>MNCI01028249.1:14779-145771 GCA_015680685.1 Gnetum montanum
AGAAGAGGAAGGGGATCCATCACCATGGCGATGTTTCTTACCTTCTCTTCGGCTGCTTCGGCCCAGATCGTTGTAGCGATCTAAGTGTTCGTCCTTAGTGTGAGTGGTTGTTCCTGCCGTGAACAGTTGGTGCTCACGGGGATCAGAGCCTGTAGCATGTATAGTTGATCGAAGGCCCTGATGCTTATCCTCTTCACCAAAGTGAGGAGGAGGAAGATCATTTTCTAAGAAACCCATTGCGAGGGGTTCCTCATCTCCTATTTCACTAATGACATGGGGGACCTTGCCCTTCAATAATGAATGTTGGCTCTCCTTCCTTTCATCCCTCATACGTTGCAAAGCAGTGGGATTAGAATCCCTTATATGATATCTTCTAGCAACGTATTCAGCGAATAAGTCCTGCATGCCAATCTGTGCTAATCCATGGAAAAGCATGTTCGGAACAGATCGATCTGGTGGTAAAACTATATTACCAAACAAATCTCTCCAGCGCAACTGTTCATCCTGATGCAGAGTAAAAGTGTAATCAGTGACATACTCATCGGGATGAGTATAAGTTATCGTATACTGTTTAGGACATGGTTGATTTGAGTTATGCGTATGATGCTGATCATCTCCTGTGTTGTCCTCAGGTGAGTTAATTTCGTTAGAAGAAGCCATTTCTAATGGTGTGCAGTTTTATCGTTATTTATGTTCTTGATTAACTGATTAACGCTAAGGTTCGTTTAAAGCTCACAACGATGTGAGTGGTATCCCTTATGTTCAATTGGCGTGAAAACACTTAGTCCACAGCAACGGTGCCAATGATGAGTGGCGAGGTACCCCTACACTCAACCATACGAATACGAGCGTGCACGCACGATCCGGTCGAACTCCGCACACTAAATGCCTTAACGCCACAAGAAACACTTGGGGTTAATCGTTCGTTGTCTTCCCAGGCTTGCTTGTATGTGTCACGGTGTATGGTTAAGCAAGTCTGAGGTATATGATTTTTTTGGTATTTTTCAGTTTATCTCCTAAGCTATGAGGGAAAGGGTTGAGAAACTAACTAACTCTAACTAATGTCCTAAGTCTAAATTAACTAGCGTCAGCATCCGTTCCCACTTACCGGACACACCCTGAACTATGCAACTGTGGCTACCAAACGCTAATCGTTACTGGGATCACCACATGTAAAGCAAGTGCTCAAAGTGGTCGTACTAAGGCACCTATTTAGCCTAAGTGTGATAAGCAGCCTATTCCTTGGCTAGTCGTACACACCCGTGGATGCTCGTAGCCAAGTTGTACTTATCACATGTTCTAGCCTAGTGATGAGTAGCCGATTCCTTAACTAGCCGTACACATTGGACTACTACTAGGATTACCAAGCGCAAATCCTTAAATACGCTACTGGGTTACCAAGCAGTCACAATGCTCGTAGTCAAGTCGTACTCACGCGTTACGACGAGCAGCCGATTCCTTGATTAGCCGTACACATCCGTAGATGCTCGTAATCAAGTCGTACTTGTGCGCACTAGGAAAGCAATAAATAACAATAAAATAAAACCATGCACTTCAAGGTTTATCCAATCAAGTTCGTCTTTATTGCTGTACACAACTTATGTTCAGGTTACAAAGTTGCTCGAATAAAGAGCCGTTCACTCTAGGACTCCTACTGCGGGCACATGGGAAATTAATCTAACTCTGGAGTGTTCAAATTGCCAGAGCTTTGCTACTTGTAGCCAGGATTAGGAAATGAAGGGAGTGCCGCCTCTTATTTATAGATATGGCGGCGGACCGCGATATCGCGTATGCGATATCGCAGGGGACGACGCGATATCACGTACGCGATATCGCGGGGGATGCGATATCGTGGGGGATGCGATATCGCGGGGGCCGCGATATCGCGTACGTGATATCGCGGGGGCCGCGATATCGCATACGTGATATCGTGGCTTAGTGCATATCGCGTATGCGATATCGCGGCTTAGTGCATATCGTGTCTCATCAGTGAGGTACCCCTACGCTCAACCATACGAATATGAGCATTTTATGCATGATTCAGTCGAATTCCAAGGACTAAATGCTTATGCGCCCTTGTGGAACAAGAACAAGTTGGTTGATCATTGTCTTCCCAAACTTACTTGTATGTCACAATTTTGTGGTTAAGTAAGCTTGAGGCATATGATTTTTATATCTTGTATGTTTTTATGTCCTGTGCTAATAGGGAAGAGAGAGAGATAACTAAGTGACTAATTTAACTTAACTACTGATTAACTAGGCTTCAACTAATTCTAACACCAATATCTGTTCTCACTTGTCGTACAAATCCTAAACCAGTGCAACACTACTGGGATTACCAAACGCTAATCGTTACTAGGTTACCAAGTGTTACACGCATGCTCGAAGTGATCGTACTGAGTGTAATTTGACAATTTTCTTAACTGATCAAAATGAATTGCTGTGGTAATAATAGAAATGTAAAGTGCATAAAATAAAATAAAATAAAAGAAATGCATAAAATAAAATAAAAGAAATGCGTAAGAAAACAAGTCTCAAGTGTTGCAAGGATGAATCAAAGAGCTCATCTTTATTTCCATACACAAGGTGTTGATGAATGGCGAGGTACCCCTACACTCAACCATACGAATATGAGCACTTCATGCATGATTTGGTCGAACTCTATAGACGGACTAGTTGTTGTTTCTAGATAGTTACTCGTAGATCGCAATTCACTGTCTTCCCAAACTTACTTGTATTGTCACGGTTGTATGGTTAAGTAAGTTTGAGGTATATGATTTTTATAGCTTTTGTATTTTTTATGTCTTTTGCTAATAAAGGAGAGGGAGAGAGAACTAAGTGGCTAACTTACATTAACTATTCATTAATTAAGTTCTAAATGTTCCTAACACCAGTATCCATTCCCACTTACCGTACACATCCTGAACCAGTGCAACGCTGCTGGGGTTACCAAACGTTAATCGTTACTGGGTTACCAAGCACTACACGCATGCTTGAAGCGGTCGTATTGAGTGTATTTAACTAAGGAGGTTGAACATTGAGAAAGATATTAATTAACTAGGAAAGCATTAAATAATAATTAATTACTAATTAGCTTAATTAGTATGCTTCAAGGTTTATCATAAAGCTCATCTTTATTGTCGTACACAAAATTGTGCTTAGGTACAAATTGCTTGAATAAAGATTTGTTCACTCTATGACTCTTACTGTGGGCACACAGAAATAATTCTAACTCTGGAATGACTAAATTGCAAGAATCTGGCTAAGGGTCTAATTCTAACTTGTGGAACCAAGGGCAACACCTCTTATTTATAAAAGATGAGGAAAGATGCAATATCGCGTATGCAATATTGCATGGTGGCTGTGATATCGCGTACGAGATATCGTGGTTCATCATACCCCCATGACTGAATGAAAAATCGTCCTCAAGTTCCTTAAAAAATATTGGGAAGGTATGGGATTATTAACTTGAATGACAACTAATGGTGAATGGGATGACATGTGAACAGATCAACATTACAATACATGACAACATTAGTGTTCATGACTACAAGAGTGAACACTATACACAATTGACATCCAGCCTTATTTGGTAGTTGAGAGAGAAGAGAGAGAGAGAAAAAAAGAGAAGACGTGTTGCTACTGATGCCAAGATTGTACCTTCCATTGTCCATCCATGGCCGCACCATCAATCTTGTTCCTTGCACAATCGTTCCAACACTAGTCCATCCTGAGTGTTTCCTCCAGGTCCAATCCATTACTGTATGATTGCCATTTGCACCCACAACAGTCACATATGAGCAAGGATAAGTAAATCACAATATAGTTGATACCTTGCCTTGGTGTAAGGTCCATTGGTTGAGTTGTGATATGGCCAATATAGATTCTAGAGATATAACACTGGTGACTACCCAAGGTGTAAGGGTTAGGCAAAATTGAAAAAATTGGACCAAGGCCCCCTTGACTAAGAGCAATCCTCTGGTAGCGATAGAATGGAAAAAGATAAGGAATAAGAAAGATGGAGAAAAAGAAACAATGGAAACACCGATAAAATGGATGTCAAATATGGGAATGAACAAAACAAATGTTGATTGCGGAAATGTTTAAGGGAAAGAAGTTAACTGATGCACCAAATAGGAATGCCAGTGGGTCCTCCCCAAAGTAGGCTCATGCCCTTTATCCCCTGACAAACCCACATATAAAGAGTCCATAAGCTCTGGAAATGTCATTTGGAAGCAAGAGTTAAAGTCTTAACCATAAGAATTCACCAAAGAGAAAACAATGCATCAACCAAAATATAGACAATTGATACAACCGACAATGAAGTGGAAAATGGAGAAAGAATGATGGGGAGAAGAGAATGGAATGGAGTCCCAAGAACAAGGTGGTGTATAGCCCCTTGTGCATATATGGTTAATGTGACTGAGTAGATCTCATTCTAAATCTAGCCTCAAACAATCCACAGCCAGTGAATTCGCATTAATACACTGGCCAATCCATCCACTTGAAGTAACAAGAATACTTTCGCCAAAGAGTTAACACCATTCCAAGGAAAATGAGAAAGGGAGAAGTAGGAAGCGAGAAAGAGCCTTAGTTAGAGGGAACATGTTTGTTTAGTTCCATAACCAGTGCTTGTAGCCTAGATGATTATTTTGTCTAAGGGGTGTGCTTTGAATTCTCACTATTTTTTTTTTGCATGAGAACCACACCATGCAAAGACTTATTTTTATTGTGCTTAGCTTCCTGATAATGGAGCAATGTTGGAATGGTAAGGAAAACTTAGGAAGAAAAAATCCAAGCACCCAAGAGAATAGCCAGCACAAATGCATCAAATTCTTTTGAAGTCACACCCTTTTCAGTCCTTGAGTCCTTCCTTAATTTGAGAAATGCCCAGTTACCAATTCATTAATAGTTTTATTATTACAAAAGGGGACTGCATAGTTCCAAGCTAAGAGAGACCATAGAAATTCATGGGTGTATGGATGACGTGGACTCATTGCCTATTATATCAAAAGAACCATACCTTAGTATCAACATTATAACTTAAAGGTAAAAACCAAACATTAGCAATCAATAAAATACAGTTCATACCACCATCATGAGCACTTATTAGTGACGAATCTAACAAAACAAAAACAACAAACAAAGACAAAAACAAAAACAAAACAAATAGTCACACAAAGAAATGAGAAAGTATAATGATGTTGCAAAAAAAAAGTTGTAAAATTAAAAAAGATGAAAAATATTTATTAATCCTGCTTGTTATTAGAATGAGGGATGTCCCCCATAACTAAACGATTGAGCATGGAAATGATTAATAAATGAAAGATGAGGATCCTTGCATGTTAGAAGTATTGAAACTTGGTCATACTTACCCCATTGGGGTTCACACACTTGATTATAGTAAGCATAGTGGGGCAATTTATAAGATGTGGTTCCCAGGTAAAGAGTTGACCCACTATGATACTTGAGACCGTAAGATGGTATGCAAGGATCGGGATGTTGTCCTCCATGGCTGTATTCATTGGGCCATATGGTTGTTGGAGTGTTAATTGGTGGCCTTGATGAGGTGACACGAAGTGTTGGGTTTGAGAAGAAGGATGCATCATAGTGTTGGACTTGTGCTAAGTTGGAGAATGTAGTGACCTTGGAACTGTGTTGTCGCTTCCTACGGTCATGTCTAAAGAAGGGACGTCTGCAATGTTGAGGAGGTCCCTCACTATTATTGGCAACACAAGTAACGTTCATGGGTTGTTGCTATGGTGCAGACACTTCAGGAATAGTTGGTGGCAATGTAGAAGGAGGGAAAAGATGAGAATGTTGAAATTTAGGAGAAGTGTAAGGTACACAAGGTGGTGGTTGTGTTGAGGACATGGGCTGATAGTACTAGGTAGAATAATAATGTGGTGAGATAGAGTATGTTGATTCAATTTGGGAAATAGGATGTTAAACTAGATAAGCATTTGGATTCGGATGATACAAAGGGTATCCCCAGTTTAGGGATGGCTTCCCCCATGACTGGGATTGTTGCCACTATGATCGAACATAGTATCTCTATATGAACTCTAGGTGTAACATGCTTCCCCAATGCTCATATAAATGTAACAAGATTGGGCATTAGCCCTTGGGGTGATCGTATAGGAAAATGTTGCATTCATACATATGATTGGTGGTTGAGCTTTTATTTTCTTCATCCCTTCTTTCCAATTGTCTAATGATATTTTGTCCTGCTTCTCGGGTTTTCAAAACTCTATCTCCAATAATATTGATATATTCTCCACAATTTTTATGCATCCATTCTAGCATCTTATTGTTCTTGCCTCGATTTCACCTAATGATTGTTGTACTGGCAAAGATGGTTCTTCCTCCTTGAAATAGATTAATTTCTCCTTTTTATGATTATGGGCCTTTGTTAAGTTGAGATTTTGGTCCTGTTGATGTTTTTCAACACTCTCTCATCGATCCATTTCTCCTTCTTCTTTTGCTACCCACTTAATAAGCTCTTGGAATTGATGGGTTCATAGTTCATATAGTTGACCTTGGGCATATGTCCCTAGGGTCTCTCTTGTTTCATCACGAAGCCCATCAATGATATGGTACATTAGCCTTTCCTTGGAGAACTCATGGCCTGGACAGTTGTTTAACAGTGCATAATATCTTTCTAAGGCCATGTCCAAGGGTTCATGTTGTGCTTGTTTCCACTCTTGGATTTGTTTTCTCAAGGCCGACACTCTTGCGTAAGTTTGATGTCTATTGTTAAAGAGTTCTACGATTGTTGGCCAACGTCAAATTGAATTTGGTTTTAATGATCTATACCATACTTTTTCTTGGCCAACGAGTATCATAGGAAAGAGCTTGAGTTTCTGCCAATCATTATCAATGTTGTTCCATGCACAGGCATCATAGAAGGCTTGTAAATATTGTTGAAGATCTAAGTCATAGCCTCCTGAGAAATTGGGAAAGTTCTTTAAATTGAGCCTAGGTAGGCAGCTCTCTTTATGATGCCTACGGGAGATTCGAACAGCCTCTTGTAATTGTGTTAGGCTTGTAGTGGCCAGTAGGGGTTCATTGTCATCAAGTAAGTTATGCTTTCATGCGTTGGGATGATGCTACCTTCATTTATGTTTATAAGAAACCCCCACTTCAGATTGCGTACTCCAATCTTCATTGTCATATAATTTGTTGGTTCTCCAATGAATTACCTCACTAGATATGGCATTATCATAGTCTTGTAGGAGAGGGATGATTGTGAAATTGTGTGTTAATTTGTATGTGGATTTTTGTAATTATTTCTTCCTAAAAGATATATTATTATTTCCTATACAGTGACCTTGTATGATATAACTAATTTAGATAACTAGCATTGTCCCCAGCAACGACGCCAATGATGAGTGGCAAGGTACCCCTACACTCAACCATACGAATACAAGCGCTTCACACATTATCCAGTTGAACTTCGCAGATGGACTAGTTGTGGTATCTAGACAGTTACTCGTAGATCGTAGTTCACTGTCTTCCCAAACTTACTTGTATTGTCACGGTTGTATGGTTAAGTAAGCTTGAGGTATATGATTTTTATAGCTTTTGTATTTTTTATGTCTTTTGCTAATAAAGGAGAGGGAGAGAGAACTAAGTGGCTAACTTACATTAACTATTCATTAATTAAGTTCTAAATGTTCCTAACATCAGTATCCATTTCCACTTGCCATACACATCTTGAACCAGTGCAACGCTGCTGGGGTTACCAAATGTTAATCGTTACTGGGTTACCAAGCACTACATGCATGTTCGAAGCAATTGTACTGAGTGTATTTAACTAAGGGGGTTCAACATTGAAAAAGATATTAATTAACTAGGAAAGTGTTAAATAATAATTAATTACTAATTATCTTAATCTGTGTGCTGCAAGGTTTATCATAAAGTTCGTCTTTATTGCCGTACACAAAATTGTGCTCAGGTACAAATTGCTCGAATAAAGATCCATTCACTCTATGACTCCTACTGTGGGCACACAGAAATAATTCTAACTCTGGAATGACTAAACTACAAGAATCTGGCTAAGGGTCTAATTCTAACTTGTGGAACCAAGGGCACCACCTCTTATTTATAAAAGATGAGGTAGGACGCGATATCGGGTATGCAATATTGCGTATGTGATATTGCAGTTCATCAGGTGTGTTCAGGTACACAATGCTCAAATAAAGATCTGTTCACACTTCAACCTCCTGCTGTAAGCACTTGGAAAATACTCTAACTTTCAGACAAACTACAAGAGTTTCGCTACTTGAATCCTACAAGACTCCTTTCTAATTGTGCGCTTGGGCACTGTATTTATAGACTTGGGAGCAACTACTCTAATAATTAAAGTAACCACTCCAATAATAACCACTATAATTATTAGAGTAACTGCTCCAATAATAATCGCTCTAATAATTAGAGTAATCACTCCAATAATAACCACTCTAATTATTAGAGTAACCGCTCCAATAGTAATCACTCTAATAATTAGAGTAATCACTTCATCACTTGATATGCGTAATATTTCTAAATTTTTAGGAGGCTATGATTCAGGTCCACAACATCATTTACAAGTCTTCCATGATGCTTATGCTTTCTACAACATTGAAAGTGGATGGAAAAGGCTTAAGCTCTCTCCTAGGACACTAATTGATTGGGGAAAAGTGTGGTATAGATCATTAAGCTGGAACTCTTCAATGAGAAATACCAAACCTATGCGAGGGTATTCAACCTAAGGAGATAGATCCAAGGATGGAGGTAAAAACAACATGAACCCTTGGACATGGACTTACATAGATATTATTCCCTACTGAATAGATGCCTAGGCCATGGTTTCTCTAAGGAAAGGAAACTTTTGCACATCATAGATGGGCTTTGTATAGAAATGAGGGAGACCCTTGGGATGTATGCCCTAGGTCAATTATACAAGCTACAAGCCATCAAATCTGAGAGCTAATCGAGTGTGAGGAAAAATAAGAAGGAGAGATATGTAAATGAGAGAATAGCAGGAAATATCAATGGGACCCAACTCTTCAATAGACGGAGGTCCATATCTATGGTAAGGAGAAAGAAACCACTCTCGAAAAGGTGATCTCGTAATGAACCTTGCCAATACATAAGTCTCTTGATGAGCTTGAAGCAAAGTTTAAAAGGATATCAAAATGGATATATGAAAACATTACAACTCTCATTGAGATGATCGAGGAGAGGATCATGCAAAATAAGCTAAGGGATCATAATAAACAAAGGATATAGAAGTAAGAAATAGCTAGAAACACTTTTTGAAAAATAAGAAAAATGATTGAAGAAAGTGAGGCTATAGACTTAATCACAAACAAAGATAATGGATGTGACATATGTGTATATGACCATCCAAAGGGCCATTGCCTAGTCTTGTTGCATCTACATGCATATTAGGTAGGTGTCTTAAATCCGAAGTTTATATAGAAGCACATGTCTAGGAGATTTAAACTTCCACAAGGTAATTATAGACAACCCCACAACCAACCATACTATCCTAGAAGGACCTATTAATAGCCTCAACACATTTATCAACCACAGTGGCAACAATCATAGTTGTGGGGGAGGCCACCACCAAATCAGCCCCATCCTTCCTATATGTTGAAACCGCACAAATATTATGTTCAACACCCTATTTCTCCAACTAGTTCTATGTCCTCTACTTCAAATTGCCACTATCACTCTTCCAATTCCCATCCACCCATGACATCCCTGAAGGGATCACCACCTCATGCCTCTTACCATCCACCCTATCGCTGATATTCTCATACTCAAGGACATAGGAAGGTTTTGCACCACAATATCAACAAATGAATGCCACTTGTGTTGCAAATGTGTATAGACATGTTGACACTAGTAGATCTCAATTGCCACGTCGGAAACGTCCCCTCTTTAGGAAAGGCCATAAGCCAAAGCAAAAGACTCATAGATCTACCACATCATCTAAACCAACACAATGCTAATTTAATGCAATGCCTCCCTTTTTATCATCACTGTCCTTTGACCCTACATAAGGGTCACCATCCACCATTACTCCAATCCTAAGCCCAAATAATGAATCTACAAGCATGGGGAGACCACTAAAGCCATGCATACCATATCATAATTAAGGATGCAATCATGGGCCAGACATCCATAATGTTAACACATCTCATACCCTGATCCACCATACATTTAACAATCAAGTGTGTGACAAAAAATTTGTCTACCTAGCCATTGCAACACCAACAGACACCTAGTGGCTAGGGAATGAATGGTTACAAATTTTTTATACATGCATGGATCCTATCTATCCACTTATTAATCCTTCTCATGGCTAAATGTTTAGTCATGGGGGTCACCCCCCATGCTAATCTTTTGGATTCTAAGTGTTTTCCATCTTTTTGTTTTACAATTTTTTGTCATTCTCTCATTTCTTGAGATAATTTTTCTTATTCCTTTCAAATTTTTCTATTTGTTATTTTCATCTTCTTTGTTAGTAATCTTTCTTGTGAATAAAACAATCATGTTGTCCATTGAGATGAGGTTTTCTCTATGTTGTCGAGTCATAAAGGATTGATTATTCAGACAGTGAGACCACATCATCCATCCACTCATTCTATTAATAAGAGGTTCTTGCCATGGTATAATGATATTCTTTTTCATCATCCAACCTAAAAATAAAGTCATAACCATTGTGTTTGGGTAGAAGAGTGCAAAACCAAGGGGGAATGTAAAGGGTGTGACATCAAGGGGATTTTTGGATTCTCTTTGGCTACTTCTGTATGTTCTATCATGTTGCTCAGGTTGTAATTATATCCTTGTAGATCTAACAAAAAATGGGAGTAAGAGTACCATAAAAAGGCACTAAATAATTTTTGTGGATTCCATTGGAAAGACATGTACCCAGGCCTAAAGATTGGTAGCTTCTTAGAACTTTCAAAAAAAAAAAAACATGTTTGCCATAAATAAGCTTTTTCCTTGGACAAAATGCCAAGTGATGTTACTCCTTGCAAGTGTGATATTCTTACGGTCGTCAACTGAAGTGATGAAATGATGTAAGTTATTGAAATGTAGTTTGGACTTGGTTTGAATCTTGGAAAGAAGGGCTCATGATTATTTAACCATTAATAACACACAAGGATTCATTGTGTCTCTAGTAAGACACCTCATGTCTCAATATTTGCAATCCTTTCTACAGTCCATCTCATCTCAATGTCCATCTGATCCTAACTTGTGGTTTTGTATAACATAGAGTTATTATCTCAAATTGGTGGTTTTAACATGTGTGTTTTGTTGCATAGGTATGCATTTCATTCAACCCCTTTAGTACCTATGGACATTTTTAGGTGTGGTTACACAAGGGCATTATGGACTAGAGCTTGCTTCGAGGAGGACCCACTTGTGTAACTTTTGTGACTTATACTTGTTTGACATAACCACATCATTTTTAACCTTTCAAGTACTTCATTATTAAATTTCATGCTTTTCTTTATCATGTAAATTGATCTGGCCACTACCTTGATTTAAAAGTCCTTTTTCTTACTTCTAAAGTTTTTCATGTTGACGACTCCACCTTCTCACACTTCTGGTGCCTCCAATTGATTTTCCACTTACCCTAGAATCAAGGATCCAACCTCAAACCTTCCAATCAACCACAGAGCTTCATTTCTTATGCTTACTACCCCCATGAGATGCTCATGCATGAACCCCAATATCATGTACATGATATCAGGTGGGACGCGGTGTCAGATACCTGATATCAAGTACTCGATATCAGGTCATACAAAACCTATATATATGACTCCCATGGTGCCCCAACTTCATTTCATCTTTTATAGCTAAGGGAGTTATTTAAATTTTCTCTTGAAACTTCGATCTCTATGAAATTAGCTACAACTTGTGATATTTAGCTATCTACTACTCTATTTTCCGTACCATTTGAACTTGTTTGAACCTGGAGTATTTTGGTTAGTTGTTGGGGGGAGGAGGTGGTGGTGGGGGGCGTGCTTGTGTGAGAAACTTGCATCAATTTTTCAAAATTTGCTATTTCCTAGAGGATATTATAAGGGTAAGAGTGTTAAAAACCTTAAGTATTATAATGAATAATCAATCATGGTAATGCCAGATATCTTAATCTTTTCACCCAAGGGACCATAACCATTATAATAAGCCATACATAAGGAAAAAATGAACCAATTATGAAGGGTTTTAAAAAAAGATAAACGCTTTTTGGGATTTTTCCTATAAATTTTTCTAACTCTACAATCATATAAACTAAAGAACTTAATGAAATTAAGGTTATGAGTATGGTATACATCCATTAATGGTAAATATTGGCACCTTAGTAACACTTGATCTTTGCTTGATTGCAGATGGCCCCAAAAAGAGGAGCATAGGGAGAACCTTTGCAAAGAGAACCCGAACACCAAGGGATGGTAGGGGACAAAAGGATGAGCTAGTAGAGCATGGAGAATAGGAAGCCAAATCTTTTAGCATCCATTAAGAGGCTCCTATTATTGGACAATTAGTCCAAGGAGAGGGTGCAGAACCACTAGCTCTTGTGCAAGGATAATGTCTCATGTTGCCTTCTAAATGCCTTATAACCATCCAAGAAAAGTCCACATTGACCATGGTCATCGTGGAGATGAACTTTGGTCCATTCATGGCATTTTCCCTAGAAGAGGTTTGAACACAACTCGAGGCATTGTTGCTTTGGCTTATTCTCTTAGATAGTGGCAACTAGTACCTTGGTGAGACCCACCAATTTTGGCATAACAAAGATGAAGGCACCATTGTCAACATTTGTGGAGTCAATGTCTCATTCTTAGTCAAGGAAATTACAATAGCTCTTAATTTGCCAAATGAAGTGGCTAAGGTAGCCCATCTATCCATCAAGTTTGACCCTAACATGAGGAGGTTATGGCTAAAATAAGCATATGGCAAGGAGGAAAAAATGTATACTGAATTAACTTTGGAAGAAAGGACATACTTCAAGATTGGCACATATCATCTCTTCTTGACCAAAGGAATTAACAAAATCTCAACATAGGTGGCTAGGGGAAGAGATATCTTAATGGGCAAATACATGGCCAACCTTCCTAAATTCTATGTAATAGAAATTTAGAGGCGGTTTGAGGAGAAAAATTTAGAGAAGCTAATACTTCCATTCCCTTGCCTAATTAGAAAGCCATGCAAGTGTGCTAGAATCATAGGGTACACAAACAATGTCCTTAGGAAGGCTTAGAATGCTTCTTTCATAGAGTTGCTCAAACTTGTAGCACCAAAGAAAAATCTTAGTGAAGAAGAAGAACTAAAGAAGGAAGTAGAACCAAAAACAGAATTACAACATGAGCTTGAATAGCATCTTGAAATACAAACCCCACTACTATTGCCATCATAAGATTATAGACCCTTAATGAGCCATTTAAAGAAAATTGCTCAAACCATTATTTGGGGAAGTAGAAATGAGTCCAATATTTTCAGAGTAATCAATGATGTTGTACAACCTGCCATTTCAATCAACCTACCAAGTGGGTAGATTTCACTGTAATTAAGAGGGGAATCCTAGTGGTCTAGGCAAATCTCTGAAAGTGTCACATGCTTTCAAGTGATGCTCGAGATAGGAGAAGGTGCCATAGTTGTGGTAATGCTACATTAGGATGTGGTAGGTGTAGCAGAAGTAATAACTGATCATATCAAGGAATTATTCGATGTGCCTGTCATGCACTAGTAGATCTAACGGGGATTAGAGATGCTCAAATGCTTGTTGGGACTTCCATGACTCCTATGGAACATGAGGATGTGTTAGATCAACTGCTGCAGACAAGGCAAGTAATCACTACTTTATTCAACATTCCCAGTAACATCACTATAGCTTAGTTACATCTCATAGCCACTAAAGGAAAGCTGGTCATGGCTAATGTCAGGGTAGAACACACGGAAGTGAAGGTGCAAAGTTTGCAGTAAGTGCTAGTTGCCCTAAGAGCTGAAAGATGGGATCCTGCCCAATTTATTATACTTGACTAGGTGGAAGAATTCAGAACAAAGTAGCTAATCAAGTTGATTGAGGAGAATAAAGTTATGGAGCAAGAAAAGGAGAAGGTGGTTTGGAATTCCTTTGCTACTAATGCATATTCTTATGCTCATAAAAAGACATTGATTGCTACCTAGGAGGAAAATAAATAGCTTACAGCAGAAAACTCCAAGTTGACCACCATTGAAAAACAAAAGAATGTTTTAGAAGAAAGTGTCCATCAGTTAAGGGAATAACTAATGAGAGTTAACTAGGATATTAGAAGATTGGCCAGGGAAACTAGAACCCTCTCAATGGAGGAGGTCTACACCATTCGATAGAAATTAGTAATTGAAATAAGCGTAGGGTAGAATGAGGCCAAGAAGCATGAAAATTTGAAAGAACAATTTTGCGACTAGGTAGGCATGTACAAGTGAATAAATGAAAAGGAAATCCAAATGGCCAAAGCCCACATTAGCTCCATCATAGCACAAAATCTTGAGTGGTAGCCAATTTTGGATAGTCATGCACTTGTCCATCAGGTGGAGGTGAAAAATAAAGACCTGCAATCAAAGACTTGAAAGAATACATGGTGTTGGCTAACCTTAGATATGCCAACCTTGCCATGTTAATAGCAACTTGGCCTAGAAGTAAGCTAGAGAAATAGGTAGCAACAACTTATGCATTTTATGAGAAAGAGTTTGCAGACAGAAAAGCTACTCTACAGAAACTTCATGTTGAAAACTCAAAACTTCAAGTGGTTAAAACCTACTACCATGGACAAAAGGATGTCACTTCAGACCTAGTTAAGAGACTCACAGATTATCATGAATTAAAAGGCCAGGGCATTTGAAGAAGAGTGACGACAATTTATGGTTTGGTATGTTAAGGCCAACAAAATGTTTTCACAACTACCATGCCCTTGGGATGTACTGGTGCTAGCACACATTAGTTCAATAGCTTGGATGGTACAAGATCCATGGATGGAGGAAGAAAAGTTGTAGGCACTCCTCAACCGTTACCATTTTTAGAAGGTTAGTGACAAAGGGAAGCAATCGATGGAGGAGCCACCACCTTCGAGAACTACATGAGCTTCCCCAATTTTGTGTTTTGTAATGTTGTGTTCACATTTTTGTAAAAACACCACTGCGGCATATAAGAGTCTATTTGTTTGTTCAATTGTTAGAGTTAGTCAATAATTCCATACCTTCCTAATATTTTGTAAAGAACTTGTTCCTCATTTTGTTTAACTTAAGGACAAGTTTTCATTCAATCATGGGGGTATGATGAGTCATAATTTGGTTTGCTCTGATATTGGAGCCTCGATATCAGATACTTGATATTGGAGCCTAAGAAGCGATGTTGGATATCTGATATCATCTCTTTTGTGCTAGCCTATAAATACAACACTCGGGTGCATGCTTGGGATATAGTTTTAGTTCTTAGTTTTTGATAGTCTTTCTTAGATATTTGAATTCAAGTTTTATTATTCCTAGTGCATGCCCCTAGTGTGATGTTTGTAATCATATAACACCTTTGTTCAAGTGTGACATACTTGGACATGTTACATGACTGAAAATAAAGATCGAGATTACTTCCATCATTTCTACATTCATTTAGATTTATTATTGCTTTAATTATTTACTATTTTCTTTAGTTAATGTTTTTATTTATTACTATTTACTATTTCTGTCATTAAGTGGAATGAGTACAACTTAATCACTAGCACTTAAGTATAAGTACTTGGTAATCTAGCAGTGTATCATTTGGCACACCCAGTGACATATGCTTGGCAATCCTAGCAGTAGTTATATGAAGTCCAAGGCATGTACAGATGATTGGGGATGGGTACTCATCACACATAGGCTAGTTTAGATCCTATTTTCCATTGTTCATTAGCTTAGTTAATTTATCTCTTTATTGTCATTAGGAGCAGCATAGAATTAGACAACATCATATGCCTCACTTTGGACTAAAACGTATGTGACAAAGCTACCACTAGTCCAAGTGGGAAGACAACAAACTGCGATCAAAGCATAATGATTTAGATGTGCAACTAGTTTCGTCCATGAAATTTGATTGGATTATATGTGAATTCTTGTGATTTGTATGGTTGAATGTAGGGGTAACTCGTAGCTCATCAATTTTTCATGGAAGTTATAAAATTTTAGGGTTGTTATGAATTAATCTCCTAGATATTTGTAACACCCTTAACTTCTAATAATTATTGTAACTACCCTAAGGTCACTATAAAAGGACCCTCAAAGGTAGATTCAGAAGGGAGAAGGATTGGGGAAAAAGATACTTAGTAGAATATTGAAGATTGTAAAGCATGGCTTGCTAAAGACATCAATTTAGCTACTTTGTTTTAATCTTGTGAGTTTATTTCTTTCCATTTTGTTTTAGTTACTTAGCTAATGGTTTAGATAGTATTATGTTTGGCATTTAATTTTGGAATTTTTCTAGGTTGCCTTTATAGCGATGTTTTTTGTGTAATATTAGACTTCTATTAAGGTTTGCCAAATAAGAGCTTATGTTGTATTAGAAAAGCATCTTGAGTGATTTAATAGTAATTTCTTATAGAAATTTTCTATTTGAGTTTAGGAAATCTAGAAAATATTTCATACTTTGAGATGATTGATATAGCTTCTTTATTTTTAAAGTTTATTGCCTTAATATTACAATCTTGAAATTGTCAGATTTTTCTAAAAGTTCTATTGTTTGCAATTCTTGACCAATATTAACTAGCCAAATAGAATATTGTATTTTGTCATTTATAAAGCATTTTGGTAGTTAAATAAGAGTGTCTTTTATGAAATTGCTTGTTGAGCCTAGAAGGTTTGGATGATTCATAATAGATTGAATTGGAATTGCTTTATTGTGAAGTGTTTTCTCATGTCAATTTATCTTGCTTAAACATTTGAGATCCCACAAGAATCTACTTTCTTTTCTTTTCTCTTTATAAGAACCATTGAATCGCACTCTATTTCTTATTTTCTTATTGAATTTTTCTCTAGGAGAAATTAGGAGTAGATTGGTAGAATTGTGCGCAAACATGGTTGTGAAATTTTATTTGTTACAAGTAATGTACTATAGGGACTATATAGACTAAGTGATTTTACAAAATAGAAATCTTTAATAACTCACTATATTTGAAAAAGCTAGTTAAATTTTTTTATGATAGCCAGTTATAGTTTTACACATAAACCCAAGCATTTCAGCATTTACAATAGCAAACACATACTCACGTTTAGTTTGTTGCATAACCACTAAGTTTATTTGGAGGTATCTGGGCCTTGGTATTACCAGAAGACTAGCAAGCACCTAAATCCTATTTGAAGAACACCTTTGCATCCTATGACCCCAAATCTGCAAGACTGGAGGCCAAATCGTTATCATTTCAAATGGTCACCAATAGGTCTATAGTCACAGATGCTTGTGTATGTTTAGATGGATAAGTACATCTAAAGAATGGATGTTTTTGAGACTTTCACTTTGAATAATTTAATTTTCCATCCATATGCATGTTTACAACTCTTGTGGCATTCTATTACTATGCTTGGGAAGGAATTTCATCTTACATAAGTGAAGTTTGTGGCAATGGGTTGGAAGCATATGGTTGAGAGTGTTGGTAAGGGTGAGAAACATAAGAAGAAGAAGACTTAGCACATGAAGTGGTAGGTTTGTGGTACTCAGGAAGACAATAGTGATGAGCAAAAAAATGTGTGATGGAGCCACTTAAAAATAATATAGATTGTTGGAGATAATAATGATAAGAATCATGTTATCTATAAGGGTATTGTTACCTCAATGATGGCATGCTCTACGACTATGGATTTTTCCACTACTAATAATATTTCTAAGATTGAGATGGAGCCTACCTTACATAGAATTATTATTGGTGATAAGACTACCTATAGTTGGCTTGAGGATAAGTTAATTTCTTGGGTATTTACCTCTTAATAAACATTGAATTTAAGGTATAAAATCCAAACTCTTAGAGATGTAACATTATAGGGAACAACCCTTAGGATGCTCATGTTGAAAAATGTCATAACTATCATCCTTTGATTTTGAGTTTACAATCTCTTCAATTGTAGCTACTTTCCTATTTTTTATAGTAGTCCCTTTCTACATCCATTTTCTTTCTTTTTCTTTATCATTACATTTATCTTATTTGGCTTTCTTCTCCATAATCTTGGAGTCTCTTTGAAACTTTTCATCAATTGAGTTTCATATCTTATCAATCTTTGCTAAGATTTCCATGATGAAATTTTGAATTGACAAGGTTTTTCTTTGTATCAATTATTATAATGGTGCTCCCTCATCTGGTGCATAGAGATAGGTCTTTTTGTTTTTTTGTGTGGAGAGATGGGTTCCTATTGTACTTCTCTACACTCTCTCTTTTCTAAAGTTCTTCTCCCTCATTTACCACTTGATTAATTAATGTCTAAATTTGATGGACTCTAATTTATGAAAGTCTTCCTTAGGCATAGACTCTAAGAGAAGTCATGGCCTAGTCATGACTTTGATTAATTAAAGTCTAATTTTTGAGTCTATCTATGATATGATGTGGCTATTTCGTTTAAGAGAAGTCATGGCCTAGGCATTTATGTAGCAAAGAATAATATCTATCCAAGGATGCATCAAGGGATTTATGATTATTTTATTTCTTTCCATGGATTTGCTTCTCAAGTTGGATACTCTAGAGTACATTTGATACTTATCATTGAATAGCTCCAACATTGTGCATCATCTTCTAATGGATTCCAGTTCCAGGAATTGGTACCAAATTTTAGCTTCTTTGATGAGTATTCTAAGAAAGAGTTTTAGCTTTTGCCACTCATTCTAAATGTTTAGCAAGGAATAGTGTCATGGAAGGCTTGCAAATGATGTTGTGGATCTGCATTATAGTGTTTCTCAAACTTAGGGATATCATTCATATCTAACCATTTGATTTAGCTATTCTTTTAATGTCTAGCTGGAATATAGATTGCCTTCCTAATGTTAATGATACTTTTGGCAGCAAGAAACATTTCATCATAATCTTCATGCTTATCATGACCCCTATCATGACCATGTTTGCTTTGTCATTGCTTGTTAAGCCTTCATTCATGTTGGTATCTAGCTTTCGGATCAAGTCTACCTTTTCTTCTACCATCACTATGATGGCCTCTTTTGTCATCCCCACTATGTGTTCTATCATTGTCTTTCCTTCCTTGGCCATGTTCACCCTCATTAGAGCTTAATGATGAGAATGATGATGAAAAACTAGGAGAGTTATGCTGGCTTGCTCTCCTTCTATGATCCCTTTAATCTTTTCTAGATGGTTTGTTGAAATCCCTAGACCTAGAGGGTCCTTGTGTATTGGGTGTTATTCTTCCTTTTTCTTGGTTACTCACCAAGGTTGAATGAAGCCATGGATTATTCATGTAATCTTCACTAAGAAGTGGAGGATTTTGATGATGATATTGGCCAAATTAATAACTCGTATCCTCCTTTTTTGATTGCAATGTTAGTGGGATAGTAGCCTCCTTCCCCTTGGTGGCTTCATGACATGTCTTCATGAAATGGTTCTTTTGTAGTTGGGACTTAGTGGATTGGTAGGACCTAGATATTTCATTAGCCACCCCATAGTATGGAGGAGCTACTTCAAGTTTCACTTTCATTAATACTATCATGAGCATTGATATGACTAGACAGTTAGATGAAAATACAATGTTACCTTCCAAGTTTCTCCATCGTAGTTGTTCATCTTGGTGAAGGATGAAAGTAAAATCTACATAACATAGGTGTGTATGTTGGTGGACAACTTTCATTTATTGTAGTATGTTGCCGTGACTCTTAATAGTTCTATCACGTCCTCTTGTTGTGTCATCAACAAGTGGGGAATTTTCCCTACAAGAAGAAGACATCTTGTAATTACTGAGTGTGCTTTAAATATAATAATATTACTTTCATGTAATAAATCATTCTACACTCTAACAATGATCCTCAGATGATTCTAATTATCTAAATCACTAGAGGCAAGTCCCTAGCAATGGAACAAATGATAAGTGATAGAGTAGACCCTAGGCCCATTCATATAGATCACAAGTATTCATGTGGAACTTGGTCAAATTTCATGGACTTGGATTAGTATAGGTGTCTAGATTGCTAGTTGTTGTCTTCCTAATCACACTTGTGTAGTGCTAGTTTGTGTTGTTAAGTATGATCGAGGTATATTATAGTGATGTTGTTGTGGCCATAACTAAAATATTATTATTTAAATATTAAAATTTTAAATAATCTAGTATAAGTACAAGAAATAAATTTGGTTTAACCTATGCATGAAGTATCTTTTTCTAACTCGCCATACACATCTTGAACATATGCTAACAACACTAGGTTACTAAGTACCCACTACTGAGCATACCAACAGGTGTACCATTTGGATTACCAAATGTTAACACATTTATTCTCAAAGCTTGTTATACTCATGTAGTGTAAATAAGTGCGATGTGATATACACTAAATAATTAAGTGCTTGAAAATTAATAAAATAATTAAATTTAAATTACAATTAAGAAAATTATTAAACTATGCCAAATTTTTTAATGAAGGTAAATAGATCTTGATCTTATTACCATCATAAAAATGTAGTTGGGTACATAATCACTTGAATAAGACTTCATGAAATTAATTGATTTTATAGTATGAGCATTTGATGCTATATTTTATTTATTATAAGAAGAAACTCCAAGAGTTCAGGTTTGTTATTAATCTAATTATACCATAAATGCATTAGGTGTGCGTATTTATATAGGCATTTATTACCTCTACATTAACAAAGCTGATAATGCATCGATGTTGCTATGTCGATGTCGCTATTTGAATGTAGCTGATAAAATTAAGACGTATTATTTGCTAAAGTCTCCATCTTCTTTGACTTAGATAGTAAGACTATGTGGGTTTGGAAAGCATATGGTGTGAATTGCATGAAGTAAAATTCCTTAATACTAGTAGAAAAGATATACTTCAAGATCACAAGGTATGACATCCTTCCCATGGTTAGATTGAATAAAATTACATTCTTCTCTACCAGGAAATGCATGGACCTTAATGGATTTTTTTTGGTTAACTCACCTCATATCCTTTTTTTTGGAAATTAAGTGATGTTTCAAAGAGAATAAGCATGGTAGGAAGATACTCCCGTTTCTATG
This sequence comes from Gnetum montanum, assembly GCA_015680685.1. NCBI lineage: Eukaryota > Viridiplantae > Streptophyta > Gnetopsida > Gnetales > Gnetaceae > Gnetum > Gnetum montanum. The sequence goes on from MNCI01028249.1 coordinate 36,014, forward strand.
CCTAATAAAAAAATTATTAAAAATAGGATGGATCACTTGCTAGGCCAATGACATCCTTGGGAATGCTTGTACTGCATCATGGGCCAAAATCATGAAGATGATTCTTGTTAAGAAAATTCAAAAGGAGATTCTAACATCGCTAAACATTAAAGTAGTAGTATTTAGCAGTTTCATCACAATATCAATCTTAACTTTAGTAGCCACTATTCATGCAATAGGAATCATAGGTATTAGATCCAACATAACATAAACTAGTGCTACAAGTACTAGCACTCATGCATCTATGGTAATTTTTGATGTATGATGTCCTATTGTGAGTCATATGTAGAAGATATCTCAAATAGTAAGTTGGTAGTAATAGGACTTGTCAAACATGTTTAACACCATTAGGGATGAGAAAAAAATTGTTATAATGGATTCTATGACCAAATATGTTAAGTTCAAGATTCCTTAGATTGACTGATAACAAATTTGTGGGAATGTGATTGCATTCCAGGTTACTCTGAAGTCTAAGAAAGGTGTGACCATCATGGTGATGTCACATGAAGGTCAAGCAATTATTGTGAGGATGCTAATTGATCATATTAGTGGAACACTTGATGTTCTTGTTGTATAAATTTTTGATTTTATGCCACATGATGAGCAATGGGTACCCCCAATGTCCAACCATACAAATCACAAGTGTTCACACACAGTCTAGTTGAATTCCATGGATGGGACTAGCATGGCATCTAGATTATTAAGCATTGATTATAGTTCGCTATCTTCTCGCTTGGAATAGTGGTAGTGATAAAGTCAAAAATTTCACATAACAATATCATATCTATGATGTTGTAGATTCAATATTGTATCTCATGATACATTATCATATAAATGATATCGTAGGATGCATGCCAACCTATAAAAGAAACGCTTAGGTGCATGGATCTGCAATAGATTTGATGACATAGTAGTAGAACTCTTTTAGTTTGTTTTCATGATTTTAGCTTTTAGTACTTAGCAGTGTATGCATGTAGTGTGATGGTAAGTGATTGAATGGAGTCTTTATTTGAGTGTGAGGTACTTGGACACATTGTATAACAGAAACTAAAGATTGAGATTACTTTCCATCATTGCAACAACACTTAATTTTATTTTTGCTTTCATTTAGTTTAATGCTTGCTATTTTCATAGTTACTAATTTACTTTCAATGCACTTTACTATTCCTATTAAGTGGAATGAGTATGACTGATCTCAAGCACTTAAGTGTAACAACTTGGTAGCCCAATAGTAGTATCACTTAGGATGCCTAGTAGTGTGGTACTTGGTAATCCCAATAGTAGTTGCATGAAGAACTAGGTGTGAATGGACGGTTAAGACTGGTTGCTCATTACATTGGTTAGATTATATTTTTTTACTATTACTTAGACTTAGAATCACTTTTCATTTACTTCATGTTTACTAGGAGCAATGTGGCCCATAAAACATTAATATCATATATCTCACCATGAGTTAAACCATACACATCGATTTTGCTAGCTCACATGGGAAGATATCGATCACAAATTCTAGCCAGTTACTAGCATAATTACATTACCTTGTCTACGGAATTCAACTAGGCTACACGTGAACACTCGTATCTTGTATGATTGGGTGTTGGACTACTCCATTGCTTATCATTGGTACCATTGCTAGGGACAAGTCAATGTTATGCTAAGTAATTGATTTTCCAAAGTTCATTGTATGTGAAACTTAAAGTCAAACCCAATAAATATAAGTAAAGCATACTTTTAACATAAGCCATTGAAAAATTATAATATGGCTTCACATAATGATCAACCATCACCTACCAAGGAGACAAGATGAAGTATTGATAGAATCATTAATAAAGACGAATGGGGGATGTCAAGGTAGACACAAATCACTTATGTTGACATTGATTTGTACCATCCAAACTTTACTTTCATCTTCCATCAGGACAAGCAAATGAGATGAAGAGGCATGCAAGGTAACATAGTACTACCTCTAAAATGTGCAATACTAAATATGTTACAAACTACTCAAAGGGAAATGCATTTGGACTGGATTTAGGAAGGATATCATGTGACTCAACACATGACTAGACCCTATGAACCCACAAAGGAGCAGATGAGAAGAGATGCTGTCATGGAGATCAAATATATACACAGTAAGGGGAAGCATGTCAACACTTTTGTTGTCATAGAAGAAATTGATGCTGATCAATTCATTTGAGAACAACTCCACCAGAACCATGATAAGCTATCAAAACACCTATCATTAGACTAGAGGAACTTGTCAAAGCCCAACTTTATTCTACTCTAGTAGAGACACACAAGGGGGAGGCCACTAACTCAAGATACAAGCGGGAGTCTAGTCTAAGGGTTCCTACTAGATCTTATAGAGAAACTCACAAGAGTTATGAATGGGGAAGTAGCTGGCATCATTCCCCTACCACCTCATCTACCTCATCATGATTGTCAGAGGATTATGACAGGAGATGATACAAGTATCGAGACTTGGATAGGGAAGACAAGAAAACTCATGGTTATCATAATAGACATTCAAGGTACTCTGATTCAGAAGATGAAGAGTATGAAAGAATAGAAAAAAGAAAGGATTGAGAGAGTTATGAGCATAGAAGGGGTCACCACTATAATAGAGCATATGAGCTTGATCATGATGATGAATCCCTTATGACAACTCGAAGCATGATAAATATTTAGGATAGGCATGTGAGAAATAGTTGAATTAAATGGCTAGATATGAACAACATGCCACAATTTTAAGGTGGTTACAATGCTGATCCATAACATCATCTTCAAGCATTCCATGATGCTTGTGCCCTTCAAAACATAGAGTGATTGGAAGAAATTGAAGCTATCTCTTAGAACACTTGTGAAGGAAGTAGAAAGCTGGTATAGGTCACTGGAACCTGAATCCATTAGATGTTGGAGTACCATGCTTGAAATATTTAATGACAAATATTAGACCTATTCACAAGTGTCAAATCTAAAAAAAAAATCCAAGGCTGGAAACCAGGGACTCACGAAACCCTTGATGCAACAATAAGTAGATGTTATTCATTGTTACATAGATGCCCAAGCCATAGATTTTCATCAAAGCAGTAGCTCAGGCACATTGTAGATGGGCTAAGAAGAAAAAATAGAGAGATCCTTGGGGTTTACATCCAAGGGAGATTATCAAAACTAACCATCCATCATATTCAAAGACTTATCAATCAAGTGGTCAAAGAGGAAAGAGAGCTCAAAAAAAGTGAATTAGCTTAAGAGTACAACAGAGATCCATCAATTTGAAAAAGGAATGTATGAGTATGTGACAAACAAGAAGAAGAAACCTTGGACAATGTCATTCAACAAAAGACTCAACTAATCCAGAAATCTATAAATGACATAGTAGCTAAGGTAGAGAAGATGTGGGATTCTGTTGATGAAAAATTCACAACTTCTTTAAAGATAGTGGAGGAAAGAATGGAACAAGCATTAAGAAGAGGCAAATATAAAAAGAAGAAAGAACTTGGACACAAAGGTAAAGTTGCTTCAATGGCTGAGTTCTTAGATACTAGCTCCATAGATGATGAAGGTTGCAATGTGTGTTAGTATGAAAATCCTAAGGAATGTTGTCCAATCATGGCACATCTATAAGAAACAGGGGCATATGTGCTCAATCCCAAATTATTTTTTTAAAAAAATGTTGAAATGATTATCTTATGCTAAAGGTAACTACTGATAGAACCTTTAGCCAATGTACTATCCTAGTGGAGCTTTACTGTAGCAGTAGCTGTAGGGGCATTATTTTCAGTAGTGGCAAAAATCCCCATCGTGGGCCATGACACCACCATACCAACAATATCCATATTGGCAACCTGATCCTTATGGATACTATTTCCAATGTCATGTATCACCTGGTAATGTAGCTGTTCAAACCCCATAGTACTATCCAATAGAGTACCATAGATCAATGTCACCAAGGACTGATTCTAACTCATATGTGCATCTTCCAATAGATGGCCATTTTACATAATACCTAAATCCTCTATCACTAATGCCACCTCCTATTATGTAGGGGGAATTGCCATCACAACCCCAGTAGAAGAGTGCTACAAGTATAGTTAATATACATGAGGGGATGGTTACTTACGTGTCTCAACCCAAGAAATGACCATTTTTCAGAACAAGTCTTGAAAAGACTTGGCAGATGGAGAGCACATCTAATTCCACCCCATCTACATCAAGTCCTTCTCAATGCCATAATCTTTTGACTTCATCAAGTCCAAACATCACCATTTTCATGCTTACTTAGACCATAACTCATTCGATTAAGGTAGGGGCTCTCCCACAAAAGAGAATTGATGCAGGAAGTCCCTTGGTTCATCTCCAAATAGTAGGATAAAAACCATGGAAAGCTCTATAGGATTCTGGGTCTAAAGTAAATATGATATCTCAAGACATGTATTAGGCCTAGAACCTACCATCACTAAAGAGAAGTAACATTCACTTGAAGCTTACAGACTAGTTAATCACAATTCCACTTGGACAAGTGGATGATGTGATAAATATCATCAGTGGCTAGTCTTATCCTACTAATTTTCTAGTAATCCATGTGGGGAAAAACAAGGGAGAATTTTAAATTATCATGGGAAGAGCTTGGCTTAGCACTATGGATGTTAAGCTAGAAATTTGTGATTTGTCCTTAGAAATTCTCAAGGAAGATGAGGCTGGAATCATATAGAGATGACGATAATGAGTACAATTGCATGCAACAAATCTGGGCTATTAAACAAAAGGAAACTAAGGAATGCAATTGATATGTAGAAATAAGATGTGTTCAAAATTGTCTATATGGAGTAACCACCCAACAAGAGGGGACGTAGTGGCTGATTACAATTGAAGAAACTGAATTTGACAAGTACATGGAACCAGAAGAACAAATAATCAGTACTTATGTTGTAGAAATAGATAATTTAGAGCAACTTTGAAAAAGACACTTCTACCCTGATAATAATCAATAAGAAGAAAAAATTGGGGACACTTGTAGATCCCAAACACAATGGAACTAGAACCGTTAGAAATGAAAGCCCTACTAGCAATGTTAGAACATGCATTTCTAAACAACAAGAAGTCAGTGATTAGCAGGGCCAACCTAGATAAAGAATGGAAAAGGAAACTACTAGAAGTTCTCAACAGATGGTCTACAGTGTTCACATGGTCTTATGATAAGATCACAGGAATTGATCCATGGATTTGTCAACATCGGATCTACACTAATCTTGTAGTTAAACGAAAACACCAGGTAGTCAAACAAGAATTGGAAAAGTTGCTAAAGGTAAGATTCATCTATTCCATCATAGATAGTGAATGGGTTAGTCCTTTAGTGATTATTCCAGAGAAGGGAGGCAAATGATGTGTTTGCATTAACTTCCGAATGTTGAACTCAACCATGTTTAAGGATCATTTCTAATTGCCATTTGTTGATTAGGTCCTAGAAATAATTTCAGGACATGAATACTACATTTTTTTTGGATTGGTACAATAGATACAATAAAATCTACATTTGCAGTTGAAGACCAAGAGAAAACCACATTCACTAGTCTATGGAAAATGTTTGCTTACAAACAAATGCCTTTCAATCTTTGCAATGCACCAACAACCTTCCAAAGACTAGTCCTAAGTATTTTCCAAAAGCAAATAGGCAATAGTGTTGAACTTTTCATGGATGATTTTTCCACATATGGGTTAAATTTTAAACAAGCATTGGACTAGTTAAAGAAAGTATTGAAAAGTTATGTTAAAACTAATCTAAAGCTCAATTTGTAGAAGAGCCATCTCATGGTCCAAGAAGGCATAGTACTAGGACATAAAATCTTCAAGAAGGGTATTGAGGTATATCTTGAAAAGATCAAAGTCATCCAAAATATCACTCAATGGCCATAGATAGTAAAAGATGTAAGATCCTTTTTAGGCCATACAGGATACTATTGTAGATTCATTGAAAAAATTTCAAAAATAGCTAAATCACTTTTAGTACTCACATAGAAGAATGCATCCTTCAAGTGGACCAAGTCATGTGAAAAGGCATTTGAATCCTTGAAGTAGAAGTTAGTTGAGATACCAATGATTTAAGCTTCAAATTGGTCAAAGCCTTTTCATATCATGACTAATGGCTACAACTATGCACTTGATGTAGTATTGATACAACTTGATGATCTACATACATTGTGCTAGAAAGAGCATCATTGGAGCATAACTAAATTACACAACTAAAAAGGAGATGATGACCATGATGTATGCACTTGAAAAATTTAGACATTATGTGCTTGATTACCAAATCTACATCTACACTAATCATAGTGCCATCCAATTTCTGATGAACAAGCCAACGATTAGTCCTAGAGTGATAAGATGATTTGTGATTCTTCAAGAGTTTGACATCATAATGATTGATAATAAAGGAAAAAAAAACATAGTAGCTAATCACTTATCAAGGTTGAAATGGTATTTAGAAAACCAAGTGGAACCTTTATTAGACCAATTTCCCAATGAGAACCTATTTATAAGAATAATCAATGCTATAGATTTGAAAGGGAAGCCATGGACCATAGAGTACATGACTTATCTCACAACACAAGAGCTTCCTATTGAATGGAGTAGAAAATAGTGTGAATAATTCCTTGATAGAGCCAAATGATATATGTAAATTAATGGAAACTTGTATAAGATTTGTGTAGATGGGCTTGTTAGATGGTGTGTGTCAAATCATGACCAACAAAGAGTCTTATAGAATGACCATGAAGGCCCATGTGGTGGTCATTATGCAGGGTGTAGAACAACACTTAGACTATTGATGGGAGGCTAGTTTTGGCCTACTCTTTTTAGAGATGCCCACATGTTCACACAATCTTGTGAACATTTACAAAGAGATGGAGGAGTCATGGTCAGATATGAAGGGCCACAACATTAGATATAGTCACTAGAGCCTTTTGATATTTGGGGAATTGATTTGATGGAGTTCATTAAACTCATGTCAAATAGAAAAGTGTATAGTATTGTGACTCTGGATTACTGCACAAAGTGGGTAGAGGCAAAAATATTGAAAGACTGTATAACAAAAACAATTGCCAAGATTTTTCAACAACATGTGGTGAATAGGTTTGGAGTACCAAGAATGCTGATATCAGACAATGGAACCTAATTCATTGGTGCTACCTTTAAAAAACTCATGTAACAACTTGGGGTTAGCCATAAATTAACAACACCATATCATCCCCAAGTGAATAGTCAAGTTGAAGTTACTAACTATGAAATTACTAGAATACTTGCTATGACGATTGGTAGGTTTAGATGTGATTGGAGTACAAAATGAAATGATACTCTATGGGCCTATAAAAGATCCTGGAAATTACTTATAGGATACGTCCCATATGAGTTAGTCTATGTCAAGTTGCCAACACTTCCAATTCAGGCAAAGCTTCACACTTTAGCTACTGCAAGTGAACTTGACCTCAACTTGAGTTTAGTCCAAAAGGAATGTCTGATGAATTTGAATCTTTTAGATGATAATCAGCTAGTATTACACATGGGTAGTAAAGTTCGTAAGCATTACTCCAAACTAAGGCATGATTCATGGATAAGGAATGTAACTATAAAAGCGAGTGACAAGGTTCTTTATTACAATTCAAACACTTTGGGAGGGACCATACATTATGCACATCACTTATCCATCTAGTGCCTTACACATTCACCACCCATCTAGCCCACATAAGCTTATGCTCATTAATATCCAACAAGTCAAACCATACAACAAACATCCAAAGGACTCTACCCAACCTATCCATGATTCCTCTACTTATTCTATCTTCCATTGACTTGACTTCAACAATAGTCATTGGGGGTGTTGATCTAGAGTCAGAGGTACCTGATTGAACCTTAATGAATCTTTCATTTTCTTTTATTTCACATATTCTTTAATATTTTTATTCTTTGATATCTTTCATTTAAAAAATTTTTCTCATTCTTTTATACTCTTCTTTTCTTAATGATTTTGCAGTTCTTTGATATTTTCCATTCTTAATATTTTTCATTCTTTACATTTTTCCCAATTTTTACTATCTTTTCAATTTCTTTCATACTTTTTTTTCAAATCCTTTGTACATAATTTTCACTACTAATAAGACATCTCACAAATAAAGGCAATATGTAGCCTAATGTTGAGAAGATTTCACTATGTTATCAAATCTTAAGGAATTGATTGTTTATATAGTGAGACCACATCATCCATCCATCCATTTCAATAATAAGAGGTTCTTACCATGGCCATAATGATATTCTTTCCATCATCAAACTAAGAATAAACTTGTGATCATTATTCTTGGATAGAAACATGAAGAACCAAGTGGGAATGTAAAGGGTGTGACATCAAGGGAACTTGTGCATTCTTTTTAGATTATCATTGTAAGTTCTATCATGTCATCAAGGTTGTATTATATCCTTGTATACCTAACAAAAAATGGAAGTAAGAGTAAAATAAGTGCTACCTTCAAAGGTTGACATAGTTAAAAAAATAATAAAAGAGCATAGAATAAATTTTTGGGGGTTGCACTGAAAAGACATGTTACCCATACTTGAAGGTAGGTGGCTTCTCAGAAATAACAATAAAAATAAAGTGCCATAAATAAAACTCATCCCTTGGACAATATTCTAAGTGACAATGCTCCTTATAACATTAATAGTCTTATGATTGCATTTCCAAGAGATGAATTGATGCGATGTTATTGGAATGTGGTTTGGACTTGGTTTGAATCTTGGACATAAAGGCTAATGATTACCTTAACCATTAATATAACACAAGGAGTCATTATGTTTATGGTAAGTAACCTCATGTTTCAATTCTATGATTCTTTCTAAAGATCCATTCAACCTCACTCTATACTCAATCATAACTTATGGTTTTGAATGACATAGCGTAATTTTCCTATTTTGGTGATACTAATAGGTGTGTTTTGCTTAATAGGTATGTGTTACAGTCAACTCCTTAAGTGCCTAAGGATACTTTTAGGTGTGGTTATACAAGGGCATTAAGGGCTAGAGCTTGTTTTGGGGAGGACCCACTTGTATAACTATTGTATCTTATACTTGCCAAGCAATTCCACATATCTTGAGCCTTCTAATTTCAATAAATGATAATAAACACTTCCCATATCATTCACACTATCCATTCTAATGACACAACACCATTGTCTGTCTCATTCATTCCATCAACACATCATATAATTTCATAGCATCATCTTCATTTTAGGACCCTTTCAACAAATGCATATCTTCTAACCATCTAATGGGACTTAATTTTTCCTTGAAAAACCTTAAGAAAATTTGATTTTTTCTAAGGTGATATCATAGATACAATATCACAGGCACTTACAATATCACATCTATGATAGCATATTTACAATATCACAATTATCAATATTATATATAGCATGGGGGAGTTAGAAAAAATTTTCATTTTTGATTTTCATAAGAGGAGAGTTGTTGCTGATTTTTCTTTACAACTAATTGCTTTGACACCCCATCTTCTAATGCCCATAACTTGCACATTATTGCTTCAATTTTCATGATTTTCAAATCTATGTCATCCTAGAGTGCTCATCTTAGTCACGAGGAGGTGCTAGTGAGAAAAATTCGAGTTAATTTTTTTTGAAATTGCTAATGGCTAGAAGGTATTATAAGGGTAAGTTTAAGGAGACATATCAAGAATTTTTAAAGTAAATCACTCATGTTAAGGCCAAAATAACTTTAAGAAGACTTCTAATTGATCATACCACTCATTTTATGCCATAGAAAAGTACTAATGGGGTTGTTCTTAAAAACTTTTCTAACTTTGTAATCATAATGAACTAAGAACTTGATATAACTAAGGGTATGCGTAGGGTACCAAATTGTTGCTCATTTATGAGAATACTCTAGTAATTCCAAACCCTTGATTGATTATAGCTAGCTCCAAAAAGAGAAGCATGGGAAGAACTTCCATGATTGGCAAGTAAAAGACCACGAGGTAGTGGAGGAGGTCAAGTGAGTGAGCAAACCACGCAAGCAAAATAAGGAGAGTAGGAGGCACAATCCTTCAGTATTCATCAAAAAACTCCTACCACCAAGTAATCTGCTCAAGCAGAAGTAGACATTCCATAAGTGCCCATCCAAGGATAGCAACTCACACTATCACTTGAATGCCTTCATGCTATTCAAGAAAAATCGATCATGTCGATAGTAATTATGGAACTTAACTTTGGTTCATTTTTTGAATTTTCTCCAGAAGGTATTAAGGCCCAACTTTAGTCATCTTCTTTGTGGCCTACTCTAATAACAAATGGGGAGTGGTATTTAGGAGAAACATTGTAGTTTTGGCAAAATTGAGAAGAAAATGCCACAACAAAAATTGAAGTGATCTTAGTATCTTACTCAATTACGATAATTGTAGAGGTACTGAATGTTCCCAATGAAGGGACAAAGGTGACACAGATATCAACAAGATCTAACACAAATGCTAGAAAGTTGTGGTTGCAAGGGGCGTATAACAAGGAAAATAAGGAATACAATGAACTGACTACAAAAGAAAAGATCTATTTAAAATTAGCACTTATCACATGTTTCCCACCAAGAGATTGAATTGAATCTTTACATATGTAGCTAGAAGTAGTGCAATATTAATGGGAAAGTTCAATGTGAACATTGCTCACCTCTACTTCACAGAAATCCAAAGGCGATTTGAGGAGAAGAAGGTAGGGAAGTTAACACTTCCATTCCCTTGACTTATCTAGAAGTTATGCAAATAAGGTAGCATCCTAGGATATACAAATGATGCATTAAAAAAGGCACAAAATGATTCCTATGCGAAAATGCTCAAGCCAGTGCCTCGCAAAAAGGACCAAATTGAAGAACAACTAGGTAATGAGAAGGCTACCTAAACCATAGAGTAACAAAAATAGTAGCAACAACAATAGCAGTAATAGCAAGTTTCACCATTTCCATTACAAGATTATAGGACTTCAATGAGTCATTTACAGTAAATTGCAAAAACCATTAGTTGGGAAAGTAGGGAAGAGGCCAATTGATTCAAAGGAATTAACGATGTAGTCAAGCCAACCATCTCAACAAATCCTGCTAGCGAACAAATATCATTGCGGTCAGGAGGAGAGGCCCAATGGTCATAATAGGTTTCCAAGAATGCCACATCATTTCAAGTGGTGCTTGAATTTGGAGAAGGAGGCATAGTTTTGGTCATGTAGCACCATGATGCAGCAGGAGCTACAAAAGTGATCATAGATCACATTAAAAAATTCTTCACTGTACTTATTTTGTTGCCTAACTTTTTCTAACCAAAGATACTCAAATGTTAGCTAGTACCTTTATGACTCTTGCAGATCATAAAGATGTGTTAGATAGACTATTGTAGATAGGACATGTTATTGCAAATCTCTTCGACATTCCTAGTAATGTCATTGCAACACAATCTGAATTGATTGTCACTGAAGGAAAACTAATCATTACTAAAACTAGGGTAGAGAATGTTGAGAATGAGCTTTGCTAATTAAAAGAGGAGATCATAGCCCTAAGAGTAGAAAGGGAAAATCCAACTTAGTTTATTGCAGCAGAATAGCTAGCAAAACTCAGAACTGAATAGATCAATTACCTCCTTAAGAATAATAAAGAGATGGAGAATGAGAAAGAAAAGGTAGTATGAAATGCTTTAGTGGTTGACGCCCAAACACATGTCCATGCTAATGCACTTGTTGCCTTAAAAAAGAAAAATAAATAACTCATCGCAAATAACATGTGGTTGACCATTGTTGAAAAATAGAAAAATATTTTGGAAGCGAGCATCTACCAGCTAAGGGAATAGTTGGTGATGGTCAACCAAGATATGAGCCACATCATAAGAGAAGAAAGAATCCTCTTTAAGAGGAGTTATGTGACATTCTTCATAAATTAGCCATTGAAATTAGCATGTGGTAGAATGAGGCAAAGAAGCATGAATGGCTCAAGGAAGACTTCCATGATTAGGTGGGGATGTATAAACAAATCATTGAGAAAGAGATCCAAATGGCAAAGGCCAGAATTAATTCCATGTTAGCACAATTTCCAGAATGGCAACCCATCTTGGACAGCATGGCCCACACTTATAAAGTGGAAGTAAAAAGGAAAGACTTGTAGATAGAGGACTTAAAAGAATACATAGGATTAACAAACCTCTATTATGTTAACTTGACCATGTTGACAGCAGGTAGGTCCAGAAGTGAGCTTGAGCAACAAGTAGCAGCCATGTACACCTTGTATGAGATGGAGTTTGTAGATGGTAAAGATGCTTTAAAGAAACTTCAAGTAGCAAACTCAGAGTTAGAAGCAATTAAGGTTGGCTACCAGGGATAAAAAGATGTAGTAGCGAACATTGCCAGAAGATTAGCAAATTACCATGAACTAAGAGAGAAAGTTAAAGCTTTTGAAGAAGAAAGACAATAGTTTGTGGCATGGTATGTAAAAGCTAATTAGATGTTTCCACAACTACCATGTCCATGGGACATGTTGACTCCATGAAACATTAGTTCATCAACATGGACAATTCATGATCCAAGAATGGAAGAGGAGAAATTGCAGGATCTCGTGAATTGCTACTAATTATAGAAGCCTGACGATAAGGAGAAGCAACTAATGGAGGAGTCACTAGCACCAAGAACAACATAAGGTAACATCAAGCTTCACTAAATTTTGTTTTTTTTTGTTAAGGTTTGTCATGTCATGTTTGTGTCATTTTTATAAAACACAACTACAACACTCAAGAGTCATGTATAGAGTAGTTAGTGTCATGTAAATCTACCTTCCAATTTTGTAAGGGACTCTATCCTCATTTTTTTAACTCAAGGATGAGTTTTCAGTTAGTTGTGGGGGTATGATAAAGTCAAAAATTTCACCATAATGATATCGTATCTACGATGTCATAGATTTGATATTGTATCTCATGATACGTTATCATATAAATGATATCATGGGGTGTGTGCCAGCCTATAAAAGTAACACTTAGACACATGGATCTACAATAGATTTGATAACATAGTAGTAGAACTCTTTTAGATTGTTTTTATGATTTTAGCTTTCAATACTTAGTAGTGTGTGCTTATAGTACGATGTTAAGTGATTGAACAGAGTGTTTATTCGAGTGTGATGTCCTTGGACACATTGCGTAACCAAAAATAAAAATCTAGATTACTTTCCACCATTGCAGCACTACTTAGTTTTATTTTTGCTTCCATTTAATTTAATGTTTACTATTTTCATAGTTACTAATTTACTTTGAATGCAATTTACTATTCCTATTGTTAAGTAGAATGAGTACGACTAATCTCAAGTACTTAAGTGTAACTATTTGGTAACCCAGTAGTACCATCACTTAGTACACCCAATAGTGTGATACTTGGTAATCTCAGTAGTAGTTGCATGAAGTCCAAGGTGTGAGTGGAAGGTCAAGACCAGTTGCTCATCACATAGGCTAGATTAGATTTGTTTGTTGTTACTTAGACTTAGAATCACTTTCCATTTACTTCATGTTTACTAGGAGTAATATGGCTCATACAACATCAATATCATATACCTCACCATGAGTTAAACCATACACATTGATTTTACTAGCTCAAGTGGGAATACAATGATTACGAACTCTAAACAATTACTAGCATAATTACATTGCCTTATCTATGGAATTCAACTGGGTTACGTGTGAACACCTATATCTCATATGGTTGGGTGTTGGACTACTCGACTGCTCATCAAGTAGCTTTGTCATATATGGTTTAGTCCAAAGTGAGGCATGTGATTATGATGTTGTATGGGCTTAACCTAATCTTAATGATAACATAGAAATTAATGATTTAATCTAATTAATAACAAGAAGATAAATTCTAAACTAGCTTAAGGTCGATGAGTGTCCATTTCTAGCTTGTTGTACACATTCTAAACTCATGTATTCACTACTAGAATTACCAAGCATTACACTACTCGGTGAACCAAGCAATAATGCTATTGGGATTATCAAGAAAACATGTGTTTACATTTGAAACTAGTCATGCTCATTTCGCTGATTAATTAATGTGCATGGAAATGTAAATATTAACCAAGTACATGAAAAGTAAATCCATTTTAAGTCAAAGTGCTCAATGAATATGAATTAATCTTGATCTTATTGTCGTTTATGGAATGTGTCCAAGTACAATGCCACTTGAATAAGATATTGTACAATGGACTTAGACTCATACTACGGGCACTCATTAACTATTCTCTAAAATCATGAAATGAAACTAAAAAAGTTTAACTACGAAAATGACAAAAATGTCCTCATATGCAATAGGTGCTCATATATTTATAGGTGAGGAAAACGTTGACACATCAACACATGCTTGACTATGCAACCAATTGATGATTTATCATATCCCTAAGATTGACTAAAAACTTGTCCTCAAGTTAATAGAATAGGACCAAGCTTTCTTTACAAAATTGGGAATGTATGTGATTATTAATTGACTCTAACTACTAATTGACTCTAAGTGTGGAAAATTTTATTCAAGTGGATGTATTATAAAATGATAAATAGACTAGATAGACATTAAAGTTTACAAGATTTGTAGAGGTCTTTAAAAATCTACTGAAGTTGAATCTTCTTGTTGTTGCTAGCGGTGGTAGACTTTCAACCTTGATTGTTATGTTGATGCTTCCCTTTTTATGCAAAACATTCTTGAAGGATGGATTGAAATTTCTTCTCATTATCCCATGGACCTAATAAACATGTGATGTTTGAGCCTTAATCCCTCTAGGTGCAACTATTTCTCCATGGGCATATCCTCTTTTGTCCTTCTCTTAGCCTCGTTCCCTTGCCTTGCTATAGACCTTCCATCTTAGGCATTCTTTTTAGCTTTACCTGCAATCCCCAAAGGGTTAACATTAGTTTTGGTAAAATTTCCTTTGTAATTAACCCTTTTCGAATCCCTTAGTTAGCTTAAAATGTTAGCATTTAAGCATAAGGTGCTGACAAAGTACTATTCCCAAGGCTACGAGGTAACTAAAATCATCATGCTATTCACATTATTTTTATTAAGGACTATTAAGTACATCCTTAGCCCCCATGATGAATGAGTAGAACTCTTAAAGTGCACAAGTTTCTGAACCATTAAAACCAAAGGTTTAGTGCAAAAGATGACCAAGACATATTGAATTCGAAGGATATTTGAATAGAAAAGTGGGAGAAATTAATTGAAATTGATGAGAAGTAGTGCCAAAATATTGCATAAAGTCAAAGAAGTTATTAATGATGTTCTGGAAGATGTGAGGGTTAGTTGAAAGTTATGACCAAAAAAATTTATGCAAGGGGGGCCTCCCCAAAGTAGGTTCCAATCATAATGCCCTTGCATAATCACTTCTATAGATGTCTATGGGTACCTTAGAAGTTGAATTTAGATCATGCCTTTGTTTCAAACAACTCACGACTACCTTGGTTGGGATGTTGCACTATACTATACAAAACCAAAAGGCTTATAATTGTATGCAGTAGTGAGGTGAATAATGGGATGAGAATTGATTACAAAGATTGGGACGTAAAGTATGTTGCAATTAGAAAAATTGATTGTTGGAAAAAATGGATGGATTTGGTGCAACAACCTTGGCCTCCAAAAAAATGGGAATTAAGATGCCCTGGATGGTTCAACAGATCACCTAACGACTTGTGAAATGCAAAATGGGATAAATAATACAATTCTAGATCGAAGTAATATAAATGCACTAAAATAAATGATAAGTTAAATTTGAACACAAACCAAAATTGTAATGTTGATTTTACAAAGAATAAAATAAATAAGAGTTAAGAGATTATGTACAAATTGTGCATGAGAAGGCAATTGGGGGGTTCACTTGAGTGGGGGTTTAGGATTTGTTGAAGCTAATGTATTCAAACCTTACAATCTGGATGTCTTGCCACTCCAGATGCTATTGAACCTCCTTTGCTACTACTCCAGATTTGCAACTTGGTCACTATTGGGAGGTGAAAAGAGTAAGAAATTTGATGCCAGATTGCTCTAGGTTGGGGTTGGAAGTCCTAGAAATGCAGATTGACACGAAGAGTTCACAAGTCTCAAGACTATAATGCTTCCACACTTGGGTTCAAGAGAATGCAAACATGGGAGATTGCAAGATCTCTTGAGTACTTGAAAATTCCCAAGTATGGAATTGTGCCAAAAGTCTCAAATTACTAAAGAGTTTGGAATCATCAAAATTGTGCTACTATGAAAAATTGTTGAACTTGTAAATGTTGTTTGAGGCTAATTTTTATAAGTGTTGGGCCATGAATGGTGTTGCAAAATGGCTATAATTTGGCTAAACAATGGCTAGAAAATGGCTATAATTTGGCTACAAATTTTAACCTCATATAGGTGAGATGGGTGCTTAAATTTTGGGGGTTACTATATATAGTAGGTGACTTCCCCCCATGGTCATTCTTTTTACTATAAATAGGAATGTGGGCACACCTTCCCCGTTGGAGATAGGTCTTCCATGCTAAGCCTTTTGCCATCATTATTGAAGTGGCTAGTCAATGTTGGAGTGCATGAGTGTTGAAATCTAGCTTTTGTGGCTTCCACACTAGGGGCATGTAGTTTCCACACTGGGGGGAAAAGTTTCCAAGATGAGGGGAAGCCCTCCACTACTCCATTTTGGGGGTAGGTGAGATTTACCCCCTATAGATGTTTCTAGCATAGAAAAATGTATATCCCTCATAAAACCCATCAAATTGTCATTTTTGGCATTCTAAAAAGTAATTTTAAGCCACAATGCCTAAATATAGATACTAAGTAACTTTTTTTTTCACTTGGAGAATGAGGCTTTGACCACTTATGAGGCATTTTTTAGTAGCAAAAGTATGGAATATGTGAGATTGCCCCTCATGGGTTACAATCTTCACATTTACAATGAAGTTTTGCCTCAGGTTTCATGGGGTGAAAGCTACATGATGAAAACATAATATAGGATGCAGAATTTTGTCGTGTTTCAAGGTATTGTACCATGTTCGCAATAGGTTCTTGTGTTAATTATAATTTAAAATGACCATCATACCTATCCATCCAAGTTGCAAACCAAGTCGATACCATTAACAGTGACATTGCATTGATGTGTTCCTTCTCTCATACCATCATGAGTTTATAAAAACCACAAAGGATGATCAGCACTCCAAAAAGAGAAGAAGGAAGGAAGGGCCTTAGTTAGAGGGGTGCCTTTAGCCATGGATAACATGTCTTTCTAGCTCCATAAGTAGTGCTTGTATCCCATTATTATGTCTAAGGTATGTGCTTTGAATTTCCATTTTTTTGTTTTTGTTGTTGTTTTTAGATGGAAACCACACCATGCAAAGGCATAGCTTCTTATTTATTGATCAACGATAAGAGTGATGACATGTTTCATGAGAATTCATAGACCACAAGAAAGAAGTTAAGATGAGAACCCAGGAAATCCCTTTAAGTTCACATCCTTTGCCATTTCCACTTGGTCCTTTTTCCTTTTCTTCAATGTACAATGATCATTAACTAATTTTAGTTTCATGTAAGAAGAACCATATTGTTTTCATGAGAAAGACCTTTTATTTAGAAAATTGAAGGGATGGATGAGGTGGTCTCACTGCTTTATACAATTATTTACCCAATCATCTTGATAGCATAGGATAAAAGCCAAACACATAGTGGTGACTTCTGCATCATGACTGGTAATATTATTAACTCTTAAAGAGGATAGTCTATTAGTAGTTGTACTAACTCTTGCTTAAGGTTTTCAAAGGCCTCTTGGCATTGAGCAATCCACTCATAGTGAACTTCTTTCTTAAGCAAGTGTTGCATGGGCTGTAAGTTATTTGTAAGCCTAGCGATAAACCTACAAATAAACTATAATGTACCTTGTAATCCTTAAAGCTCCTTAAGGTTAGTAGGTGTTGCTAATTTGGATATGGCCTTAACGTTATCAGGATCAACACATATCCCTCCTTTAAAGACTACAAAGCCAAGAATCTTACTGATCTTGACATCGAAGACATATTTCTTGGGATTGAGCCTAAGCTTGTATTTAAGGCATTGCTTAAGTACAAGATCTAGGTTATTAGCATAATCATTGGCCACTTTCAACTTAACGGCTATATCGTCTACGCAATCATTAAGCAAACCTAGCATGTAATCACTGAATATATAGGTCATGGCTCTTTGGTATGTTGCTCTTGGATTCTTAAGGCCAAATGGCATCATGGTATAGTAAAAGGTATCCCAAAGGGTCATGAAGGTCATGCTAAGTTGGTGCTCTAGGTTAATCCTAATTTGGTTATATCCCAAGAATTTTTTCATAAAGGACAACAAGGCATGTCTAGCCATAGTATTGATAAGTTGATCAATACTAGGCAAAGGAAAGTCATCCTAGATAGTCGCTTTATTTAGGTCTCGAAAATCAATGCAAATATGGATACTCTTATTTTTATTAGGGACTACCACTATGTTGGATACCCATTTTACATACTCGACAATCCTAATGAAAATATCTTGGTAGAGCTTTAATATCTCATTGTAAACTACCAAGGCCAAATTAGGTCTAATTTTGCACATTTTTTGCTTAACTAGTCTAATGCTAGGGTCTAGTATGATGTTGTGCTAGACTAAACATGGGTCTAGGCATGGCATATCTTCATATGATTAGGCAAAGGCCTTAATGTTTCTTTGTAGGACCTTTGTGATGTCTTGAGCATATTGAGGTTCTAATGAGGAACTTAGTTTAAGGGTTTTCTCCTCACCACTGTGCATTGTGACAGGAAACTTAACTAGGGAGTCTTTGATTATGTCATCCACCTCTAAGTAAAGGGTTTTGACTAGGTTTTCTATCCATTTTAGAAGTTTTTCTACTAAGGCTATGTGGTCTACAAGACTCTCGAGCTCAAGATCTAGGCAATCAGGGTCAATACACCATTTAACATCACTGTGAAGTCCATGTAGACACAAAGGCAAATTGATTTGCTCCCAGGTACTCATACTTTGGTCTTGCATGTAAACCATAAGCATATTAAGTAGCACATGAGTAAAATAAATAGTGCTAATATGCTATAACTATGCAAATACATGCTAGTCTAATGCAAACAAGGTCATCCAAGGCTATAAATAGGGTATCAACAAGTTAACAAAGTGCAATAAGGATCAAATAAAGGTCAAACCAAGGTTAAATGAAGTAAAGTATAAGAAATAAGGCTAAAAATGGTTAAAAAAGACCATAATTTTAAAAATTTTAGGTCTTAGCAGGCCATGATGCTAGTTTAGAGTCTTGGTAGACTATGATGCCAGTTTAAGGCCTTACTGGGCCATGGTCACATGGTGTTAAATGGTGGTAAGGGAAGGTCAAACCCCACTATTTGATACTGATAAAAAGGCTAAAAAAAGGAAAATAAAGTCTTAAAAAGGCAAATAGATAGAATATAAGGTTGCATAAAGGCCACAATAAGGTCAACAAGGTTGACAATGCAACACTAGGCTGAAACAAGTTAAAGCATCATATAATAAGACAAAAATTAAGTAAAATAGGCTACATATGGTGAAATTTGGCTAACATGGGTTAAAAAGGATTAGGTTTTGCCAATTTTAGACCTTAATAGGCCATGATTTAGGGTTACAAGGCTCTTTGGGGAGTTTGGTCATTAATCAGGGATATTTCTGGGCTATTTGAGCATGAAAATAGAGAGTTTTGAGGCTTCCACACTAGACCTCCCTTGTTTCCATGCTAACTAGCATGGAAGAAGGGACCCTCAACATGGAAACTAGGGAAAGTAGATTTTGGAGCATATAGAGGTCCAAAATTTAGGTCCCAGTGCCTCCCCAAGGTAGTGTGGGGTGAGATCTATCAAAATTGGATACTTTGAAGGTTTGTAAAGGTCAAAATGCATGTTTTGCAACCTTCCTCTCTTGTTTCCATGTTGGCCAGTGTGGAAGAAAGGGTGTTTAGTGTGGAGAATCAAAATCCAAGAAAAAATAGGATCAAACATGGTCAAACAAGTAGTGAGAACCTAGATTTGGAAGTTGTGCATCCTCTAGCTTTATTTTTAGGCCATTGGAGTTGGTTTTGAGTGTCAAAACATGCTAACATGGCTTCCCTCCTTCCATGCTAAGCACAATTTTCCTAGCACAATTTCCTCTAGCTTATAGTGATATAGGAGCACATTGACTAGGTTCCTAGGCTCCTATGGTTGTAGGTCATGGTTATGCAAGTTTATGGCTAATTTTGGACTCATTTGGAGGTCATGCAAGGGCATCTAAGGTCTTACCCCCTTGTTTCCACACTAGGGGAGTTACTCTAGCATGGAAGATTGGGTGCAATGGGTTTTGAAGGTCAGAATAAGGTCAAATGAGCAAAATATCAAGGCTATGAGGTTCTAGGTTTCTCTAACGTAGATCTTTAGCTTTTGGGAGTGTCATCTTGCCATTAAAAGTGCAAAAGAAAATGTTTCCCTTTGTTTCCTTACTACCCAGAGTGGAAGGAGCCTTCTCTAGAATGGATGAGGCAAGGATCCCAGATCTAGGTCAATTTGGATCATAATCAACTATGCATGTTAGCTTATGAAGTTGCTAGGGCTAATGGCTAGGGTTTCATGTCAAAAGTTTGTAATTTTGGGTACTTCTAAGTGTTTTTTGGGCTTCCACCCTTTTCTTTACGTTGGGACTAGGGTGATCAATGTGGAAGACTAGGGGGAACCACTTTTGGCCATTTAAAATAAGTTTTCTAATGTTTGAAGGCTCTAGAGGGCACTGACAAGGTTCTAAAGTGCATGCAAGGTTATTTGATGTTGTTCTGAGATGTTTATGGGTCTCAAATAAGTTCCCCCCTTAGTTTCCACATTGGGCAATGTGGAGGAAGGGATCCCTAGCATGGAAAAACCATAAATATTAGATTTGGACTAGTTTTGACCTCAATTGAGTATGCATGTGTGCTTCCAGGGTTGTTGGAGTCAAGGACTAGGGTTTAGGATCAAAATTGGTTAGTTTGGAGGTTTCCTAGATCATTTTTTGAGCTTGCCCAATATTTCTACGTTGGAGGTAGTATGCTCAATGTGGAAGATTGGGGGAAGTAGCTTTTTGGCTTTCTATGATCACTTTTGTAGGGTTTGAGGGCTCTAGAAGGTGCAAAACTAGTCTTAGGATTCATGTAGGACTGCCGAGTGTCTACTTGAGGTGTTTAAAGGTCACTTTTGAGTTCCCCCAAATTTCCCCCCTTTCTTTCATGCTCCTAAAGATGGAAGAGGTGTCTCTTAGTGTGAAGGAACTAGGAGATCCTACTTTTTACCATTTTTGACACTTCTAGTCATGCATGTGGGTTTCTAAGGTTGCGAGTGTTAACTATTATTGCCTAGTGCCAACATTTGGTTATTTTAATGGATGTGAAGTGGTTTGTGATATTCCCCCACTTTTTCCATCTTGGGGTTTCCATGCTTAGTATGGAAGATTGGGGAAAAGGATTTTTTGGATACTTATGATTAATCTTGAAGAGTCTAGGGGTCTTGGGAAGAGTAGATAGGATCCTAGGACACACACAAGGCTTTCCGATGTTCATTTAAGGTCTCTAAAGGCTATTTTGAAGTCCCCCAAAAGTTTTTCCCTTTCTTCCATGATGGCCAACATGGAAGAGGGAGCTAGTATCATGGAGGAACTAGGAGAACTTATCTTTTTGCTAATTTTTAGTAAATTTGGCTATGCATTCATGTCCAAAGGGTTGCTGGTGTTGACTATTAATGTCTAGGGTCAAAATATGATTATTTTGAAGGTTGTAAGAGGGTTTTAAGGATTTCCCCCTCTATCCATGCTAGGGCTAGGATGCTCAAGGTGGATGAGATCCTTCTTAGTGTGAAAAACCCAAGGGAAGCAAGTTTTGGTCATTTTAGGTGGCTTCTAGAAGGTTTGGGTTACTTTAGAACTTAAATTGGATGCAAACTTCAATAGTTTTGACTTTTCCCCTTTCAGCCACATTGAGATTGGAATGTTCAACATGGAGGAGGTCCTTCCCAACATGGAAGAACCTTAGGGGTTGATTTTTTAATTGATTTTGGGCATTCTAGTGGCATCTAGAAAGGCTGTGATGATTCTAGTGTTAGTTCGAGACAATCTATTGTTGTTTTCTTGTTTCTAGAACCCCCACTAAACTTCCTAGCTCCATCCTCCTAGTTTCCATGTTGGGAATCATGGAAAAGACCTCCCTTAGTGTGTAAGAATCATAAAAGTTAGATCTAGGCCAGTTCAACACCCAATTAGCCATGCATGTCAGCCTTTGGGATTACTGTTGTTGATGGTCAATACTGGGTGTCAAGATTCAATAGTTTGGAGGCTCTCAAGTGCCTCATGTAGTCTCCCCACTTTCTTCCATGTAGAACATGTTTTCCCTAATATGGATGAGATGGGGATGATATTTTTGTATCATATTTAACTACTTTTGTGGAATTTAAATGCTTGAGAGGTTTCAACAGTGTTTAGGGGTCACCGGGCTTTGAGAAATAGTTACTAGGTAGTCAATTTAGGTCAGTTTTTGCTTACCCTACCCATCCATGTTGGGGATGAGATGATTAGTGTGGATGAGGCTTCCCCCATTGTGGAAACACCAAATCCCAAGGTTTTGACCAATTTTGACTAGGTTTGGTGAGGTTTTGGGGCTACCGAGGATGTTTGGAGGCGTTCTAGGTCGTGTGGGCCCACTTCAAGGGTCAAAATTCAGCTAGATGTGTGTTGATGGGTAGGAATAGGTGTTATCCACATTCTTCCACACTGGGCACTATTGCCCTAGCATGAAAATCAAAATTGTCTAGATTTGTTGATGTCCAACCTCCTTTTGGGAGCTCGGGTTTGAAAAGGTAGGTTGTAGCTACCAAAAACTATTAGAATAGCTATATTTTAATGATTTTGTAAAACGGGAGGCATGTATCCACATTGGACATGCCATCCCTAGTGTGGATGCATGGGAGTTAAGGTTGAAATATTGTTTTAAGTGTCAAAAGTGGCTAGAACTTAGCGTTGATGCAATTTTTTGGCTAAGAGGGAAGGCGTATGGTTAGGCCAACAAACAAAAAATTTAAAATTTTGAATTTTGAGCTTAACTCTCATCAATCTCAGTGCACTTCCCTTCCCCCCCTCGCTTGCACTTCAGTGCACTTGGAGTTATGGTGTACTAAATGGGCAATTAGAGTTTAGAGGTGGGTGTTTAGGTTTTGTTTGAGTTTTTAATGCCAAATTTCACATGTTTTCAATCACAGTAGTTATTATACACTAAAAGAACATTGGAGGAGAGCTATGATAGAGATTTTTGTTGTAGGGAGCACCATTCTCCAATGTGGAAGCCTCCCATATTCCTTGTAGTTAGCGTTGATCTCCTATTTTTCTGAGATTCAAATCATTCACAGTGTTGAGCTTGCCATGGTGCTAAAGTAGCATGGGGAAAAGAGCTGGAATCCTAGGATTTAGAAGGTAGACAAGCATGCCAAGAACTTGCAAGGATTTCCTAGGCCTATCTCCATCCAGGCCTCATCTGTTGCTACTTCAATGTAGGCAATTCTACCCATTTTTCTTTCATTTCTAGCTATTTTTCATGTTTTCTCTTACCATGTGTGGGGCTATTTTTCTTAGATCTACACTGACAGAGGGGGTGAAACAAAATTATGAAAAAATCCCCCCCTCTTATTTTGGCTATTTCTATGTAGATCTATGGTCATTTCATTATTTTGGCTTTAGTAGATTTGATTTTTAAAATTAGGCTTGTTGTTTTCTTGCTTTTTTTCCAAAATTTGGGGGTAGGGCCATTTTTCTTAGATCCATTCCAAATTATTTGTCCAAATTAAATATTGACAAAATCCTACCCCATTATTTTGGTGTGTTTGCTAATGGGTATGAGTTATTTTAGCTATTTTAGCTATTTCTTTAATGTTATGTTAAGTTGGATTTTAGTTTTTTAAATGAAAAAAAAGCAAGCAAAATTGTGTATTTTTTCTTAAGAAATGGCTTCATATCTTTAAGAATTGATTTTATGGACTTGTAGCCCTATGATTAAGCTTTTCAATGGCTATTTTTTTGTTTAATTTGGATTAATAATGATGGAGTTGTGGCTGTTTTCCTAAGGTCATGCAGTTAGGTTTTTATGCTATTTTTAGATTTTCATGTAAATTCATGAACTTTTTCTAAGTAAATGGCAAGGATTTTGGCTTTTTTTTTATTATAGTTGGGTAGGTCTTGGCTTCAAATTTCCAATGGAGGTAAAATTACTCTAATTGGACTTGAAATGAATTTTTAATCAAATTTTCATTAGACCTATGTCAAAAGGGAATTTGTGCCATTATTATATTTTTATCCAAATTGATGAATCTTTTCTGCATAAACGGAAATGGTTTTGAATTTTTATTAAGTATGGATGTCTAGGGCTCAATTTAAGCTTTTAAATAGTGGTAGAATTGCTTCGTTTGGAACTCAAACAAAATTTTGGTGTATTTTTTACCAACCCTACACAAAACGGAGGTTAATGGTGATGGCTACAATTTTTGCTAGATTTTTCTATGTCTTATGTAAAAATAGGTTATGTTTTCTGGGTTGTAATGGCTATGGCTAGAAAGTTCATGATTTCAAGATTTTTTCTGTGGTGGAATCATTGAAGTCAAAGCTTAGATGAATTTCTCATAAATTTTTGGTTATGTCTATATCATGGTTGTATTACTTTACCCCTTTGGAGATGGATGTAGTTAACATGCTTAGAGATTACTCTTGTCAACTCCCATGATTGCTAAATATGTAAAAATTATGTTTTAAATTTTTTTAAAGAAAAGTAAAGGCCCTTTCTATTTTTAACAGGCTTGCTATGGCTATATGCTTTTTTAAACTAAGGCTTAATTCAATTATAAAATTTTGGCTATAATATTTTGGCTATGAAGTAAAAGGTTGTAAAAGGTTATAACAATGCTTTTTTGTGGAATTTCTTAAGCTAACTTGAATAAACACCTTAGAGATTTTTGTAGGGGCTAATTTCACCCCCAACTAGGATGTTTTTTCAATACTTGTTAGGAAATTCTAATTGGTCATAATGCTTTTGCTTTGCTTCATGTAGGGTCTACTTGAAGCCAATCTTCATAATTGTGGAGTTGGTGGGCATTCTGTGCTACATTGGCCACCCCAAGGCCAATACTCCACTCCCTAACATGCCATTGGGGAAGGCCTGACTATGGTTCTAGCCTAGGGCAAGTGAATTCCTTACCTACATTCTACAAAACTTTGTGTGATGTTGTGGTCACACTTGTCCACAGATGTGGTTGGGGCCATAGTGAAGACCTTGTTTCCTTGATAATCTAGCTTGATTAACAAGTTTATTATTAACAATTTACTTTCTAAGACATCAAGGGGATCAACAAATGTGATAAGTCCATGTTACCCTATGAAGATTTGGATGATTCCAGAGTATAGTTAGTGTAATGCTAACAATACTCTGATGGTGGCACATAGAGCCCACACATTGTTTTAGAAGTCACATGGCATCGTGTATCGTCTACCTAGGTAAGCTTAATTGTTATAGTATTTTTATGGCTTTATTGATTGAACTACTTTTCCTAACTCTATTGGTTTTATGAACTTCTTGTAGGCATCACGTTAATGATCAAGGCTTGATCATTAATGATCAAACCTTAGTAGTGGCTCAAACTACCCTAGATGAATTCACCAAGGGCCCCCAAATTAGAATTTTTATGTATCAATAGTTAAAAAGAAACTTTGATGCATACACTATGAGGTTCAACCTTGTATACAAGAAGTGTAAGGATGATGGAATGATACACAACTAGTGGTTAAACTCCACTAACTTCATGGAGCAGACCCTTGCCACTGGAACCTCTGCTCAGACCACAACAAAGAAGAAGTGAAGAGGTAAACATAAAGGCTATAGCTTCTAATGCTTTATGACGATAAAAACTCTAAGTGTTCTATTGCTTTAACTAGCTATTAAACTTGCTTACGTTATTGCTAAACTTTAGTTGTTGCCTTGCAGGACCTTCCGCCTCTATTGGTGTTATCACACCACTTTTAGGAGCACATCATGAGGATACCCTCATCTTGAAGTTTGATGAGGTGATATCAACATAGGAGTGGTTGAGGAGAAAAGTGCCTAGGTTCATTCAAGAAAACATCCAACATGCAGGTTTGCTTGATGTATTCATGGCACCTATCCCTTCCATCCCTACTGTGGAGATGTTGCATATCATCGACTCCTTCAACAAGAAGGCTAGTTATTTTAGCACCATCATCCAGGGTGTGAAGGTTAACATGGACATTGATGAGGGCCTCTTTTGCAACTTCTTTGGTTTCCCCACTAATGGGGCAAAGGTTCCCACCAAGATAGTGAAGGAATTAGGGCATCATGAGAAATTTTTAGAGTGGCTTGGTGCCAACATGGGCCACTTCAGAATTTCCATGGATGGCTTCACAAATCCTAATGCAAAGGAATCATATCCTTTATTCATACCTCATGCATTTCCAAAACTATTATCACAAAAGAAGATGATTTGCATTGTGTAGGGGTGGACCTTTAACAAGGTCTTGATGGGTGGTGCTAGGGTTAAATGGGTAGTTGCTTTTGCTATTGGGCTTCAGGAGGAGATCCTTAGACTATGTGCAAATACCTCTACAATAATCCACATGAATTTTGCATTTTTTGCAAGTTATTTCAAGAGGTCTGTGGAGTTTCTAATGGTGTATAAGAATGAATGATGGATTTCCCAAGACCTAAGACAACTTTCTAAACCTTGGATAAAGCAAATTTATCCAATGATGTAGGCCTAGAACCCATCAAAGGGGATGGATGATACATTGTACATTACCACCAAGGATCTTAATGTTAGGTAGTGTGAGTCCCTTAATAGTACAGATGATGAGGAGCCTTTCACATTTCAAATGAGCATTCTATAGGCCAAGTGATGATGTAGAAAGGTCAAAGGAACAACCAGAGAGAAACTCAAGAGGCCTATGAAGGAAGCACCACTAGTAGCAGACCAACTTGCCCTAAAGAAGCTTAAGTTTTAGCTTAAGCCATCACAATAGGTAGTCAAAATTATGCTTTGTTTAAGTTTGGCTATTTTATGTTCTAAAGTTTATGGCTATGTTATGGTTTCATGTGTTAATTGATTTTCTATGTGCTATGGTTGTAGACAAGTGTCAGGTTATGGTAGCCCAAGCTACCATGGAGGAAAAACAAAGGCATGTAGAAGAGACACTCCTAAAGTAACTTGAGGCTGAAGGGTTTGTTGATGTAGATATAAAAGATCTCAACATCTTATAAGGTGCAGTGGTGCTAGGTACATCCCTCATCATCATTCTAGAGGAAGAGTAGGAGGAGCTAAGTATGCTCATGCCTTAACACTTCATTATATCTTATGGTTTAATTTTGGTTTTCATCATAACCATTCGATGATTGTTATTCTTATAGTAGTTCCTAAGCCACTAGTGCAAGTCCCTATCCTTAAGTTTCATGTGAAACCATGGGTGGAGACCCCAAACAAGATGGCGTTTATGCATGGGATGGCTAAGGACATCATCGACTAGTTGCAACAGGTTGCACCTGAGATAGGTAAGGACTTTGTTTTATGTGCCTTAATTGTTTGGCTATGTTTTGTGTTATGGCTATCTTAGGTTATACATTATGTTTATAGTTGTATTTCATGCTTGTGTAGTGCCTTTTGCGGAGTGGGACCCTAATCGAGACATGGAGATTAATTCTTTGCCTAAGCTTTCATTTGATGTATTTAGTATACCCTTGAAGTTGTATGAGATTGCTATTGATCTAGCAATGTCATGTGTAAAAACTTCATGGGAGCTAGAGAGGTCCAACAAATCCCTATGTGAGGAAGTTGTGGCCTTAAGGGAGAAGACTCAATGATAGGAGAAAACTACTAGAGATCTCCAAGACTACAAGGTCTTTGTGGAAGCCCAAGTGACTAACTCAGGGGAATTACGGACCAAGGAGATCATGTGGGCCTATTATTGGCGTACCATTTGGGATAAAGTAGTGGTTCTACAGGAGATGGTAGAACAATAGATGCAGATGGACCTCATTCCCCAAAAGGTCGAGGATTGAAAAGATCACTACCCTTGGGTCCTAGACTGGGGTAAGAAACAAAAGACGCACAAGTGATGGTACAAGGCGAATCATGGGGCCTACCTTAAGTGGCTTAAGGAGGAGTTAGTTGAATGGTGCAAGAAAGAGCTATTCATCTAGGGGATCTAGGTGGAGAGTGCTTATTAGCTTTTTGAGAGTACTCTCATAGTGGAGCAATCCCCTACTACTTAGATCACCACTACTACAGGAAAGACTTCTATGGCTGCTATTTCTCAAGAGTCACCTACTTGAACTACGGTAGATAGGATTGGCATTCTTTCTAGTGTTGATCTTGGGGATGTTGACTGTATCAACATGATGGAGGAATGAATCCTCCATAGTTTAGAGGAAGACCTTCCACATATAACCTCGGAAGTTATGGAGCTAGAATACCCATAGGTTAGAAGTATTTTTTAGTTGTTGTTTTAAGTTATGGTTTTGACTATTGGTCACTAATTGGCTAGGGTGTTGTTGTATTTGAGGCATTAGGAGAGGTTGGTGGCCCTAGCAGTGAGGGTGGAGATGATACACCACTTCCTCCTCTGGATGCCCCTTAGCATCCTTCTTTAGCTCATTTTTAGCATTGTTGGCTATATTACTATTATTTTTATGTTAATGGCTAATGTTAGCTAAGACTATGTTATAGATGGTTATTATTTTTTTGACATTTTTGTCACATAGTGTGGTCATGGCTACATATGTTATGGACACTTTAAATTTAAATTTAAAATATTTGTTTCATTTTTGGCTATATATATTGTTGTAGTAAACACTATAAATGTTATAGATGTTGTGAATGGCTATGTTGACGTTTTGATTATAACATTAAATGACTAATTGATGCAATAATAGGCTACACAAAAAGAAGTATAATAATAAAAAAGATGTTCGCAAGTTTTAGACCATGGTAGGCACATGTTGTATTGTGTTGCCAATTTAAGGCCATGGTGGGCCATGTTGCCAATTTAAAGTCTTAGTGAATTGCAATGCTAGTTTAGAGTCTTAGCAAACTATAATTTTGCCAGTTTAAGGTCATAGTAGGGCTTGTTGCATTTTCTTTGCTAATTTAAGGCCATGGTAGGCCATGTTTCCAATTTAAAGTCTTAGTAGACTATGATGCCAATTTAAAGTCTTAATAGGTAGTAATTTTGCTAATTTAAGGCCATGGTGGATCGTGATGCCAGTTTAGGGCCATAGTGGTCCATTTTTTTGGTGATTTTATGTTTTAAGGCTTTTTGATGTTTATAACATGGGTAAAAGTAAAGAAAAAGAAAGGTTGTAATAAGTAATAATGCAAATGAAAGTAGAAACTTAGGCTATATGCATAAGGAGTAAAACAAAGTGCATAAAAAGGTATAATAAATTAAGAAAGAAAGGTTAGGCCATGTGGCTATCGGTGCATCTGGTTATAGGGGCACGTGATGAAAAGGTTAAGGTGAACTTCACTTATGCAGATTCTTCCTAATTTTTGCAAGATTAGGGAATGAGTAAGGTCTACTCTACACAACCTTATATTCACCATCCCCTTTGTTGACGATGTTAAAAGGGAGTTTATCCCATAACACATCTTGTTGCATATGGTTATCATCATTGGCTTTCTTAGGTTGTTGTATTTCATGGCTAGGAACTTCTTCTTGAAGCTCCACTTTAGACCCCTACTCTATGTTCATTTTGTTGATAGCTAAGGGAACCACGTTATCTCCATGGATGATGATTTCACCTCCCTCATAAGGAAGGTGAATTTCTTGATGGATGGATGAGGATATAGCTCTTAATTAAGCCAGCCAAGGTCTTTCCAAGATAAGGTTAAACCTTGGTGTTTCCTCCTGTCACATCCCCATTTCCAAATGATGTGGTTGCCTAATGAAGGTGGTTTCTTTTCATAACAAGTGTTATTGTTATCTTAACAAGACCCAAAAAGGGTAGTTGTGATTAAGATCCGAAAGGGCATGTTGTAATAACGGATGTGTCTTTTGAGGAACCTTTGGGGGTTTGACCTAAGACATTTATACCCAGGGTTAGAGGTCGTGCTAGCATGGGAATGGCAGAGCTAGTACAAGTAAGTCATGGGGTGGCAGAGCCGATATAGGCAAGTCACAGGAAGCTGGGTGAAGTGGGATAGGAAGGGGGCTAACCCATCCTTTTGGCCAGGTTATAGGCCTAACCGTGGTGGCAGTGTTGAATTACCTTTAAAGGATATATGCTAAAGGAAGAAAACCCCAAGAAACACTCTCAGAGAACGACCCAAATACACTCTTCCATATCAATAAAGCATTCTTTTATTTTCTTTTTTTGCATTTTTCCTATTATTTCCTTTATACATAATGCTGAATATTACTTATATTTTGCATTTGGTATGTTTTCTTCATATGCATAATGTCTAATATATCGTATATTTGAAATTTTCCATGACATTCAAGGACGGGATGTTACAATTGGTATTAGAGCAAACCACGACCCAAGGAGCATTCAAAATCATGGGTTGACTACAACATGAATTGGATGATGAACCTTGAAGTCACAACACATGGAAAGCCATTGATCATCATCGGATGTACCATATGTTTATGATACAAGTTAGAAGATACATTTCCATTGACTTCATAAATAATGGATTAGGCATTTGGATCCCAACAACCAGCAAAATTTCATTCATGAACATCATTAATTGATGAATATTTGATCATATCTCAGCAAGCTTCATCAATTACAAGAGATGATTGGTAAGATAATTATACACCGGTCGAGGTAACTCTTACTTATCTTAATACGATAATTATTAGTCGATTAGGATCATTGTTAAATTTCTTTCAAGAAAGTTAGTAAGCATAACCTGAATTGATTTTATTTTGTTGAAAATTACCATCCAAGTAATTTAAAATATTCCAAGTTACCATATATTAGCCTAGAAATGTTAATTTAACAAAATGGGCTAGTTTGGTCTTTTTAAATCTTGAAAAATCAACTTCATTTTTGAATGCTAAAACTATGTCCAATGCATAGTACTCATTGAGATGATTCCAATGATACAAATTTTGTCTCAATTGGATTTACGATTTGGGAGATATTGACATTTAAATTTTTTGGTTATGCGTGCATTAACATAATATTAAATTGTTAATTTATTAATTTATTATTGAACAAAAAAAATTTTATTATCAAAATTTTAGGATAAAAAATCAACCGAAAATTGTCATTTACCTACATCAAACTCTTACCCTGTCATTGGCCGAACCACCACGTCAACCATGAAGGTAATAAAATAATAATAAAAAGTTAAAAAAAAAAAACAAAACTTTCTACGTGAGAGGTTGCGGGTTCAAATTTAAAAGAAAATATTGTAACTAAGAGGTCGTGGGTTCAAACCTTGACCCTTCCAACGTTAAAAAAAAGTTCATTAAAAAATAAAAAAGTAATAATAATAATAATTATGAAAAAATAATATAAAAAAATATATTATTATTTAAAAAATAAAAAAAAGTGACTGGGAAGTCGTGGGTTCAAAGCCAGGGCCTCCACACTCATAAATATCTTTTTTTTCCCAATATATATATATAAAGAAAATTTTTAAAAATACATATATAATATAATTATATGAAAAAATAAAAAAATGTAGCTATGCCTGTGGCCAGCCGCGGCCAAGCCATTGGCAGACCACAGCTAGGCCATGGCCAAGCCTGCAGCCAGCCTTGGTCGGCCACAGTTAGTCGCAGCCTTGCCTGGAACCACATCCGGCACACCACACAACACTATGCCTCCAACAACACCACCCATCACCGCCTTTTGCTCTGTCTAACATCACTTTTCACTCCGCCCATCACTACTATCCACATCACTCATCATTGATTGCCTCCTATGTTGCCTATCACTGCTATCTACGCCGCCTATCACTGCCTGTTTTGCTCCTCATCATTGCCTCGTGCAAATTGTCTGTTGTATGACGGAAAAATTTTCAGTTGTCTTTTAATTGATGAAAAAATTTGAAATTTTCATCAATATTTAAACTAGGAACTTATAAAAATAATTTTCAAAATTTAAATTTTACGTGGTGGTAGCAACTAAGATAAAAATTCCACAATTAAGGTGGCTAGCTCTAAAGTAGAATAGGGATGGGTGACTTCTCGGGAAATCTTGATTTTTGTGCTAAATATCTTAGACTCCAGAAGCCATAATTTTTGGGGAAATGTAGTGCCTCGAGATCCTCAAAAGTTTAATTTTCACACAACTCAAGC
Organism: Gnetum montanum; assembly: GCA_015680685.1. Taxonomy (NCBI): domain Eukaryota; kingdom Viridiplantae; phylum Streptophyta; class Gnetopsida; order Gnetales; family Gnetaceae; genus Gnetum; species Gnetum montanum. Next base: position 68,467 of record MNCI01028249.1, read on the forward strand.
ATACAATGTCCATTTTCTAACATTTTTCACTTTTTTGAACTCAATGGTGAGATCAGATTTATCATTGAGGCACCCTATAATTCAATGGTATTATAAATTCAACATTTAAAATTTTAAGATTTAATGCATAACCCTTGCAAATAGTTTTAAGTTCATTATGGCATGTCATTAGTTACACTACCGAAGTCAGTGTTCTCAAGGGGGTAGAAAGGTTATAAAAAATAATATAGTTAAATATTATTGAAAATCAAGTAATGTAATTATATATTACTAAAATTAAATAATATAGTTACATATTACTAAAATTATATGATGTCATTAACTATTAGTTATTCAGTTGATGTAGTCGATTATTAGTTGATTTACTAGTTGGAGAATTAGTTTAAGAAATAGAACAATCTTCAACCGTCAAAAAAAGGGTATATTAATCCATCCTACAATCAAAACATAGGGCAAAATAACATGGAGACACAAAATCTTGTTTCAACAAGTAGTATGATACTCATGAAGAGAAATGATCCAAACAAAAACCCAATAATAGGAATGAAAGTTACAACATACAATATGCTTGCAACAACATACAATAATAGCAATTTGACCATTGTTATCTTTATCCTCCTGACTATCCTATGATGTCTATTTTTACCCCACTAGCCCCTGAATCTGATCCAGATCCAGGTCCGTTCGAGGAAGAAGATCGACGCTTACTTGAAATGGCTTCAGAAACTCAGTCCATAATCTTCAATGATTTAAGACAACCAGTTTATGATGAAGAATTAGAAGCTCAAATTGAGGCTATTGAGAATCAGAGGTTTCGAGAACAACTCCTACACATGATCGCTCAACAACAATTTGAAGATAATTTTCATGAAATTCAAATGTATTATGAGGAAGCAGAAGGTTATGAGGTACAAGCTGAAAATAATATAGATGTAGATCCTATAAATCCTGTAAATTCTGATGAAGATAATGAAGATTTCTTACAGTATTTGAATGAGCCTATTTATGATAATAATATGCCAAAAATTAATATGTTCCGATCTAACACGACGGAGGTTGAGGAAGTAAACGATGGTCAAGAACTATCTTCAGCACAAAAGGAGATTCTGCCGTTCACAGAAGCTATAAAAAAGAAAAAGTCTTTCATTACTGGTGAGCATAAGGATTTAAAATTCCCTGAAATTCCTAAAGATGCTATTTATAAGTTTGCAAATACATTCTTTGAACGAATGTCCACTTCTATTAAACAAACTGAAGCAATCTTAGACATTAAAGGAAAAGGAATAAGACTAGTATTTTTACCTCTTTTTACTCCGAAAGAAGTAGAAAAATGGAAGGAACAAGGACATAATTATGTTCATCTAGGACAACTAGATATTTTAGTAAGTCCCAAATTTAATTATAATATTGTTGCTGAATGTGTAGTAACTTTACTTGATAGCCGAGTTATTGGTGATGGGATTAATCAAGGTCCAGAAATTGCATGGGAAAAGGCAAAGATTTGCCAATTTCAAGGAGTTTTGGATTTTGATGCGCTATGTGTAGTACAACCAAATTATCAGTTAGCTTTAACTGATGATTTTATTACTAGTGCTTTACTAATATGTGTTGAAGTTCATGGAATAGAATTATTACCCGGATCAGTTTATGCTGTTGCTGCTGCTCGAGGAACCTTTCAACTCTCTAACACTATTTTAATGAATCATAAGTTGAAATGGGGAGTTCAGTTTCCTAAAGGAAGTCAAAATCTGTTACAATGTGGAAGGAGCATAAATGTACCAGGTTATTGCAATTCGTTTCCTCAAATTCAGCATTTACTACAACATCAGGAATTCAAGACCTATGAAAAGCCCAAAATGAGATGGAGTCAATATCCAATCCAGCAATTTGGTCAATCAGTAGTGATCACACTAGAAGCTACTCTAGCAGTTTTGCCTCCTAGAAAACTTTCTGAAAATGGAAGTTCCTCAAAAGAAGAAGGCAATAGTTCTCCAAATTTTGATACCAGAGGTACACTTTTTATGTTTCAACATCACATTAATCTCTTTCAAAATACCTCTTATAAGCAATATGGAGATCGAAGATTACTTAGTGGCGGAAGATGGCCACCATTAGCTGCATACAATACAACTGCTTCTAGACAAGATCCTCCTCAAACTAGAGCTGATTGTAGTTATTTATTAGAACATTCTCTAAATAGTACTACCGACCAGCAAGGTGAAACAAGACAGTTAAATTATTTAGTCCATTGGACATCTTATGCTGCTCAACATTTTCAGAATATCGAAGATAAAGTAGATGATCTTGAAGATAAAGTTGATAAAGCTACTGATAGTGTTGCTCAATTATCCAAAGAAATGAGTGAGCATCTTATAGCATATGAGGAGATTACAAAGCAAAGGCTGGAACAAAAGCAAAAGAAAGTTCAAATTCAAGAACAGCAAAAGGATCAGACAATCAAGTTTCATGAGATTTTCACTTTAGAAAATCAGTTACGATTGCCTGCTCCAGAAAAGGAAGTTCCAAAAATAGAACCAGCAAAAACAACAGTGCAAGTTGATGTTTGAGATAAAATTCTCCTAGACAAAATAAAAAAGCTCATGGCTGAAAAGAAAGGAAAGCAACCTCAAACACCAGCTCCATTAGCACCTCCTGAAGAAGAAACAAAAGAAGAGCGTAACAAAGAATCAAAAGCCTCAGATTGTCAAAGAATCATGATGGCACGGTGACAGCCCACAAGACCATGGCAAAGACCTCCTACACAACCACCTCCATCTTTCACTACCTTTCAACAATGGCCTAATGCATCAATTCCAGTTATCGACATCGACTATCTACCTCCAAAAGAAGTCCTACATGCTTTAAGGTTATGGATAGATCAGTTACGGGTCGCAATGAATATTCTAGGAATCATCATCATTGGTGCATTTACTAGAGCTGCTGGTAAAATCAGGCATTGGTGGAAAAGTGCTACTACAGAACAACAAGAACAGGTGATTCAAACAGGTCTGCATGGTGTATTTGTAACATTAGTTACTGAATTTACGGTTCATCTCTCGTCAAAATTAAGATTTAAGGATAAGTTATTATTAAGTCAGAGAAAGTTGATAGATTTAAGATATTTTGAGCAATTTAGTGCTAAGTATGGAAATGAAGTATATAGACTAGCCTTACATAGGGATTAGATGATAAATTATTTATATCTCGGAAGCCTATCGGCAAAACTAGGCCAAATGGTGCTTTATAAAGCTCTAGAAAAGAACATCGATATTGGTTTAACATATTTTACTGATATTGTCCATATGGTCAAACAGGAATTACAGTTTGCCTGTTACAATGTCTCTTTACAAAAACTACTTCCTAGTGTAGAAGTTTGTTATAATCTTGATGGCATTGATTCCTTCGGTCCTCCGCCAAGAGCTCCAAGAAAAAGAAGAAAAGGTATTCGTCCAAGAAGATATGTCCCAAGATTTGCTTCAAAATTTCGAAAAAATACAAGGTCACACCAGGCACCACCAACAAAGAAATTTAAAAGAAAATTCTTTGCTAGAAAACGCAAATTTTCTAGCAAAAGAAAATCTGTAAGTTGTTACAATTGCAAAAAGCAAGGACATTATGCTTTTGATTGTCTAGATAATCGATCTCGAAGTAATTCCCAAGTAAAAGCATTTTTTGAATCTAATCCTGAGTTAGAACTAGTGGATGATCTAGACAATTGTTCTGATGACTGTGTTCTAGTTGAAGTGGAATCCACCTCATCCGAATCAGAACCATCAAGTTATACTACCATATCAGAAGCAGAAGGTAACATGAAGATGATGCGAGGTATTGTTGATCTTTCGATATTTGATGATGAATGGTTAGAAAATGTTTCTTTAGACACTAATGACAGGTTAGAACCAATTGAAGAAAATGATTGGGATGATATGAAAAGATGGATTGATGAAATGGATAATGTCTCTGAACTATCTCACGAAGATCATAAGTGGGATACTGAAAATGCTGATAAAGAACCAAGTGTATCTAGTACATATGGTTGCAAAGAAATTCTTCCAAGAGTTGATACTGAACCTGAGTCTTCATCCGATGAAGAGCTCCCTCTAAAGATAATCCAAAAGGTACCAAAGTTTCTTATTACTCCTTATGATAAGAACTTTCCAATTAGAAAAGAAGTTAAAATGGCTAAGTTAAAGCCAAGGAAAAAGGATTCAACTTTAGTACATCAAATCAAGCATTTTTGGCAATACAAAGCATGCTATTAATTCCTATTAAAATAGCTATTGATGGTGCTCAAAAATGGAGAAAATAGCAAGCTTTTATAGATACGGGTGCTACTTTAAATTTTTGCCATAAAGATGTGGTTGAAAATTGGAAAGAAAATCCTAATCCAGTTAAGATAGATACCATGAATGGAATCAGGACACTATCATACTTTGCTTTTGATATTTCCATCTCAATCAATGATGAATATGTGGGAACAACTAATTTTGTGCAAGTTTCATATAGTGGTTTTGACATTGGTTTAGGAGCACATTTCATGGATAGTCTTGGTCCTTATACAGTTGGACAAGAAATGATAGTTTGTTCATCTACAATACAAGATCCAAGGCCAAAAATAATTATTGGAAGAATCCCAGCTACTTTACACAAAAACAAGCATCAACAGGTTAAACAGTTCAATTCAAATCCTAGTATCTCTACAGTTATTTCTCAAAAGTAAATGGAAGAAATTGCTAGTGCCAAATACAAAACAATTCAACACTTAAAAAAGGCACAAATCAACCTTACAACTGAAGAACAACATTTAGTTCCCTGTTTTAATGCTTTACAAGAATGCTACTGTGATCATCCATTAAAATTTTGGGATAAAGATAGTCCTGTAGCTTACATTCCTACTATACATAATATTCCTGTACAAAGCAAGTCTATTTTACTAAATCCTATGGATACAGAAGAACTTGGTAAGTAGATTGAAGAATTTCTGAAAAAGGGTTTGATACAACCATCTCAATCTAATTATTGTTGTTCAAGCTTTATAGTCAAAAATCATGTAGAAATAAAAAGAGGAAAAGCCAGAATGGTAATCAATTATATTCCTTTAAATGCTGTTACAATATATATCAAATGGCCTCTACCTAACAAAGAATTCCTTATTCAAAAGGTAGCTGCTAAATCAGTGTTTAGCAAATTTGATTGTAAGTCAGGATATCATCAAGTTAAAATTGTAGAGGAAGATAGGCACAAAACTGCTTTTAGCACTCCACAAGGATTGTTTGAATGGAAGGTAATGCCCTTCGGACTCAAAAATGCCCCGTCTTAGTTCCAAGAAAGGATGGATGCAATATTTGGTAAATATCAATCATTTATTGCAAATTATATAGATGATTTCTTGATATTCTCTGAAACTATCATAGAGCATGTTCAGCATTTACTACAATTTGCTAAGATCTGCAAAACTCATGGAATTGGTTTATCCAAGGATCCTAAAAAGTTCCAGATAGGTAAAAGTGAAATTGAATTTTTAGGAGTACAGCTAAAAGAAGAAAAAATACTCATGCAACCACATGTGTTACAAAAAATTAATCAGTTTCCAGATGAATTAAAAAATAAGGATCAGTGCTTAAGATTTCTTGGTTGTGTAAATTATGTATCAAAACATATTGAAAAATTTAGTGAAAAGACAAAAGAAATTAGATGGTGTAAAAACCAATTACCTTTCAAATGGACGCACAAGGCATCCTCTCAAGTAAAACAGCTGAAGAAAGAATGTCAGAATCTACCGCCATTGAATCCTATTTTAAAAGGACCGTTTGTTCTGAATACCGATGCAAGTTATGATGCATGGGCTGCTGTCTTATTACAGAAAAGATCAAATCAGGAAGAAATATGTGCATATGCTTCAGGTACTTTCCAAAAGAATGAATTAAACTATTGGCCAGCAGAAAAGGAAATTTTAGTTGTTATTAAAGGGTTGGAAAAATTTCATATTTATTTAATTGAAGATCCATTTATTCTACTGATTGATTCATCCAATTTAGCTGTCTTATTAAAGCGAAAGATTTCGCCTTCACCAAATTTACAAAGATTTGCTTGGTGGCAGTTCTTATTAACTTAGTATAAATTCTCTATTGAAAGGATTCCAGGACCAGTGAATTTCCTACCTGATGCACTAACTAGAGAATTAAAACCCCAAATCAAAATGATGAAATCTACTCAAGAAGAAAGCAACTCTTCACAAAATCCCTTGCAAGATATTGAAGAATGGAAATCATGGCCTCTAGCTACGCTTGCAGAACGGGTAAAATGGTGTAGACTCATTATTCAGTTTTTCCTAAAGAATCTACCCTAAGTGCAACTAAGAATTATTCTATAGTGGATTTCTTTATAAACATGGCTGGAAGAATTGACTATTTAGTCAATAATCTCAGATGGAGTCGTCTTGAGCCTAATCTCCTGAATCATCTTCGACATCAAGAGGTTTTGGATAATATTCTGCTTATTCGCCGACCATTATTCGCCAATGAAAATGCCAGGAATTATTTTAATTTGCTCCTAGAAACTAATATATGGGAAAGCAAGCTTTGTTTATCATTTCAAAGGATTAATTTCTTCGATGCTATCTCATGGTATGAAGATGAGCAATTGGTTCCCAAACCAGTTCTCCCGCCAGAGGAAGTGACTTCATCACCAGCTTCAGTTCTGTCAGAATTATCAAAGCTGATCAAAGAATGTCCAGATTGTGCGAAGACACAAGGCAAAATCTGTGGTGTCCACAAGGCAATACTGAAGGCCATCCATTAAGATAAAGACGAATATATTCTATACGCCGAATATTCCTTCAGATATTTTCCTCCAGATTAGTTCGAATATATTCCCTCCAGATTAGTTCGAATATATTCCTTTTGTCATGTTGTAAGCCTCACAGCTATAAAATAAGAGGCACCCCATTCCCCAGGGTCATGGCAAGAAGTGTAACCCAGTAGATGGGCAAGCAAAGTATATGGGAAAGATGCAAGTTCCCTTGTATGCATCTGCAAGTAGCAAGTCGAGAGTTAGTTGTGTTTCTTAGGTCTCGCTTATAAGTCTATAAATCAGTCAGTATGGGTAACTGTGACGATGATCGTCTTAGATCTATTGTAATGATTATTGCTCTTGCTGTAGTACTACTCTGCTATATTTCCGTTGTTGTTATCTGTCTTTATGAACATTTTGCTCCACTATTCCATCGCTCCGCTTAAATATTCTACTGTACCATTGTAAGACTCCTTATCTGCTGTCTGTGTTGTTTTCTGTGAGTCCCTCGGTGTTCACCGAATTTGTCTCTTGGTTAGGTGTACCCACCAGGTGAACCAGAGATAAGAAATGGTGACCTCTGAGTGCTGAAAGGCTTGGCTGGGAAGTGATTGTGTCGATACGCGTAGAGATTCTGTCCTGAGAAGCGCCCAGGGAATGCACGATTGTTGACATTGAGTCGTTGCGTAGCCACAGCATGGATTTGCTATGGCCGGTCAAGGGTTCTAGCACCGCAAAATGATCCACTTTCTTAGAGTTTGATTCGCCCGCTAGGTTCCATCGAAACCTTAGGCAAGCTCTGCGAATGCTTACGGTTGCTTGAGAGACCACACCCACAAATTATTTATATCTCGGAAGCCTACCGGCAAAACTAGGCCAAATTTGTAAGGCTTCCGAGATATAAATAATTTATCATCTGATCCCTATGTAAGGCTAGTCTATATACTTCATTTCCATACTCAGCACTAAATTGCTCAAAATATCTTAAATCTGTCAACTTTCTCTGACTTAATAATAACTTATCCTTAAATCTTAATTTTGACGAGAGATCAACCGTAAATTCAGTAACTAATGTTACAAATACACCATGCAGACCTGTTTGAATCACCTGTTCTTGTTGTTCTGTAGTAGCACTTTTCCACCAATGCCTGATTTTACCAGCAGCTCTGGTAAATGCACCGATGATGATTATTCTTTCATCGATTCCTAGAATATTCATTGCGACCCGTAACTGATCTATCCATAACCTTAAAGCATGTAGGACTTCTTTTGGAGGTAGATAGTCGATGTCGATAACTGAAATTGATGCATTAGGCCATTGTTGAAAGGTAGTGAAAGCTGGAGGTGGTTGTGTAGGAGGTCTTTGCCATGGTCTTGTGGGCTGTCGCCGTGCCATCATGATTCCTTGACAATCTGAGGCTTTTGATTCTTTGTTACGCTCTTCTTTTGTTTTTTCTTCAGGAGGTGCTGATGGAGCTGGTGTTTGAGGTTGCTTTCCTTTCTTTTCAGCCATGAGCTTTTTTATTTTGTCTAGGAGAATTTTATCTCGAACATCAACTTGCACTGTTGTTTTTGCTGGTTCTATTTTTGGAACTTCCTTTTCTGGAGCAGGCAATCGTAACTGATTTTCTAAAGTGAAAATCTCATGAAACTTGATTGTCTGATCCTTTTGCTGTTCTTGAATTTGAACTTTCTTTTGCTTTTGTTCCAGCCTTTGCTTTGTAATCTCCTCATATGCTATAAGATGCTCACTCATTTCTTTGGATAATTGAGCAACACTATCAGTAGCTTTATCAACTTTATCTTCAAGATCATCTACTTTATCTTCGATATTCTGAAAATGTTGAGCAGCATAAGATGTCCAATGGACTAAATAATTTAACTGTCTTGTTTCACCTTGCTGGTCAGTAGTACTATTTAGAGAATGTTCTAATAAATAACTACAATCAGCTCTAGTTTGAGGAGGATCTTGTCTAGAAGCAGTTGTACTGTATGCAGCTAATGGTGGCCATCTTCCACCACTAAGTAATCTTCGATCTCCATATTGCTTATAAGAGGTATTTTGAAAGAGATTAATGCGATGTTGAAACATAAAAAGTGTACCTCTGGTATCAAAATTTGGAGAACTATTACCTTCTTCTTTTGAGAAACTTCCCTTTTCAGAAAGTTTTCTAGGAGGCAAAACTGCTGGAGTAGCTTCTAGTGTGATCACTACTGATCGACCAAATTGCTGGATTGGATATTGACTCCATCTCATTTTGGGCTTTTCATAGGTCTTGAATTCCTGATGTTGTAGTAAATGCTGAATTTGAGGAAAAGAATTGCAATAACCTGGTACATTTATGCTCCTTCCACATTGTAACAGATTTTGACTTCCTTTAGGAAACTGAACTCCCCATTTCAACTTATGATTCATTAAAATAGTGTTAGAGAGTTGAAAAGTTCCTCGAGCAGCAACAACAACATAAAATGATCCAGGTAATAATTCTATTCCATGAACTTCAACACATATTAGTAAAACACTAGTAATAAAATCATCAACTAAAGCTAACTGATAATTTGGTTGTACTGCACATAGCGCATCAGAATCCAAAACTCCTTGAAATTGGCAAATCTTTGCCTTTTCCCATGCAATTTCTGGACCTTGATTAATCCCATCACCAATAACTTGGCTATCAAGTAAAGTTACTACATATTCAGCAGCAATATTATAATTAAATTTGGGACTTACTAAAATATCTAATTGTCCTAGCTGAGCATAATTATGTCCTTGTTCCTTCCATTTTTCTACTTCTTCCGGAGTAAAAAGAGGTAAAAATACTGGTCTTATTCCTTTTCCTTTAATGTCTAAGATTGCTTCAGTTTGTTTAATAGATGTGAACATTCATGCAGAGAATGTATTTACAAACTTATAAATAGCATCTTTAGGAATTTCAAGGAATTTTAAATCCTTATGCTCACCAGTAATGAAAGACTTTTTCTTTTTTATAGCTTCTGCGAATGGCAGAATCTCCTTTTGTGCTGAAGATAGTTCTTGATCATCGTTTACTTCCTCAACCTCTGTCGTGTTAGATCGGAACATATTAATTCTTGGCATATTATTATCATAAATAGGCTCATTCAAATACTGCAAGAAATCTTCATTATCTTCATCAGAATTTACAGGATTTATAGGATCTACATCTATATTATTTCCAGCTTGTACCTCATAACCTTCTGCTTCCTCATAATACATCTGAATTTCATGAAAATTATCTTCAAATTGCTGTTGAGCGATCATGTGTAGGAGTTGTTCTCGAAACCTCTGATTCTCAATAGCTTGAATTTGAGCTTCTAATTCTTCATCATAAACTGGTTGGCTTAAATCATTGAAGATTCTGGACTGAGTTTCTGAAGCCATTTCAAGCAAGAACCAATCTTCTTCCTCGAACGGACCTAGATCTGGATCAGATTCAGGGGCTAGTGGGGTAAAAATAGACGTCATAGGATAGTCAGGGGGATAAAGATAACAACGGTCAAATTTGTCATACGCTTCAACTTGGGTTAAGGGTATTTTAGGTACTTCTTCATCAGAGTCTAAACTGCTAATTTCAAACATTACAGAATCAGGGGGACATTGTACAGGGCATGACATTAAGGGTTCATTTGGTTCTGGACAGATAGTCAGAACATATTTACAACGAAACAATGGCTTTTGGGGTTTTGGGATAGTATCATCTTTCACCAAAAGACCAAGATTAGGTTGCGAAGCAAAACATGTGCCCGCTGTCGAATAATATTTAGAAAAATACTGAATGCGTGCTGGGATAGGAGTCCTCAGAACTTGCCAGTAAATAGCAGCAAAGCAATTAGGAACAAAGTATTCTCGATACTTATCTAACAAAATTTTAGCAAGAGCAGTGTAGCAGTCAGCCTTCATGCGATCTCCTCTCCATTCTGGAGCGAATCAGATAGCGTCATCTATTAGATGCCAGTGCGGCCAGTCGGGATCATAGGTGCATCTATGATTGGAACATTGTTGTGAAAGAGATGGTGGTGGAAGATCATCATCAAACAGATTATCGTATTTGGTAAATACTAGTGTAAGTTGTGCTTTAGTTCCTCCATGCATCAAAATGTAAACTTCAGTTTTAGGTTGTGGTTGTTGGGGCTTTTCCTTGTTCTTCTAGCTCTGGATTTTAAGATCCTCCTATGGCTTGTTGGTTGGAGAGGGTTGGGTAAAGAAGGTCATGGGTATAGCCAAAAGGAGAGTGGACTTTAGTGAGCCCACTTCCTTTTGTGCCTCTATTTGCTTGTCACCCTTATTGCCAAGTTTTTGCTTATGCTTCTTCCTTTGCTTGTTGAGGTCTTTTGTTTGTCTGTCATTGGTTGTAAAGAAGAGGTAGTAGAATTATCCATCATAGAACATTGTTGTACAGTTGGTTGAGCTACGGTTGGTTGGGTTATTTTAGGCTAGGTTACCCAGATGACAAAAGGTCCCCTTGGAGGTGTTCATGATGGTACTCTTATGACAAAGGGGGATATTGAGCTAGTAGAAGCCAAAGAAGCCCTTTCATCACAAGGGGGTACTCACATCATGAATGGTTCTCTTAGGGATTTTTTATCATCATCAATGTTGAATGCTGAAATAATGTAAGGGTTGACATTAGCATTCAATGGGCCTTTATAGGCCTACATTGACTAATTTTGTGGTTGTACTGAGTTGGAAGCATCTAAGACTAGCTTCGTCCTATTTATCATCCTTTGCAGGTCATCCTTCAGTGTAAGGAAAACGTCTATGTCATGACTAGGCAATTGGTAATAATGGAAGAAGCAATCTAGTTTGAAATACCTAGGTAGTTGTGGGTCATCTTTTATTTCTCTAGTTGGATCTTTGAATATTTCACAAAGTCTATCATGCTTTTTTCAAGAAGCTTCAAACATTTTTTTTGTATTGAATACATCTACTTTCCAAAAGTTGGTCTAATAACTTTGATGGTTTTAATGGCAGCATAGTGTATTTGGACCTATCCTTTCTTTCAAAATTAGATCTAGTTGTTGTTGATGTAGTGGCCCCAGAGGTTTATGGTTGGTCATTACGATCATTAATGGGACCATTGGGTAGGTTAGCCCTTAACCCTTGGTTTGTGGTCTTTGCTTCTTTGGTCACAGTTGTAATGGCCACATTGTTTTGTTTGCCTTTTTCTTTGTCTCTTCATGTATGTTGATTTTTACATGCTACATGGGCTAAATTGTGGCTAGCCTTCGAGCATCCTCTATATTCTTGATTTGGGAAAATTCTTAGTTGAGGGACCACGGTTCAAGGTAGTAGAGCTTGGACTTGATAAAGTCATTCACTGTTCCCTTTAAATATGGCTAAAAGTTGGGCTTCAGCTATAGGCTTTGGTATTTTGTTCAAGAGTCCATTCCACCATTGAATGAACTTTTGCATGGGTTCTAGGGATTCTTGCTTGACTTTTATGAGTTGGTCAAGTATGGTGTTGAGCTTTAAGTTATATTTAAAGTAGTTCACAAACTAGGCTATCAAGTCCTCTAGAGAGGATATGGATCCTCTAGGTAAGGTGCAGTACCAATTAACTACTTTCCCCATCAAGCACATAGGGGATATCCTCATGATGGTATGAGATAATAGCTGTAAGAGTAAGCATTTGAATATGAAGGTTATAAGATGAGCATTAGGATTACCTTCTTTATTGTATTTGCTAAATTGGGGGATTGGGACCCTAGAAGGAAGTGTCAAGGGTGGGACCATAGGACTAATGGGATCATCTTGGTAGAAGTCCATAATCTTGACACTTTGGGAAGTAGAGGCTTTAAGCCTCATCAACTCCTCCATTAGGTCCTTAATCATTTACAAGGCTTGATCCAGGCCCTGCAATGGCCTTGTTGGTTGTAGAGTTTGTACATATGGTTGTGGTGTTTGTTGTGAAGCCTATGGCCTCACTATGGGTTGTAGGATGGAAGAAAGAGATTGTGTCATGGTCATTACTTATGGGCCAAACAAGGAAAAGGATGTTTGTGCTGGAACCTAAGGCACAAACCAGTAAAGGGCATGCATGAACCTTGAGTTGCTTGGGGTTCCATGATGGATCCCAGACGAGTGGTAAGTAGGTTTGTAGTGGTGGAAACCATTGTGGATGATTGTATAAATCAAGGTTGTGTGGCAAACAACATAGATGGGTTATTGGCCATGGGTTGTGACATCGATTGAGTTTGATGTGTGGCTATGATTGGTGTGGGATTAGCCATGGTAGGGTAGTAGGGAGAGGAAGATGGTAGCACCATGCCCATGGAGAAAACAAAGGCATTAGAGGAAGGTGTCATGACCTTGAGGGATGTTTGTTAGAGCAACCATCCCAAGATGTTTTCGGGCTCAAATTCTATCCTAAATTCATCCTCCTCTTTATGTTGTTTCTCTAAGCTATGTTTGTGCTCTTCCTTATCCATCTCAATTGGACTAAGATAGCATCATAAGTATCAGTTAGAGGTATTTGGTCATAAGGGGAAGGGATGTACTCTTTACCATTATGGTGGATGAGTTCAAACTCCCTTTTGCCTTTTACTTCTAAATGTGGAGTTAAAATGCCAGCCTATATTTTGGCACAAATGAAGTTAATTGATCTTCATTTATGGCTACAAAATCATGAATTTTCCCCTTAACCCTTAAAGAGTGCCTATATTCAATGATAGTAGGGTCTTTGGGGTCATAGACCCTCATGGCTTATTGGCTAGGACCTTTGCCAGTGAATGTGAGGGGCAACTTGGTAGATTGCTAGAAAAACATTTTTGTAGTGCTAAAAATAGCTTAAAATAGGTTATAAAAGGAAAACATAGAGGTAAATCCAACACGTGGAATTCAAAAATTGTCAAAGGAAGAAAAAACAGTTGAAAATGGAGCACTTTCTATAATTAGTAAGTGGGCGGTAATGGGGGATTACCCTTTTACCACAAATAGAAAGCTATGGACGTTGGTGTTAAGCCTCATGGAAAAGGGGGAAAGAAAGGGGGTGAGATGATGGAAATCTCATACCTTCTAATCCAACATTGATTGAGAGGAAAAGGCCTAAAACCAAAATGGAAAGTTGGTAACAAGCTTCACCAATGCTAGCCCACTAATTACCTCTACACTGGGTATGATAGGAAAGGAAAGAAGGAGGGTGAGATGATGGACATCTCACACCTTCTAACTCAACATTGATGGGGGAAAAGGTTGAAAACCAAAGTGAAAAGTTAGTGTTTTTCCACTAAAACTGGTTTTAGTAGGTTGTCAACTTTCTCAGCTTGGAAAGATGGGGGGGAAGCTAACTTCTAGAACTTTGATAATTTCTAGAAGGGTTGCACCACCAACTTTAGAAACTAGAAAAAAGAAAAAAAATTGGTAGCAAGAGGGAAAGGTGAAGGGGGAAAGGTATCAATGCTAGCTTTGGACTAAAAAAAATCATAGTAGTTGCTGTGAAAAGCCAACACCCAACTAGATGCTACTTTCACGCTGCAGTTTTGGTCATAGGGGGGAAGGGGTAGCATTAATGTTTTGAAGGTTTTGGTGGAAAGCCAATGTTGGCCATGAAATTCATAGTAATTGTTGTGAAAATATTGAAAACCCAAACACCTGCAACTTCCATGCTAGGCTTTGATTGCAGGAGGGGATGGGTTGTAACGTTGGGTTTCAAAGGTTTTGAAAGTCTTAATGTCAAATTTGTAGATTTTTGCAACAAAAGGCAATGTTGGTAATAGGGAAAATTGATTTAGGCACGAAAATTGAATAGAGACCCTTCTAGTGCCAAGAAAACTGTTGCAATTGAAAAATTAATTGCTAGAAAAGAACCAACAGATCCGGTGCAAGAGCCTCAACCCTGAATCCCCAAGGCCTCTGAAAAAAATGGAATTCGAGGTACCTTAGATAGTCTGGTAGATCACCTAGGGAGTTATGAAATGCAAAACAGGATAAATAATATGATTGTAGATTGAAGTAATATAAATGCACTAAAATAAATGAAAAATTTTATTTGAGCACAAACCAAAACTATAAACTTTATTTTACAAAGAATAAAATAAAGGAGAGTTAAGAGATTATGTACAAAGTGTGCCTGAGAGGGCAATAGTGGGGTTCATTAGAGTGGGGGTTTAGGGTTCGTTGAAGCTGATGTGTTCAAACTCCATGATTCGGATGTCCTACCACTCTCGATGCTATTGAACCTCCTTTGTTGCTACTCCAAATTTGCAACTCAGTCACTACTGGGGGTGAAAAGAGTGAGAGATTTGATGCTAGATTGCTTCATGCTAGTGGTTGGGAGTTTCAAAAATGCAGTGTTGACACTAAAATTTTATAAGTATCAAGGCTATCATGCTTCCATTTTGGGGTTTAAGAAAATGCAAACATGAGAGATTGCAAGAGCTCTTGAGTATTTAAAAATGACCAAACATGGAATTGTGCCAAAAGTCTTAAATTAACAAAAAGTTTATAATCATGAAAATTTTGCTATTATGAAAAATTTTCTAAACTCATAAATTGTGTTTGAGGCTATTTTTTATAGGTCTTGGGCCATGAATGATGCTGCAAAGTGGTTGTAATTTGGCTATGAATTTCTACCTCGTACAACTAAGATGCGTGCCCAAATTTGGGGGGTTACTATATATAGTAGGTGCCTTCCCACCATGACCATTCCATTTAGTATAAATAGGAACGAGGGCACACTTTCCATGCTAGAGATATGTCTTCCACACTAAGCTTTCTACCATCCTTACTAAAGTGGCTGGTCAACATTGGAATACATGGAGTGTTGAAATCTAGCTTTTGTGGCTTCCATGCTAGGGGCATGTAGTTTCCATCCTAGGGGAGGGGGAAGTTTCCAAGCTAAGGGAAAACCCTCCACACCTCCATGCTAGGGGTAGGTGAGATTTACCCCTTGCAAATGTTTCTAGCATAGAAAAAATGTATACCCCCATAAAACCCATCAAATTACCATTTTTGTCATTCTAAAAGGAAAATTTGACCTTCAACCCCCCCTTCCCCAAAGCCCAAATTTGACCCCCAACCCCCCCTTCCCCCAAGCCCAAATATCCCAAGAAATGTACAAGGCCTAGAACTTGCCTCCATTAAAAAAGAGCAACATCCATTTAGAGTTGGCCGACTAGTCCATCACTGTTTCCTTGGGATTAGTGGAGGACATTGTTACCACTGTTTGTGGACCAGCTAACTTCCTAGTGATTCAAGTGAACAACAGGTAAGGGGGATTTCCCAATCATATTGGGAAGGGCATGGCTAAGCACTATCGATGCATGTCTAGGAATTTGTGATTTTTCCCTAGAAATATCTAAGTGATGAGCAGCTAGGTACCCCTACGCCCAACCATGCGAATCATGGGCGTTCACACGCAACTCGGTTGAATTCTGTAGACTATAAGCACTTTGCATACACCAGTGCCTAACCAAAAAAACCTTGGGTTAGAATGGTCATTGTCTTCCCAACCTCACTTGTGATGTTCTGATTGAGATGGTTAAGTGAGATTGAGGCAAATGATTTTTATGGCTTTTTCACTTTATCTTCTAGCGACTAATTCTTCAAATGGAAAGTACGGAATGGAATGTTACATAATCTATAGTTATCCTAATCTATATCTTAACTCTTCCTAGCATAAGTATCTGATCCCATCTTCCGTGCACATCTTAAGCATCCCTTAGCCACTACTGGGTTACTAGATGTTAAGCGTCGCTGGGTTGCCAAGTGTTGGGTTTATGTTTGAGATGGTCGTACTTATGGTTTTTATAAACTATACAAGAGCAATGGTGATTAAAGTAATAACAATGGAAACTTAAGGAATTATTAAAGCATAGAAATATTAAACTATTAAATGCATCAAATGGCTAAGTCCAATTACTACAAGGAATGCTTGAAAAGCTCATCTTTATTACCATTTAAGCCAATGGGCTCAGGTACATCGGCACTCGAATAAAGAGCCAGAAACCTTTCTTACACCTACTACAGGCACTTGGAAAATATTCTAACTCTCACGGAAACAAACTACAAGAGCTTCCCTATAATTGCCAAAAGGTACCTAAGTGTCGCGGAAGCCCACTTATTTATAGGCTAAAACACGCTCCACATAAATGGGGCCACGTCGATGCATGGATAGATGCGTCGACAGGGCTGTGTTGAGACGACTGCGTATATAGGGCCTTGTATACACAGGCTAGTCAATGCATCGACTGTTTAGCATTTCATCATACCCCTATGATTGAGTAAAAACTCATCCCCAAGTTCCTCTACAATTTGGAAGGTATAGACTTCTTATTACAACACACATGACTTGACACACATGACACAACACACATGACATAACACCACTTCTACTGACGCACCAAGTGCCCGAGTGTACAGAGAAGAAAAATTACAAAATTGGTAGTGTTCAGAGATAAAATTGAACACTCCGATGATCCTGGATTTTCTGCTATGATGAAAGGTGCAAAAATTGCTGAAGAAGATCACACCGTCCTTGGTGGTGGTGGTTCCGACGGACCTTCACCAGCCCTTGGTGCATATGGCAATGGTGGTGCAGACGATGGTTGCCCCACAACAACTACAACTTTCGAAGGTAGCTGGAAAGCCTCCAAGAGAGCCCTCATTTTTTCTTCCTTGCTTCTGGGATCGTTCACTATCCAAGCGACTTTACTAATGTGTGCTGGGACTGGAACCTCCAAAGGGCATGGAAGTGCAGGGAAGAGTTCTTTCAAATTGACAAACCAGGCTGCAAACTATTTTCGTTCAATGTTGAATGCTTAGATTAAAGACTACAGCTACTGGTAGTCATTCATTTGTTGGGCCAAGTTCTCAACAACCTCACACTGCCCTTCAAAATATGTGCAGAGAACCTCGAGTTCCGCATTTTCTGCTTTCAATTTTTGTTTTATTGCTTTATGCGCTTGGAACTCTCCCTAGTTTAAGAAATATGAGGTGGCCACTTGCTTTTCAAGATCACACCACGGTCTTCTAGTTGTTAGCATAGCCAGGTTTGCATAGTGAAGGTTGGCCAACTCCATGTACTCTGTCATTTCTTCAATCTGTAGTTCCTTGAGGTGGATTTTAGCTTGGTTGTAGGCATTCAACCCATCAAAGATGGGTTGCCACACCTCGCCTCCTTCTGGGAGCTACTGGAGCACTTGGTTCAATTTGGCCTTAGCAACTTGAATATGCTTTTCATTCACTTCCTTCTATAATCCCACTTGGTCCTTGTAATGATTTTTCACTTTCTCAAACTTAAGGGCTTCACTTTTCAAAATGATGATTTCTATGGCTATTTTTTGTTGCAAGGCATGAACCTCCTCCATAGATAGATTTTGATTTTCAGTGGCCAACCTTCTCACATCAGTGTTCACCCTAGCTAGCTCTTCCTGCTGTTGGTGAGTGAAGCTTTTCATGTGCTCATTTTCAGCACCCACATTATGTAGGTGATGGACTTCCGCGGTCAACTTCATGTTCTCTTGGTGAACCTCTATCAAGTCCTTATTTAGATGATACACATGAGAATCTGCTAAGGACTTATCAAGGATCACCGACTCATGCTCATCGTCAATTATTTGAAGTTTGACTTGAAGATGTTGAAAAGCTTCATCTCTGGTAAGTTCACAGTTGAGGAGAGTTGGATCGACAAGTTGGGCCCTTAATTGGGCAACTTCTGTTGCCAAGCATTGATAATTGGCTTGAGCAACTTCAAGTTGCCCCTCCAAGATGAGTCTCTTATCCTTTGTCGAGAGCAGCTTCGACTAGGTTGCAGTGATGTTATTCGGAAGATCAAAAACATCCGGAAGCAGTTGCTCAGTTCCCACCAGTTGGTCCAATAGTTCTTCATGTTGGGCTACATCAATTCTGCTACATGAAGTCCCAGTAGACGCCTATACATCTTCGAGTCCATGTACATCTAGTACAGGTGCCACCGGTGCATTGAGGGCCGTAGCAATCATGTTAGCAACCACCTCAACCGTAATCTTCTGTCCTTGGTGCTGCATCACCAGGACTGTCACCCCCTCTCTATCCTCCAAGCGTACTGAGAAAGTAGCGGCATTTCCTAAACTTTCAGGAAACAACTATTGGATGGATACTGTTACTTCTTAGACACTAGGATTGGTCCTTGCAGATACTTGTGTTCGGGCAACAGAGAACATCAGCCCTGCTTTTTCTAGCAGACTTATTGATCGAGCCACTTACTCTAGGTGGCTTATTGCAAGGCGATAGATCAAAGCTTCCTTGTAGAAAAGAACTTGGAGTGGTAAGAAATTCGTAAGGGCACTCCCATAACCTAGGGGACAAAAGAGGATGACGAATGTTACATTCCCCTTGAAGTCACACCTGATTCAAACCATTGGGTCATCCCCAAGTCTGTAAGCTACATAAGTCATACATTAATTAAAATATTTTTTAAGTGAAGGGGGTTGCATGTTTCCAAAGGGAGGAAAACCATGGAGTGGATGAATGGGTGGATGACATGGACTCACTGCCAATTTTATGAGATGAAAGTAGATGTAAATTCCAAGAACAACAATGTGAGGGAAAGAGCAAGATATAATAGGTTGACCATTTCACGTGACCCATCACAACAAAAACCATTCGCACCACCTGATGACAATAAGGTGACTTATTAGTAACCAATTGGAAATGAAACACACACACACACATAGAAATAGTCAACAAAGAAATGGAAAAGTAATTAAAGAAAGAAAAACTTAGTAAGAATTGGCAAACTTATGAACGATGTTGAAAGGTAAAAAAAATTTCCAAAAATAGTGGGGGTGTAGTAGAATGGATTAGCATGGAGAACGGTCTTCCCCATGACTAGGCTAGAAGGAGGAGACACGAAAAATGGAATGAGGATGTCCCTATGATGATGAGGTGGTAGCACTAGTTGGGTGGAGTTCTAGAAAGGTTTTGGTTTTTGCTGATTGAAGAACTGCATTCTTGTGGGGTCCTCAGGCTTGTGTATAAGTAAGGCCCTGGATGGGAAATTTTCAGAGACAATGTAAGATCCTTTCCATAGTGTTTGAAACTTGGTCGGTTGTGGTACATGTGTGGGGTTCTGGTAGAGGACCTTATCTCCACATCGAAATGTTACCTTCTAAATCCTAAGATCATGACGTTTTTTATTGTAGGCCTTGTGTATCTCATTTGATGACAGGGCCATTAATCAATTCTCATCTAGCACACTTAGGTTGATAAGTTGTTGGCGTTGTGCTAGTGGTAGGTTAAGATCGAAGTCACAGGCTATAGATAGTGTTTGGAGTTCTACCTGGATTAGAAGTTTTTGTAGTTTACCATACACTAACTCATAGGGAGAGTAACCTATAGGAAGTTTCCAAGTGGAGCGATAGGCCCAAAGGACATCATTAATTTTGGTGCTCCAATCCCTCCTATATTTACTGATGGTTTGAGTGATGATTTTGGTGATCTCCCTATTGGTGACTTTGGGTTGCCTGTTGGCTTGGGGGTGATAAGGTGTTGTAAATTTATGGGTAACCCCCAAGTGTTGCATGAGTTTATGAAAGGTAATGCCTGTGAAATGCGTTCCATTGTCTGAGATGAGTGCACGTGGCACTCCAAACCTATTTACGATTTGTTGTTGGACAAATCATGCAGCAGTGTTTGAGGAACAATCGATGACGGTTGTCGCCTCTGCCCACTTTGTGCAGTATTCCATAGCCACGATGATGTACACCTTTTCGTTCGATAAGGATGTGATGGGACCCATGAAGTCAATGCCCCAAATGTCAAAGGGCTCCAGCGGTTGGATCCACTATTGAGGTCCCTCCATTTGTGTAGTCATCCCACCATCTCTCTAGCATCGTTCACAAGAGTGAGCGAACCATTATGCATCCCTAAAAATTGTAGGCCAATAATATCCTGCAAGCAGGATCTTAATAGTCATGCATCGTCTAGCATAGTGGCCCCCACAAGGACCCTCATGAGCATCTTGGAGGATGCGTAGTGTATCATCAGCAGGGACACACCATCGAACTAGGCCATCTGCACACATCTTATAAAGGTGGCCATTGATTTCTATTGTTTCTACCAATGGTCCCACTCCTTTGAAAATTCTTGAGTTGTGAGATAGATGAGGATGTGGTTGAACTAAGGTGATTCTTTGGGCACTTGCATATCGACCGCTCCCACAAAGAGGAGTTCATCTAAAATTGGTCAGAGAGTGGCTCCTCCTCTTCTACGTTATCCCATCATAACTAAGACAAGTGGTCAGTGACCACATTCTCAGTTCCCTTTCGATCTATCATAGTGAGGTCAAATTCCTGAAGAATCACTAGCCACCGTATGATACGACTCACCATTGGTTTGTTCATCAGGAACCAGATGGCACTATGGTCGGTATGCATGAACACCTTGTACCCGAGCACATAGTGTCAAAATTTTTCCAAGGTGAACACCACCGCCATCAACTCCTTTTTCGATGGTGGTGTAGTTAAGCTGAGCACCCACAATGCTACAGCTTGCACAGTGAATATAGTATGGACATTTTTGATCATCCCATTGTGTAAGCATGGCTCCCAATGCATAGTTGGATACATCCTTCATGATGTGGAAGGGCCTGGACCAATCAGGTGCTTGTAGAATTGGAGTCTCTATAAGTTTCTGTTTAAAAATTTGGAATGCAGATTCACATTCCCTGGTCTAGACAAATGGAGCATCTTTCTTTGTGAGTTTTAACAATGGCTTGGTGATCTTCGAGAAATTTTCGATGAAGCACCGGTAGTAACCAATGTGGCCAAGGAATGATCGAACATCTTTTACAGTGCTTGGTTGCCTAGTAATTCCTTGGATGACCTTGATTTTTTCAAGATCCATGCTAATCCTTGTTTGTGAAATACGGTGCCATAGCACAATTTCCTCTTGGACCATTAAGTGGATTTTCTACCAATTGAGCCACATATTAGTTTCCACACATCTTTTCAGAACTTTCTCAAGGTGGTTCAAGGCTTGATCAAACGTGGCCCCATAGGTAGAGAAGTCATCCATGAAAAATTCTACCCCATTGCTAATTTGTTGCTGGAAGATGTTGAGGACAAGGCGTTGGAAAGTGGCAGGCGCATTACATAGGCCAAAGATCATCTTTTTGTATGTGAAATTCCCCTAGGGACTTGTGAAGGTTTTCTTAGCCTGGTCTTCTGGCACGATTTGGATCTGGTTATAGCCACTATAACTATCCAAAAGCTATAATAATGATGCCCCGCGATGGCATCCAACACTTGGTCCACAAATCGGAGTGGGAAGTGATCTTTGAAGGTAGCCATGTTGAGCAATCAAAAATCTATATAGACCCTCCATTTGCCATCCTTCTTTGGCACAATAATGAGTGGACTAACCCATTCACTATCAACAATAAAGTAGATG
Source organism: Gnetum montanum (assembly GCA_015680685.1). Taxonomy (NCBI): domain Eukaryota; kingdom Viridiplantae; phylum Streptophyta; class Gnetopsida; order Gnetales; family Gnetaceae; genus Gnetum; species Gnetum montanum. The sequence goes on from MNCI01028249.1 coordinate 90,647, forward strand.
AACCCCACTTTCAACAACTGCTCGATTTCATCTTTGATGACCTGCTTTAGTTTGGGTTTGAATCGCCTTTGTGGTTGTCATCGTGGCTTCCCATTTGTTCACCACCTTCAGCAACATCTTCTTTTGCTTAGGAGTAAGGGTGGCATTGATAATTCCCTGTTTTCCATTCTACAAAAATGCATATTCTGAGTGGGCCTGTAAGGGTTTGAGTTCCAAGGGCTCCTGTTTAAAACTTTCAGGGATTTGCAACTTCCCCCAATCATCATGGTCATCAATAGTGGATACGTGTTGATGAACCTCTTCCAAATCATCCATGCTTTCTACATAGGTGCGTACAAGCCCCTCAGATGGTTCCATGCACAAAGTGCTGCTAGCAGGATCAACGGTTGATGAGTGGCGAGGTACCCCTACACTCAACCGTACGAAACGAGCGTAGCATGTGCGATCTAGTCGAACTCCACAGACTAAATGCCTAAATGCCCCATGGAACACTTGGGGTTAATCATTCATTCTCTTCCCAAACTTACTTGTTGTTGTCACGGTGTATGGTTAAGTAAGTCCGAGGTATATGATTTTTATGGTTTTTTATGGTTTTTCTCCTATGCTATCAAGGTGAAGGGTTGAGAGAGCTAACTAACTCTAACTAAGGACTAAGTCTAAATTAACTAGCATTAGCATCCATTCCCACTTACTGTACAGACCCTGAACTATGCAACTGTGGCTACCAAACGCTAGTCGTTACTGGGATCACCACACATAACGTGCGTGCTTGAAGTGGTCTTACTGAGGCACCTAATTAGCCTAAACTTGATGAGCAGCTGATTCCTTGACTAGCCATACACATCCGTAGATGCTCCTAATCAAGTCATCCTCATCCTGCGTTCTAGGAGACAAGGGTGAGAGAGACTAATCGCAATGAGTAGCCGATTTCTTGATTAGTCGTACACATTTGTCAATGCTCATAATCAAGTCGTACTCATGTCGCGCTAATGCAGGTAATAAATAACAAGTAATAAATCCTATTCCATGCACTGCAAGGTTTATTCATAAAGATTGTCTTTATTGCTATACACAACTTGCGTTCAGGTACAAAGCTGCTCAAATAAAGATCCGTTCACTTGGGGACTCCTACTGTGGGCACATGGAAAATATTCTATCTCTGGAGTGATCAAACTGCCAGAGTTTCCCTACTTTAAGCCTAGGATGAGAAATGAGGGGAGTGCCGCCTCTTATTTATAGATTTGGTGGCAGACCGCGATATCGTAGGGGACGACATGATATCGCGTACGCTATATCACGGTGCATGCAATATCGTGTCTCATCTACGGTTAACCACTGGGTACCTTCTTGATTTTTGGCCGCTGCATACAAGCATTGTTGAACTTGGGATTCCTCGGTACACCGAATGCATGCTTGAATAGATGTCTGCTTAGCAAACCATAGCTGCTGCACACAGTTGCACCTGGAGTCACTGTACGCAATGCATGGAATGCACTTCTTCTCAATCTTCCCAAAAGGATTTTCCTTTGAAATTTCAAGGGAAAGATCTTGGAGTCCCAGTCTTACATCCACCGTGCTCAGCCAGGCTCTTCCCATTATGATTGAAAAGTTTCCCTTACAATTCTCAACAAAGATGATAAGAAAATCAGCAGGATAGGACCACCCACAAATAGTGCTCACAATGTCCTCCATCATTCCCAAGGAAATAGTAATGGATTGGTTTGCCAGCTCAAGCCAAATATTGCTCTTCTTTAATGGGGGCAGGTTCCAAGTCTTGTACATATCATGTGATATCAAATTGATTGTTGACCCCGAATCCAGAAGAGCTTTACATGGCTCATTTCCTACCACCTGAAGATAGATGAGGGGGCCTCCTGGATCAGTCAATTTTTAGGGAAGATGACCTGCCTTTATCTAGTTGGTCACAGCGTGTGTGAGCATGACCATTTGTTTGTACGTTGGAGGGCATTTGGTTTGAAGGGTGGAATAGTGGAGGCATTTTGAGGTTTAGAGGCACTAGCCACAGGTGTGTGTGAGGGTATGCTTAGGTTATTGGGTCGAAAAAAGGGACGTTTCCATGGCTTAGTTTCTGGTCCACTTGGCTAAGGAGCCAGTTGTAGGTTGACAACCCTCATAGTGTTGTGTTGCTATGGCTATGGTGGTATCTCCCCCTGCATAGGTGGAGCAGGAGGTAACTAAGTGGGGTGTTGCTGAGTAGGGCCAGCAGGAGAAGGTGATGGAGGATAGTAGAGATGTGGGTCTTCCCCCTAGGTGATGGAGACTGTGGTCAGAAATATTCCAGGGGATGGTAATAATTCTGAAAGGTTGCATGACTAGAAGAGTCCTGTGGGCAGATTGGTTGCTGAACGTAGTACCCATAGGGATCTGGCTATTGATAAGTGTACTGTTAGCTCAGAGGTGGCATCCCCCATGCTTGTGGGTGCTTCCATTGCTGAAAGTATTTGTAAGGTTGTGGTGGCACTCCACGTGGATAATATCCTTGATACTAGTGGAACTGGCTGGGATTGCCTTGTGGATAAGGCAACCTTCGGGGTGTTTGCCTCTTTGCAAAGCAAAGATTCAACGCACACAGCCCAGACTCCTGTAGATGTAACACGATTGGACAACACCCCTTATGATGTTCATATTGGCATATGTCACATTCATCATCTTCCTTTGAATTTGAGTCTGCAACCTATTCTGTTACAGCAACTTTTCCCTTACCTTTATGGTAGGTACATTTAGCTTTCTTCTTCATACATTGATCACGATCATTACCTTGCTCTCTGGACTCCTCTGCAATTTTTAGAACACTTTGAAATTTTTCATCTAAAGAGTCTCACATATTTTCAACCTTTGCCAATATTTCAAAGGCAAATTTCTGTAGGGGCAAGGTTTTTTGGTTCACTGCTACATCTAGTGGTGATTCCTCCTCATCTTCACAAAATTGGACCTCCCTCTTTTTGATGGAGGTATCCTGATTAAACTCCTCTACACTCTCCTTCTTTCTAATTCCCCCTCTTTCTTAGCCACTTGCTCAATTAGGCATTGCAGTTGATGGGCCCTTAGTTTTGATAGTCTTCCTTGGGCGTACATGCCAAGGATCTTTTTAGTTTCAAAGCGGAGCTCATCAATGATAGGGCGAAGCTGTGCCCGCTGAGAGTAGCCATGACTAGGGCATCAATGTAATAGTGAATAGTATCTGCTCATGGCTGCATCCAAGGGTTCATGACTACCTTGCTTCCACCCTTGGATTTGATGTCTCAGGTTCACCACCCTGGAGTAGGTTTAATACTTGTCATTAAAGATCTCCAACATTGTACTCCATCTCCTGATTAATTTTGGTTCCAAAGACCAGTACCAGGTTTCTGCTTTTTTGATGAGTGTGCGAGGGAATAGCTTTAGCTTTTGCCAATCATTATCGATGTTCTGCAGGGTGCAAGCATCATGAAATGCTTGTAGGTGACTTTGCGGATCATAATTATATCCCCCTTCAAATCTGGGGATATTATTCATGTCGATGATCTTGATCTATATATCCTTCAAGTGCCTACTGGGTATTTGAATTGCCTCTGCAATAGGGAGCATGCTTCAAGTAGCCAACAATGGTTCATCCGAGTCATAATCCTACTGAAGGCCACGATGTCTATGATGATTTCAGCTGCCTCTCCTTTTATGATGGTGAGGCTTGCGTGATTGGTCATGCATTCCCTCATGTCATTCCCTTCGATCCCTATGACCACCATCACCTCGCTCCTTTCTACCGTGGTCTTGATTGAAGTCGGAACTGGATGAAGGTAGAGGGGAGCGAGAGGATGGAGAAGAGGGAGAAGAATCTTCATCGCCCTGACATCGATCTCCCCCTTTACTCTGATGATGGCCCCGATCTTCATGCCCATCTCTGCTTATGCCATGACCTCTCCTGTGTGACCCTCCATCCTCCTGCAGGTCCCGATCACTTGATTGCTTGTTTTGAACGATGGACTAAATGATCTGATGCCCCAGAGGAAGTTCGGCCTAATGGGAATCATAAAAGATAGGTTCCCCATTGTCTTGCAGCCCTTGAGAGAATAAGGGATTACTGAACTGTTTCCCCTTCATGTGTTCATACCGTTCTGCCTACTGCTAGTCTCATACATGTTGGGCCTCAGTGGGACGATAGTCTTGGTAATCATGATCCTCCATGACGTACTCCACACTGCGATCTTGAATGCCTAGTCTGGCAAGACTCTGAAATAGCATTCCAGGAGCAGATCGGTTAGGTGGTAGTATGATGTTGCCTTCCATGTCCCTCAAGCACAGATGCTCATCCTAATGTAGGATAAAGGTGAAGTTGGGAACATATTCATCTGGATGCATGTATACCACCTGACATTCTTGTGGCATCGGTGGGTTGGATCCATCTTGCCTATGATAAAAAGACATGTTGGATGTTAGATAATCCACTTATTAGTGTACCTTACTTTGTACTTAGGCCTCCTAGCATGCGTATATTTTACTATCCTAGGTTTGTTCCAACAACATGAATGATAATTTTGCTAAGGTTAGATGGCGCATGTAAGGCTAACAGTCCCTAGTAACGGTGCCAATGATGAGTGGCTAGGTACCCCTACGCCCAACCATGTGAATCACGAGCATTCACACACGACTCGGTCGAATTTCGTAGACTATAAGCACTTTGCATACACCAACCCCTAACCAGCAAAACCTTGGGTTATAATGATCATTATCTTCCCAACCTCACTTGTGATGTTCTAATTACAATGGTTAAGTGAGACTCGGGCAAATGATTTTTATGGCTTTTTCACTTTATCTTCTAGCAACTAATTCTTGAAATGAAAAGTACGGAATGGAATGTTACATAATCTATAGTTATCCTAATCTATATCTTAACTCTTCCTAGCATAAGTATCCAATCCCATCTTCCATGCACATCCTAAGCATCCCCTAGCCACTACTGGGTTACTAGACGTTAAGCATTGTTGGGTTGCCAAGTGTTGGGTTTATGTTCGAGATGGTTGTACTTATGGTCTTTATAAACTATACATGAGTGATGGCAATTAAAGTAATAACAATGAAAACTTAAGAAATTATTAAAGCATAGAAATATTAAACTATTAAATGCATCAAATGACTAAGTCCAATTGCTACAAGGAATGCTTGAAAAGCTTGTCTTTATTGTCATTCACGCCAATGGGCTCAAGTACATTGACGCTTGAATAAAGAGCTGGACACCTTTCTTACATCTACTACGGGCACTTGGAAAATATTCTAACTCTCACGGAAAAAAACTGCAAGGGCTTCACTACAACTACCAAAAAAGTACCTAAGTGTGGCGGAAGCCCACTTATTTATAGGCTAAAATAGGCTTCGTGTAAATGGGGCCACGTCAACGCATGGACGGATGTGTCGATGGGGCCATGTCAACGTGTTCAAATATAGGAGGCCCTGTATACACAACCTAGTTGACGCATCGATTGTTTAGCACTTCATCACTAAGGAAAAAACTTTCGAAAAGATCAAGAAGAAGAAAGTTCCATGCATTGCATACAATGACATAGGGTGTAATTACGTGTAGAGATCATGGGTTGTGCAAAGTTTAACATTGCTTGCATGCAATTAGTGTGCACAAGTGATCAATATACAAAGGTGCCTATATGCAGCAGCCACATGATAAGAAGACACCCAGTGGTTGACAGCTGATTAAGAAAGCATCTCACTTATATGCATGGAACTAACTAAGGGTTTGACTTGCGCTTACATAGATAGCATAGACGCATTAGAGCAAGTCCAGTACCAACTTCCAATTCCTAACCTTGAAAACATCAACCGGAGGAAGTTTGAAATTCCTAAGAAATTTAAACAGGAGCCCCTAGAGTTAAGACCATTGCCCACCGATATGGAGTACATGTTCCTTAAGAATGGAAAATCGGTAATCATCAACACAAAACTTACTCCACAACAAAAAGAGAGTCTGCTAAAGGTAATAAACAAGTGGTCAAAAGCCTTTGCCTAGTCATATCCAAAATTAACTGGAATAGATCTTAGGATATGCTAGCATAGGATTTACATTGACTCCTCCATGAAGCCTCAAAAACAACCATACAGGTGATTGAATCCAAAGTTGAAGCAAGTAGTAAAAGAAGAAATCAAACAGCTTCTAAAGGCTGGGTTAGCCCATTTCTGATAGCGAATGGGTTAGCCCCTTAGTAATTGTGCCTAAAAAGGGAGGAAAATGGAGGATGTGCATAGATTTTAGGTTACTAAATATGGCAACATTCAAGGATCACTTTTCGTTGCCATTTGTTGACCAAGTCTTAGACACAATTGTAGGGCATCGCTATTATAGTTTTTTGGATGGATATAGTAGATACAACCAAATACAAATAGCCCCAGAAGACTAAGCCAAAACTACATTCACCAATCCTTAGGGAACGTTTGTATACAAACAAATTCCGTTTAGCTTGTGCAATGCCCCTGCAATGTTTCAACGCTTAATTCTAAGCATATTCCAGCAGTAGATAGGAAATGGTGTGGAAGTCTTTATGGATGACTTCTCCATTTATGGAGCAAAATTTGATCAAGCCTTAGACTGGTTAGAGCAAGTGTTGAAAAGATGTATAGAAACTAATTTGAGGCTCAACTAGAAAAAGAGTCATTTGATGGTCCAAGAAGGCGTAGTACTTGGGCATAAAATCTCACATAGAGGGATAGAGGTAGACCCTGAGAAAATCAAAGTCATCGAAGGAATTACCCATCAATCGAAAACTATCAAAGACATTCGAACGTTCCTTGGACATACTAGCTACTATAGGAGATTCATAGAGAACTTTTCAAAGATTTCCAAACCATTGGTAGAGCTAATGAAAAAGGATGTACCCTTCAAGTGGACCAGGGAGTGCGAACTAGCTTTCCAATATCTGAAATAGAAGCTAGTAGAAACACCCATTCTACAAGCTCCTGACTAGTCTAAACCGTTCCATGTCATGACTGACACATCTAACTATGCCTTAGGAGCCGTACTTACACAGTTAGATGACCAAAAATGTCCTTATTACATCCATTATGCAAGTAAAAGTATCATTGGTGCACAACTTAACTACACTACTATAGTAAAAGAATTAATGGCTGTAGTGTTTGCAGTAGAAAAGTTTAGACACTATGTATTAGGATACAAAGTATTCATACACACAAATCATAGTGTAATCTAGTTCCTCATGAATAAGCCAATGGTAAGCCCCTGTATTATACGATGGCTTGTAATCCTACAAGAGTTTGATTTAACGATGATCGATCGCAAAGGCACTGAGAATGTAGTTGCCAATCATTTATCTTGGTTGCATTGGGATAGCAAAGAGGATGAGTATCCAATTTTTGATCATTTTCTTGATGAATTCCTCTTTGCTGGTGTAGTGAATAACCAATCACCCACGAAAACAAATTGGTACAGTAGCATTCTTAGCTATCTCCTTACCCAATAAACACCACAAGAGCTAGACCTTAAGAAGAAACAACAGTTTCTTCATAGAGCTAAGTACTTTATGGAGATCAATGGACAACTTTACAAAGTATGTCCTAATGGCTTGGTTTGATGGTATGTTCTCAATAGAGATCAACTGAGAGTTCTCCAAGATGCTCATGAGGGCCCTTGTGGGGGTCATTATGTTGGGAGACGAACGACCATCAAGATCTTGCTTGTAGGGTATTATTGGCCTACCTTGTTCCAGGACGCCCATCAATTCATCCAATCTTGTGAGTGCTATCAACGTGATGGGGGAATGACTGCTAGAATGGAGGGTCTACAACAATGGATTTAACCGTTAGAACCCTTTGACATTTGGGGAATTGATTTCATGGGGCCCATTACATCAATGTCCAATGAAAAAGATTACATCATAGTTATTGTAGACTACTTAACAAAATGGGCTGAAGCAGCTTCCATTAAAGATTGCACATCATCTATAGCTGCACGATTTATTCAACAACCAGTCATCAAAAGGTTTGGTGTGCTACGTGCACTTATTTCAAACAATGGTACATACTTCATAGGTGCAACTTTTCAGAAGTTAATGCAACACTTAGGGATTGAGCATAAATTTACTGCACCATACCACCCCCAAGTGAATGGTCAAGCTGAGGTCACCAACAGGGAGATTACTAAGATACTGACCAAAACCATTAAGAAGTATAGGTGAGACTAGAGCACTAAACTGAATGATGCTCTTTGGGCATATCGCTCCACATGGAAACTCCCTAGAGGTTACTCTCCCTATGAGTTAGTGTATGGAAAAATTCCAACGTTCCCTATCTAAACTAAGCTCCATACACTATCCATGGCATGTAACCTCAACCTTGACCTTTATCTAGCACAAAAATAAAGGTTGATGACTCTTAACTTGCTAGATGAGAACCAACTAGCTACCCTGTCATCTAATGAATTGCATAAGGCATTTAATAAACAACGTCATGACCTAAAATTAGGAAAGTTAAGTATCAGCTAGGAGATAAGGTTCTCTACTGGAACCCCACACATGTGTCACAATGTACCAAATTTCAAACACTATGGGAAGGACCTTACATTATCTATGCAACTTTTCCTTTGGGGGCCATGACCATATATAACCTTGAGAGCCCAGATAAGAGATTGTTAGTCAACATGCAACAAACAAAGCCTTTCCATGAGTTTAGGATAGCTAGAACACATGCTACCTCTGTAGGTGGGCAACCTTGCTCATTATTTCAGTTCTCCTCCTTCCAACTCAGTCATGGGGGAGATGGCCACCTTTGCTAACCATTAAAGGCCCTCAGTTCTTTTTAAATTTTTGTTTTACACATTTTTGTTTTACATGTTTTTGTTTTGCACATTTCTTTAATCTTTCTTGTTTTTTTCTCCACCATCGTTCATATTTTTACCATTTCTTTGTGTGATTACTTTATTTTTTTCATCACCTAATAAGTGTTCATGATGGTGGCATGAATAATACCATATTGATTGCTAATGTTTGGGTTTTACCTTTGAAATATGATGTTGATATTAAGGTATGGTTCTTTTGATTAAATAGGCAATGAGTCCATGTCGTTCATGCATCCATAAAATCCTATGGTCTCCCTTGGCTTGGAACTGTACAGTCCCTTTCTCTAATAAAATTGTTAACGAATTGGTGGTTGGGTATTTCTCAAACTAAGGAAAGACTCAAAGGATGAAAAGGGTATGACCTCAAGGGGATTTGATGCATTTGTGCTGGCTATTCTCTTGAGTGCTTGGATGCTTTTTCCTTGGGTTTTCCGCCATTTTGACCATTCATCAAATATCCAAAAGATGAGTATATAAAAATAAGTCTTTGCATGGTGTGGTTCTCACACAAAAGAAAAGTGAGAATTCAAAGCACACCCCTTAGACACAATAATGAACTTGGGCTACACGCATTGGTTATGGCACTGGAAAGACATGTTACCCATGCCTGAAGGTTCCCTATAATTAAGGCCCTTTCTCGCTTCCTGATTCTCCATCTTGCTCTCCTTGGAATGGTGGTGACTTTTTGTAGAAGCATTCTTGTTGCTTCAAGAGGATAGGTTGGTCAAATGTGTTGATGTAAGGTCACTGAATGTAGTTTGTTGAGCCTGGATTTGGAATGAGTTCTACTCGGTCACATTAACCATAAAATACACATAAGGGACTTTACACAACCTTGTTCTTGGGTTTCCATTCCATTCTCTCCTCTCCACCATTCTTTTCCATTTTTCACCTCATTGCCAGTTTTATCATTAGTCTGTATCTTGGTTGATGCATTGTTTTTCCTTGGTAAGTTCTTATGGGTAAGTTTTTAACTCTTGCTTCCAAATGACATTCCTAGAGCCTATGGACTCTTTGGTTTGTGGGTCTGTCAAGGCATCAAGGGCATGAGCCTGCTTTGGGGAGGATCCATTGGCATTCCTTTTTGGTGCATTTGTTAACTTCTTTTCCTTAAATGTTTCCTGTAATCAATAATTTTTTTGTTTCATCCCCATCCATGACATCCATTTTATTGGCGTTGTCGTTGTTGCTTTTTCTCCATCTTTCTTATTCCTTATCATTCTCCATCCTATTGCTACTGGAGGTTTGCTCTTAATCATGGGGGCACTGGCACAAATTTTTCAATTTTTCCTAACCCCTACACCTTAGGTAGTCACTAGTGTTAAATATATAGAATCAGTATCTGCCATAGCCACAACTTAGGCAATACACTTTACATCAATGCAAGGTATCAACTTCATTATGATTTATCTACCCTTGCTCATTGGTGACTATGTTGTGTGTACAAATGACGATCATACAATAATGGACTGGGCTTGGAGGAAACACCTAGGATGGACAAGAACTGGAGCATTTACAAAAGGAGCAAGATTGGTGGCATGGCTATGGATAAACAACAGAAAGTGCAATCTTGGCATCGGTAGCAACATGGCTTATTCTTTTTCTCTCTCCTTCTCTTCCAGCTACCAAATAAAGGCTGGATGTAATTTATGTATAGTATTCACCTCAGTGGTCATGAACACTAATGCTGTCATGTATTGTATTGTTGATCCGTTCATCAAGCACGTTGAGTCTGTCACCCTGTTCCATCGTTAATGGTCATTCAGTCAATAATCCCATACCTTCCCAATATTTTGTAAGGAACTTGAAGATGAGTTTTCATTCAGTCATGGGGGTATGATGAACCATGATATCGGGTTCGCGATATCACTTCCACGATATCAGATCCAACCATACGATGTTGGATACTCGATATCGGGGCCTATCTCCACGCCTATAAATAAGAGGCGGTGCCCTTGGTTTTCACATTAGAAAGTTAGTCCCTTAGCCAAACTGTTGCCATTTCCCCCAGAGTTAGAATTATTTCTGCATGCCTGCAGTAGGAGTCATAGAGTGAATGGATCTTTATTCGAGCATTGTGTACCTGAGCACACTTTGTGTATGGCAATAAAGACGAACTTTATGATAAACCTTGTGATGAGTGGCGAGGTACCCCTACACTCAACCATACGAAACGAGCGTAGCACGCGCAATCTGGTCGAACTCCGTAGACTAAATGCCTAAATGCCCCATGGAACACTTGGGGTTAATCATTCATTGTCTTCCCAAACTTACTTGTTGTTGTCACGGTGTATGGTTAAGTAAGTCCGAGGTATATGATTTTTATGGTCTTTTATGATTTTTCTCCTATGCTATGAGGTGAAGGGTTGAGAGAGCTAACTAACTCTAACTAAAGACTAAGTCTAAATTAACTAGTGTCAGCATCCGTTCCCACTTACCGTACACACCCTGAACTATGCAACTGTGGCTACCAAACGCTAATCGTTATTGGGATCACCACACGTAACGCATGTGCTCGAAGTGGTCGTACTGAGACACCTAATTAGCCTAAACGTGATGAGCAGCCAATTCCTTGACTAGCTGTACACATTTGTAGATGCTTGTAATCAAGTCGTACTCATCCTGCATTTTAGGAGACAAGGGTGAGAGAGACTAATCACAATGAGTAGCCGATTCCTTGATTAGCCATACACATTCGTCAATGCCTGTAATCAAGTCGTACTCATGCCACACTAATGCAGGTAATTAATAACAAGTAATAAATCCTATTCCATGCATTGCAAGGTTTATCCACAAAGCTCATCTTTATTGTCATACACAACTTGCGTTCAGGTACAAAGCTGCTCAAATAAAGATCCGTTCACTTGGAGACTCCTACTGTGGGCACATGGAAAATATTCTATCTCTGGAGTGATCAAACTGCCAGAGTTTCCCTACTTTAAGCCTAGGATGAGAAATGAGGGGAGTGCTGCCTCTTATTTATAGATTTGGTGGCGGACCGTGATATCATGTACACGATATCGCAGGGGACGACACGATATCGCGACGGCTGCGATATCGCGTACACGATATCGTGGTGCATGCGAGATCGCGTCTCATCACCTTGTATCATTCAGGATAGATTAATTAGCGTTAATTATTATTTAATTCTTTCCTAGTTGATTAATGATTTCTCTCACCCTAAAACTCTCTTAGTTAAATACACTCAGTACGACCACTTCGAGCATTCATGTAGCGCTTGGTAACCTAGTGACGATTAGCGTTTGGTAATCCTAGCAGCGTTGCACTGGTTTAGGATGTGTACGACAAGTGGGAATGGATACTGGTGTTAGGAGTAATTAGAACTTAGTTAATGAGTAGTTAAATTAGATTAGTTACTTAGCTATCTCTCTCCCCCTCCTTACTAGCGCAGGATATAAAACATGTAAAAGCTATAACAATCATATGCCTCAAGGTTACTTAACCATACAATCATGACATACAAGTAAGTTTGGGAAGACAACGATTAACTAACTCTTTATTGTTCCAAAAAGATGCATAGGCACTTAGTCCTTGGAATTCGACCGAATCGTGCGTGAAACACTCGTATTCATATGGTTGAGCATAGGGGTGCCTCACCGCTCATCAACAATGCTATCACTTGGTAACCTAGTAGCATTGTAATGCATTCAGGATGTGTACGAAAGGTGGGACTGGATACTTATGTTAGGAAATAGGCTAGGATATTAGATAATTACTTAGATTAATTCTTAATTAATTACTTTGTTCCAAGCTTAGGATAATTAGATAAAAAATATAAAAATAATACAAATCATGTGCCTTGGCTCCACTTAACCATATGCTTGTGATTACACAAGTGTAGCTAGGAAGATAATGATTGCATCCCTAAGTCACTATCTTTACTATTGGCATTTAGAGAGCTAAAGTTTACAAAATTCAACCAAATCATGCATGAACACTTATGATTCATATGGTTGGGNAGCATTAGCAAGAACAAACTTTAGAGAAAAAGGAAGTATGACCACTACCTAGAATGAAGGCACATTCGATAGATTGCTTCAAACAAGGTAGATGATGGAAAATCTATTTAATATACCTAAATATCTCACTATCCTATAGTTTGAGGTCATCATAATCAAGGAAAAAATGGTGTTGTTTAAGATCCAATAATAGCAAGCCAAGCTAGATATTTAAAAACTATAAAATAAAATAGCTTAGCTTTGTACCCAACTAGACAACCCAATGTGGTTCATTAATTCAAAGTAGCTTGGCCAATTTAATTAAGAAGAGATTGATTGAATGATGACCAAGTAGCACAAGGTGGAGTTGGAGAAGGAGAAGGCAACATCAGATGTGTCATTAACTAAAATAACAATGCATGGATTCAATAAGATCATCACCATGTTGCAAGAGGTAAATACAAGTTCTACACTAGATAATTAAGGTTGGCAAAGGCTAGAAGAGAAAAAGAGGAAATGGAAGCAAGCTTGTATCACCTTCATAAACAAATGATGAAGGAAAAACTGAATATCAAAAGGTTAGTTAGGAAGAATTATAACATATCCATGGAGAAGGTTCAAGTGGTTTAACTACCATTTTTACAACATTGTTTGATTAGTAGCATAGTAGAACTCTTGCAATTTGTATTCATAGACTAGTAATAGTTAGTGGATAGCCATAACATGAGTTTGAGTCAATTGTATGATATCTTATTTGAGTGGATTGTACCTAGACATAATTCACAAATGATAATAAGATTGGAATTTATTTCCATCCACTGTAGTATTTTGATTTAGTTTAAATTTACTTTCATTATTATTTAATTTTTAGGTAACTGCTTAATGTTTGTATTTGCATGCATTTGAGCATTAGTGAAAGAAGTGCAACTAGTTTTGAGCATAAACATATATTTTCTTGGTATGCTTGACAATATTATTATTTGGTTCACCTAGTAATATAACACTTGGTAATCCTAATAGTGCGTATATAAGTTCAAGACATGTATGACAAGATAGAAATTAAATAACATCGCTTTATGCTAGATTAGAATTTACTTTAATATTTAATAGTTTATGTAATTAGCTTCTATATTTTTAATTAGTTTTATTAAATGCTAAACAATACCATGATCATATGTCTTACCTTGGACTAAACCATACATACTGTAAGCAGAAAGAGGATGTTGGAGCCAATATATATATATATATATGAAAAATAAAAGTCCAAAGCACAAAAGTAGAGAAGTACTGCATAGAGGGAAAAAATCAAAATTAAGAAAAAGAAAAAGCCTAACTATTTTGGGGATGTCTTTTTAGGTTTTCATCCTACAACCAATCCTAAAAAACCTTTCCATTGGGGTAGGAAATTAGACATTCCATAAAAGAATTAATGTTAGGTGAAGGGAAAGGAAGGCCTCACCCTATTAATAGAATTAACATTATCAAAAGATATTATCTCTATATCTTGACCAATAACTACAAATGAATTATTAGCAGTTAAAATATCTTGAACATGTTATTCATTTTGAAGATTTAGCATGCAATTGCCAATAGATAAACTTCATCAATATTTTTCATGATGAAGAACCAATTGAAAACCATATGAATTAACAATAGGATTTTGTGAAACTTGAAGAACATATATTTGTTTTCTCTTAGTCATTGAAGAATTTTTTGAAATTGATTTCATTGAAACCTTCTTTGAAGATACATGTTGTTCAACAACAGCAAAAGAAAGGGGTGGGCTAAGCGTTAAAATGTTACGAGATGAAATCATTTCAGGATTTGTGACATTTGTAGAAAAAACTTTAGCATGATCTATATCATTTGTAAAAGAAACCTTAGTAGCATTTATAGTAGCTTATTGTTAATGTGATTGCATTGCCTTTTTTTACAACATAAAAGGATATGAATTAAACATATAACCCTCTTGATGACCATAGTGACATGACTTTGGAAGATTGTCATAAAAAACCTTTTGTGCATAATCAATTCTGCTAGCACGTAGAAGAATTTCTTTCTTAAGCGAATTAAGCTCCACTTAAATCATATATCAAATTCTGCGAAAACCACTAGCTATAGTGAGAGTTTTAGAATCCTTGATTGGCTCAATATGAGAAACAATATCCCATTCAACTTTTTCAAAAATTAATAGAAGATTCAACAATTCAACAAAACAAGGAACCTTTTGAAATTCAAGAGATGCTAGATTAAAAGAGAGAGTCCACTTTCAAATAATCAAAAAAGCATGATGATGATTGAAAACACAGATATCAAGGGCCTTAGAAACCATTGTGAAATTAACAAATTCTACTAGCAAAAATCAGTTTGACATAACGAGCATGGACAACATCCAAACCTTGATCTTTCCAAACCAAATTTAAATGATTCAAAAAACTTGAGAAATGAGTAAATAACTTAGAATTTGTATAAAAACATACCTCCTAGAAATTTCCTAAGTAATACATTCATATAAATCATCAAGCAATTTGTACAAAGGTAAAAAAGCGATGGTTTGACGTGAAGGATCACCTACTAAATTTGACAGCAGTGCATGTAATATCAATGCTAGACCCCTTATTGCTTCAAATCAATGCTGAAACTTGTCTTCAGAAAGACAACAACTTATGATCGCATATTTAACTATCTAGATACTCTACTAGTCCCATCTACAGATTATAATATGGTGTACAATCACACTTGCAGATCATTAACAAACCAAAATTTACTTCTTCTTTTTATATGTTTTCTCTTAGAAATGCATTATGTTTTTGTGGATGAAAGATTTCACATATTACAAAATAAAATTTTGTTCAACTGTATGGAGTTTTATTTAGTATGTGTCAAATTTTGGACATGTTATCTTCTATGATGCTAAATGTTGGACAATACAAAAGAGGCATGAACAACAAATCAGTGTGGAAGAAATGTGAATGTTTCGATGGATGTTGTTGAATATTACTAAAAGAGATAAACTACATAATCCATATATTAGAGGAAGACTTAGGGTGACACCTATTTCAAATAAGCTACAAGAATGGTGGCTTAGATAGTTTGGACATGTGCAAAGGAGATTAGACAATAAGCCTATAAGCAAAGGTTGCTACACCACTATTCTAGGAAAGCTATTGAAAGAAAGACCAAAGAAGACACGGAACAAAATAATTGAAGACAATTTGAAGAAACTACAAATACATAAAGATCTAGCTTTTCATAAAAGCAAATGGTGAAAAAAACTCATATAACGGACGTAATTTTATTATAACAAGACTAAGATGATAATGATGATACGACAAATTAACTTAGTCCGTCCAATTTAACATAGCATCACAACTTTGGAACGTTGCTGGTATACCCACATAAAGCAGATTTGCGTGTGTACTCGACTTCCAAACACTAAAATGTAAGTCAAAAAGAGTCCATAACCTTTTCTGTTCGAAAATGTGTGACATGGAATTACTCAAACAGGGTTTACCGCAGGGATTGCCGAAACCATGCCAAACCTTTTTTTGCCCCCTTAATTCCCAACGAAGACCGCACAGCATTCACCATGTGCATCCCCACTTATGTGCGATTTTCACTGCAGTAAAAATGCATAACAACCATGTGCGTCGCGCACGACTATCTGCCGTGAGGTCTATGTGCCATGTACAATTCAACTCAACTGTGCATCGCACAATGCGCAAAAGCAGCATCATGTGCGTGCGTGCTTGAGTGAGTGAAAATCTTGGCGATGCTGCCTTTGGCTAACGGCCCACGTTTTTACATTCTGAAATTTGAAGACGAATGCAGTCCTTGGCTTCTCCTTGCAGAGTACCACTCGTGGTGCAGTCGTTTTGGACGGCATGGCAGTGGCATCAGAAATAGCAGACACGAAACGGGTCAAACTTTTCAATTAAGCCCATTCAAATTTGGCTGCTCACAGTGCTCAGGCTCAGGCTCAGATGTAGGCGTGGGCGCTACGCACTGCAAAAAAGCAGACGTAAAAAGTACAAGAGCCACTCTCATGATCATCATCAGTGATTCAATAATACACAGTAGCAACTGAAGCAGCAGTAGCAGCAGGAGTATGATGGAGCAGCAGCAGCAGCAGGCGGCTAGGGCTCATGTTCTTGCTATCCCATTTCCGGCGCAAGGGCACGTGAATCCGTTTATGCAGCTCTGCAAAATCCTGGCTCGTAACCAGGTTATGGTTACCTTTGCTAACACGGATTACATCCACAAAAAACTCGATCTCGGCGGAAAGCAGCAGGAAAATGGGTGGATTGGGCAGCTTGTGCAGATGGTGAGTTACCCGGATGGGCTGCCGGCCGAGCATGGAAGAGTACAGCAGTTGCAGGAATTGTACGAAGCGCTCTACGCCAACGTGCCCAAGCACATGGATTCCATTATTGCAGGCGCTGAGCCACCCATCAGCGCCATCATCTGCGATGCCGTCTTCTCCTTCGCCGCTGACTTGGCTCGTCGCCACGGCGTGCCCTGTATTTTGTTCCGCACTTGCAGCGCCTGTGGCTTCTCCGCATTCCATCACACCTCTCTTCTGCTCCGCCAAAACTACCTCCCTCTTTCAGGTATCTACCCTACCATATGTTTTCTTTTCTTTTCATTCAAGTCGGACAGCAAAGGCCATGAGCAATCTCAGCCCTGCAGGCGCACCCTGTACCCACTGGATTATGTGCTAACCTTAAATAGCTGGAAAAATTGGGTCATTACTTGGATACTCGGTTTGTATAACTCTCGTCTTACCACTAGGGTAACACATGTAAACCCTCATTTCTTAAGTGGTCGGAAACTTGTATGGTGAGACTTTTTGTTTCTTTAATTGTTGCTTAGAGTATGTTTGCTTGTGGTTTGTGAGGTATAAGTTAAAAGGATCAGTACTAGTCATTTCATAGCAAAACTTTAGCCAGTGCTTTATGACTTAGCATTTTACCACTAAGGTTAGATTCCATGCCCTAGCCAGTCCTCCATTATCTTTGGTTGTAGATCACTACTGTGTGTTATTGTTTGGTTGTAGATCACTACTGTGTGTTGTTGTTGAAGTAGCCTTGTGGTGGAAAATTGGTGAGGTAGCCTTGGGAAATTCTTCCGGTGGGTTGTATCTACCTTGATATGGAAGTTTAGTTTCAATGTATTCTTAGAGTAGGATGTTATGATAGTGTGTCACACTACATAGTTACCTTACCAAGGGAAACTCTAGTGCTACATCTACCTTGGAACGCAAGCAAGGCTTGACTTACTTTTTAAGGTAGAATGCCCTTATAGTGAGTTCCATCTACCTTGGTATGTAGTGTTGGTTAAGCAAAAGGCCTGGAATCTTCTTGTGTAAAAAGGAACAAGGCTGATCATTAGCTTGCTTGTTTTTGTGAGTGGTTATGCTTATGGAGCCATTTTGATTGCCTAATATTGAACCCATGCCTTACCCCTTCAAAAATAAACACCTCAGCATGGCTCCTGCTCCGTCAAGCTGCAGTCCATATCTGACCACCTTTAAAAAACAATCACCCCACCATCATCAATCTGAATCTGAATCCGAATGCTGCACCTTTAAACTTGGTGACGGTTACGGATTTGTGCAGAGGAGAAGCAAGAGCGACAAGGCATGATGGAGAGAGGCATCACATGCGTGCCGGGCCTAGAAAGCCTGCGCGTGAGGGATCTTCCATCGTTCATGCTCAGCACGCAGGTGGACAACATTTGGTGGCAGGGCCGCATCCGAGGAATCGGCAGCGAACGTGGCGCGTCGCTGCTGCTGATGAACACGTGGCAAGAGCTCGAAGCAGCGGTGCTGAATCAGCTCCAGACGGAGATGGAGATGGAGATGGGCAACAACCTCCAAATTCTTAGCATAGGACCTCTGCTGCTTCTTGTCAACCAAGGCACCAGCGCGAGCCCGAGCCCGAGCCCGAGCCCGAGCTTGAGCTTGTGGACGGAAGACACGGCGTGTATGAAATGGCTGCACTCACAGAAGCCGGATTCCGTTCTGTATGTCAGCTTCGGCAGCATCGCCGTTATGGGGCAGCGCCAGCTGGAGGAGCTGGCGTGGGGCCTGGCGGGCAGCGGGCAGCCTTTCCTGTGGGTCGTCCGCCCCGACCTCGGGCAGGCCGGCTCCACGCTGGCGCTGCCCGCCCAATTCGTAGAGGAGATTGATAAGAATAGTAATAATTGTGGAATGATTGTGGAGTGGGCCCCGCAGATGCAGGTGCTGCAGCATCCGTCGGTGGGAGGGTTCCTGAGCCACGGCGGCTGGAATTCCGTGGTGGAGAGCATGTGCGCGGGAGTGCCGCTCATGTGCTGGCCGTTCTTCGCTGAGCAGGCTGCCAATGCCCGATTCGTGGGCCACGTCTGGAAAGTGGGCCTCCACGTGGAAGACGGCGGGGAAGTCGTTGAGCGGGCCACCGTGGCGCACATGGTGAGAGAGCTCATGTGCGCGGAGCAGGGCTTGTGCCTCCGACGAAATGCTAAGATGGTGCAGCAAAGCGCCTTGAGCAGCGCCTTCGGAGGCTCCTCCCAGGCCAACATGAATAGGCTCCTACAATTTCTCAAAGCTCCACCTGCAGGCGCATCCTGATGTCCATGCTTTCCGTGTTTTAGTTAATTTCTTTATTTTAGTAATTTTATTTATTTTTGCCACTGTTGAGAATGAATGAGATCTCATTATTTGAGTGAACAAATATGCTAACTTGTATGATTCAAATAATATTAGGTGAACACTACATTTTTCTACAGATTTTACATTCTACATTTGATAACATATTATAGTTACAAATTTAGTTAACTTATTTCAAATGTTAACTACTTATTGATTTTTTAATAATATTTTCAAAACTTATCTCACGTCCATTTTGCCTATCCAATAGATCCAAAAAAATCTATGAGTACAATTGATGAGTGGCAAGGTACCCCTATACTCAACCATATGTGTACGAGCATTTCACGCATGATCCAGTCAAACTCCGCAGACGAACTAGTTGTGGTATCTAGATAGTTACTTGGTGATCGCAGTTCGCTATTTTCCCACTTGGACTAGTATTTGCTTTGTCACATATGGTTTAGTTCAGAGTGAGGTGTATGATGTGTTCCTAAACTAATGCTACTTCTGGAGGTAATGGGAAATTACTTTAACTAAGCTAAGAGGAAAAGGGAGAGAGAGTTAAGCTAATAGGAGATAGGGGGAGAGAGTCTAAGCTAGCCTAAGTGTGATGAACATCCGTTCCTTAATCATCTGTACACATCTTGAACCTTGTGCATGACTACCATTGGGATTACCAAGCACATGGCCTAGGTATGCTACTAGGATACCAAGTAGTCACACTTGAATGCTCGTGATTAAGTTGTACTCATTCCGTGTTTAAGGAGTTTAGGGAGAAGAGATATTAATTACGAAAGTAATAAATAACAATAACAATTAAATAATTAGACTAAGTGAATGCTGCAATGATAAAGTAATCTCGATTTTTATTTCCGATCATGTGTGTGTCCAAGTACGTCACACTCGAATAAATGATGTTGTACAATTACAATCACCACACTACGGGCATGCATTGGGAGAGAGGGTTGAGAGGAAAAAATGACAAAAAGATCCTACTCTAACACTAAACTGACTATTGAAAAATTGACCAAAAAGACACTCCCTCTTGTGCACCTACATGTGTATTTATAGGCTCACGCACGAGTCGCAATATCGTGTATCCAATATCGTTGTTGGGTGCGATATCGCATACCCAATATCGTGGGTCCAATATCGCAACCAGATGAATCACAATTCATCATACCCCCACGACTAAATGAAAACTTGTCCTCGAGTCAACATGAGAACAAGCCCCATTGATTACACAGTGGATAGGCATGGAATTATTAACTGACAAGGAATTTATTCATGTCGCAGTAGAGAATTCAATAGAACAAAATTGGGACACAACACGAAAAATGCAAAAATCACAAAATTGGGTGGAACTTATGTGGTTCCTGGTGGTAGTGGCTCCTCCATGGGTTGCTTCCCCTCGTCTTGTGCTCCAGGTTTTGGGATTTGATAGCGTTGAAGTAGTGCTCAGAGCTTTTTCTCTTCAGTTCGAGGATTCTGTACCATCGATGCTGATGCTCCAATATTTGATGGAGTCAGCACACAGTAGTTACCGAAACATTTTGTTTGCTTTGATGTATTAGGTCGCAAACAACCGTCGTTCCTCCTCATAGGCTCTAGCTTTGTCCTTATACTTTTGAAAATCTATAAGCCGTTGAGCCAAGTCCGTTGCAACATCTTTTTATCCTTGGTAGCCTACCTTAATCACTTCTAATTCAGAATTTGCGACTTCCAGCTTCTGTAATGTTTTTTTGTGTTCTGCAAATTCTATTTCATACTTGGTGTAGGTGGTGGTTACTTGCTTCTCGAGCTTTGTCCTTGGGCATCCTGCTGTCAACATGGCTAGATTGGCATACCACTCTGTGAGATCCTGAATCTATAGGTCCCGACTCTTAAGTTCTGCTTGGTAGACAAATGCATATGTGTCCAATATGGCCCGCCAATCAGTGTGTTGAGCAGTGAACGCGTTGATGTGGGCCTTGGCCATATGGATCTCTTTCTCAATGATTTGTTTGTACATTCCCACCTGGTCTCGGAAGTGCTCTTTTAACTTTTCATACCGCTTAGCCTCGTTCTACCACACGTTTATTTTGATGGCCGTCTTCTGATGGATGGAATGTACCTTCTCCATTGAGAGGGTTCGATTTTCCTTAGCCAAACGATTCATGTCTTGGTTGACCTTGATCAACTGTTCTCGTAGCTGTTGAAAATGTTCTTCTAGAATATTCTTTTGTTTCTTCATAGAGGTCAACCGAAGATTGTCGGCAACAAGCTGTTTATTTTCTTCTTATAAGGCCTTGAGTGCCTTGAGTGTCATGGAGGCATTCCAGTCGGCCTTCTCTTTTTCCTCCACCACCCTTTTATTTTCTGCTAGCAATTTGTTGAGTTGCTTGGTCCTGAAGGTGTCTAGTTGGTCTGTAGAAACGAATTGAGAAGGATCCCGCTGTGCGGCTTGCAGGGTTACGAGCCTTTCTTGTAGTCTTGCCACTTTCGCTTCTGCATGCTCGATCCTCATCTCTGTCATGACTAGCTTTCCCTTGGTGGAGATGAGGTCTGATTGTGTTGTCGTAACATCTTGTGGGATGTTAAACAAGGACGTCATCACCTGTCCTGTTTGTAGCAATCGATCAAGCACATCCTCATGCTCCGCAGGAGTCATTGAGGGACTAGCTAGAGTTTGAGCATCCTGTGCTCCTGTGAAATCTGCTGATGGCACAATAGGGACGTTAAAAGATTCCTTGATGTGGTTCGTGACCACCTCTATGGCTCCTGCTGCATCTTGGTGCTACATGACCACCACTGTGGCCCCTTCAGCAGCCTCCAATTACACCTGAAAGGATGTAGCATTCCCTAAAATCTATTGCGACCAATAACTCTCCCCTCCTCCTGTTTGAATGGACACCTCGCCTTGTGCATGATCTATAGAGATAGTGGACTGTACAATATCATTGATGAGATTTGCATCATCATGGCTTCCCCAACTAACCATCTCAGCGATGGCCCTGAGATGGCTCATTGACGGTCGGTAATCCTGTGGCGGTGGTGGTGGTTGATCTTGCTAGCTCATGCTAGGCCCTGCTTCTTGTTGTTGAATGGGTTCCATTCTTGGAAGTTGGCTGGGCCCTGCAAGTTGAGTTGCAGTGGGCTCCACTATCTGTTCTTGCTCTTGTTCTAGACCCAACGTCCCACCAGTAATTTTCCTTGCAACTGGTGGCTTTAGCAGTTCAACGTATGAAGTATTTTGGGCTTTTCTGAGGACATCATTATTATATCCCTGAATACCAGCATGCTTACATAGCTTCTTGATGAGACAAGGGAAGGACAATGTGAATTTTCCTATCTTGCATTCTTCAAACTGCCTTAAGATCTCCATGAAATATAGATTAGGCAGGTTAACATTAATCTTTCCCATCAATATCGCACTTCCTCTTGCTGCATATGTTGAAATTCTGTTTAATCCTTTTGTGGGAAAGATGTGATAAGTTTCAATTTTAAAGTATATCTTCTTTTTCAATGTCAACTCTCCATAGGCCTTATCTTCTTTACCGTACGCCTTGTCTAATCAAACCTTTCACGCATCAGCATCAGAGCGAGTGGATAGACGAGCAACCTTTGGCCCTATGTTCAGAAGGTTTAACACTTCCAAAATTGCTTTGACGAAAAAATCAACACACACACCACAAATGTCAACTGTGGTGCCTTCTTTTTTATTGTGCCAAAAATGGTACGTTTCTCCTAAGTACCAGGCACCGCTTTTGGAGAGGATAGGGCATAATAGGAACCCTTTGAGGTGGTCCCTAACGACCTCAGGAGCAAATTCCATGAAAGGCCCAAAGTTCAATTCCACGATCACTGCAGCTGATGTGGATCTTTCATGGATAGCCTGGACACATTCTGGGGGCAACGTGAGGTGTTGTCTTGGTTCAGGTGCTGCAGTAGCTCCTCCTTCTGCTTGTCTCGATTGTACAGTGGTAGGGCCTTCTTGATGGATACTAAACAATTGCTCATCCTGCTTTGTGTGTTGTTCTGTAGGCACCTGTCCTTTACCTCTCCTGGGTTGCTTAAACGCATCTTGAGAGGGACCTTCTTGTTGTCCATGCTTTGGAACCATCTGCAATCACATGAGGCCAATCATTAGTAAGGTTGCTTACCAAGGTTAAGTTGTACCTTACTTCTTGCCTTAATGAGTTCGATTTGATTCTGTGTGATTTTAAAGTTAGGAATTTTTTATGGAAATGTCCCCAAAAGATTTTAATATTTGGTCCATTTTTCTTAGGTGGTTTCAGAGTTTAGTTTCCTGGTATAAATAAGGAGATGTAATTTTTTTGGCACATGTTTATTATTTTTATAACTAATTACCTTTGATAGTGTCCTTCGGGCGATGACGAATTTCAAAAAAATTTATATGCAATTCGGCATGTACCCCTCCCCCATAACTAAGTTGAACACTCCAGGTTCAAGTAGGTTTAGATGGAATGAAAATCAGAGCACCAACGAGCGAGTTATGATTATCTGAATGAGAGATGTGTAATTGCAAGTCGTAGAAAAAAAATTGAAAACTTCTTTCGCGTGAAAAATTGCAAATGATGTTGACAAGCGCGGGGGATCCATGTATATATATATTTTAAGGATGCAATATCGCGTACTCACTAGCGGAGACCCGATATCGCATCAGACTCGATATCAGGGACCTAATATTGCATCCTATTGAAAATATGACACTTGAAAAATTTACCAAATTTTTAATTTTTTAAAATTTCTTGAAACTCCAAGGTATAAACTGAGGACGTGTAGGTTAATGTAAAGGGGTCTTGGGTAATACAAACTAGTCTTGAAGGCACTAAGAGTATAATGGTGTAAAATCTGACAATGAAAATCATGAAGAGTATGGGGGAAAAGGACATGTGTTAGCTCATAGGAATGTTTGAACTGGAAGGATGATAAGGGAAAGAAGAATGTTGGTAATGCTTAAAGGGTATAAGATGATGTGCGGAAGATGTGTTACAAGTGCAAATTACAAGGGTTATGTAAGTGGGTCCTCCCCAAAGCAAGTTCCAACCTATAATGCCCTTGCGTAACCACACCTTAAAATGTCTGTAGGCACTAGAAGGGTTAAATGTAATCCACACCCATTCCACAAAACACACACATGTAGATACCATCGTGATGAGGTATGAATTCAGTGCTACACAAGACACGAATCACAAATTCATGAACAACGAGATGAGGTGAATTGTAGAAGGGATTGCAGAGATTAGGACATGAGGTAATTGACTCAGGGCACAATGAATCCTTAGTGTAAGGCATGATTAGTGTTAGCTGCCCATCACTCCAAAATCAGGACCAGGTCCATTTCTCTGATTAGTGACATCGCATTGCTTCATCCAATGGTGGACCACCATAAGAGCACCATGACAGCAAGGTGTATGATCACTTGGCATTTCGTTCAAGGGAGGAGTGATTTTTCTTTGTGGTACTCTTTCTCTTTCTCTTTCTCTCTCTCTCTCTTTTTTCTTTGTGTGACTACTTTGGCACACTCTTCTTGCTCTCTTTTTTTTTCATCATCATTCATCATCAAAATTTTTTTTTGGAATGCTTAATCTAGAGAAGTCGCCTACCTTCAGGCATGGATGCATGTCTTTCTAGTGGGACCCCCTAGAATAGCATTATTTTTCCTTGATTAAGTGCCCTTTGATTACTCTTACTCCCATTTTTCATTAGATCTACAAGGATCTTAGTACAACCAAGCTACATGATAACTATTACAGACACCACCAAAGAGAATCCACTATGGTACCCTTGACCGTAAGATGGTATGCAAGGATCGATTTGTCTCCCTTGGTGGTTATATTCATTGGGCCCATTGTTGTTGGAGTAGTGGTTGGTGGCCCAGAGAAAGTAACACAATGCATTGGGTTTGAGGAGGGAGCTGCACCACAATGTTGGACTTATGCTGAGTTGGCGAATGTAGTAGTTTTTGAACTGTGGTGTCCCTTTCTTCGATCACGTCTAAAGAAGGGACACCTATGATGTTGTGGAGGATTCCCATTGCTATTGACAGTAGAAGAATAAGTAATGTTCGTGGGTTGATGCTGTGATGAAAATCCCTTGGGAACAACTGGTGGCAATGTAAAAGGAGGTAAAGGATGAGAATGTTGAAATTGAGGAGAAGTGTAAGGTGCCCAAGGTGGTGGTCCTGTTGGAAAGGATATGGGTTGATGGTATTGAGGAGAATGATAATAATATGATGAGATAGAGTATGTTGACCTAGTTAGGGAAATAGGATGTTGAACTTGATAAGCACTTGGGTTTGGATGATATGAAGGGTGTAACTAGTTTGAGGGTGGCCTCCCCCATGACTGGGATTGTTGTGATCAAATACAGTATCTCTGTATGAACTTTGGATGTAACACTCTTCCCCAATGTTCTGTAAATGTGACAAAATTGGACATTGGCCCTTGGGGTGATTGTATAGGCAAACGTTACATTAATATGTATAATTGGCAGTTAAGTTCTTATTCTCTTCTACCCTTCTTTTTGATTGTCTAAGGGTATTTTGTACTACTTCTTGGTTCATCATGACTCTACCTCCAATAATAGCATATTCTCCACATTTTTTATGCATCCATTCCATCATCTTATTGATCATTGCCTCAATTTCATCCAATGTTTGTAGTGCTGGCAAAGATGGTTCCACTTGCTTGAGGTGAGTTGATTTCTCCTCTTCATTATCATGGGTCCTTGTTGATTTAAGGTTTTGGGCCTGTTGAAATTTTTCTACATTCTCCCATCTAGCCATTTCTTCTTCTTCTTTTGCTACCCATTTGATAAGCTCTTGGAATTGATGGGTTCATAGCTCATATAGTTGACCTCAGGCATACATCCCTAGGGTCTCCCTTGTTTCATTATGGAGCCCATCTATAATATGGTACATTAGCCTTTCTTCGGAGAACTCATGGCCTAGGCAGTTATTTAATAATGCATAATATCTTTCTAAGGTCATGTCCAAGGGTTCATGTTGTGCTTGTTTCCACTCTTGGATTTGTTTCCTCAAGGCTGACACTCTTACATAAGTTTGATATCTTTCATTGAATAGTTCTACCATTGTTGGCCAATGTTGGATTGATTTTGGTTTTAATGAACTATACCATACTTTTGCATGGTCAACGAGTGTCATAGGAAAGAGCTTAAGTTTTTGCCATCTGTTGTCAATGTTGTTCCATACACAGGCATCATGGAAGGCTTGTAGATGATGTTGCAGATCTAAATCATAGCTTCCTGAAAACTTGGAAATGTTGTTTAAATCAAGACTGGGTAGACTACTTTCCTTGTGATGCCTGCGGGATATTCGAACAGACTCTTATATTTGCGTTAGGCTTGTAGTGGCTAGTAGGGGTTCATCGTCACTAGGTATGTTATGCATTCATGAGTTGGGATGATGTTGTCTTTGTTTATGTTTATAGGAAACCCCTACATCAGATTGGGTACTCCAAACTTCATCTTCTCCATCATATAATTTGTTGGTTCTCCAATGAATTGTCCTACTGGTTGTTACGTTATCATAGTCTTGTGAGAGAGACATTGTGTGTGAATTTGGATGTGACTTAATTGAAATTAATCTTCTTTTCTAAAAGATATATCGTGAATACTTTGTTATAGCGATCTTGTATGATATAACTAATCTAGATAACTAGCACCATCCCTAGCAATGGCACCTATGATGAGTGGCGAGGTACCCTTACACTCAACCATACGAATACAAGCGTTTTACGCACGATCTAGTTGAACTCCGAAAATGGGCTAGCTGTGGTATCTAGATAGTTACTTGTTGATCGTAGTTCATTGTCTTCCCACCTAGACTAGTATTTGCTTTGTCACATATGGTTTGGTCTAGCATGAGGTGTATGATGTGTTCCTAAACTAATGCTACTCCTGGAGGTAATGGGAAATTACTTTAACTAAGCTAAGAGGAAAAGGGAGAGAGAGTTAAGCTAATAGGAGATAGGGGGATAGAGTCTAAGCTAGCCTAAGTGCGATGAGCATCCATTCCTTGATCATCCGTACACATCTTGGACCTCGTGCATGACTACCACTAGGATTACCAAGCACATGGCCTAGGTACGCTACTGGGATACCAAGTAGTCACACTTGAATGCTAGTTATTAAGTCGTACTCATTCCACGTTTAAGGAGTTTAGGGAGAAGAGATATTAACTATGAAAGCAATAAATAATATTAACAATTAAATAATTAAACTAAGTGAATGCTACAATGATGAAGTAATCTCGATCTTTATTTCCGATCATGTGCGTGTCCAAGTATGTCACACTCGAATAAATGATGTCATACAATTACAATCACCACACTACGGGCATGCACTGGGAGAGAGGGTTGAGAGGAAAAAATGACAAAAAGATCCTACTCTAACACTAAAATACTATTTAAAAACTAACCAAAAAGACTCTTCCTCTCGTGCACCTACATGTGTATTTATAGGCTCATGCAGGAGTTGTGATATCATGTATTCACTAGCATTGTTGGGTGCAATATTGCGTACCCAATATCACGTACCCGATATCGTGGGTCTAATATCACAACTAGATGAATCACGATTCATTAGCAATAAAATTTCAATTTCAATTACATTATAAACATACAAAATTCAATAACATCTTCATAATAATAAACTTTATTCTCAAGGAATAAATTGACAATATCTCTTCTAACATATCCTAAATACTTCCTAGTGTAGTGTTTGTCAAAAGTTACCTATATTAGATTTTCATGGTAGACTCTTGCAGAGCCTTAATGGCCATGCTACAGTGTTCTTTCTTATTTTTCACAACCACAATGATTTTGGTAAGGTTGAGACTAGAAAATAATTTGACAAATGTTGGAAATAACTAGACAAAATAAAAAATGCATATTGATACTAAAATAATAGCTACTAAAGTTAGTTACTAGCTCTTAAAGATGGAGAGCCAATCATATACCAACATTGGAGGGATGATAGAAGATAAGGTGGAGATGATAGAAGACCCCATTGAAGGGATCGAAGAAGGGAATGTAGACAAGAGCAGGAAGAAGAGAGACATTATCAAGAAAGAAGGCATCGTAGGTCACACCATCAAAGACATGACCATGATAGGGGCCATACGACCATCTCATCAATTGATCATACTTTTGGCAATCCCTACTACCATCTCCTATATATCTCATTAACATTTTTTGCCATGGATTCCTTCTTTCGACAACTTTCAATGCCAAATTTTCATATTCTAAGCATCATCCTTGATCAAAGATCCTTCAGATCACCTCTGCATCTTCCAAACTATCCATTTCATCCAATTTTTCCAACAAAAATCGCTCAAAATCCAAGATTTTTTGGTAGTGACGTTGTAGCTACAATGTATTAGGCCCTAATATGTCATAGCTACAATGTTGTATCTTCGATGTATCCAACATAAACTACCTATATTCTCATTTCTAGTAAGGGGAGTTCAAACTCTTTTTTTAACCCTCTAGTAGCCAAACTTCCTAAAACCATAACTCTCTTATCGTAGGTCCAATTTGCATGATTTTTGAACCTTTTTGATCACAAAGTGACCAACTTAGTTGTGGGGGAGAGTGTTACATGTAATTAAGTCAAATTGGGTTAAATTTCTCTAACATTGAAAAAGTATATTAAGGGTGAGAATAGGAGCAAACAAGCATGTGTTAATCAATTAATTGAATAAATGATAATAAACCTAACCGATTCTCCTAGCCAACCATCCAATTACATAATAAATGAGGAAATGATAACTATGAAAAGTATTAACAATTAAAAGTACAACAAATAAGGGTTTCTTTTTAAATTTTTTTAAACTCTGCAATCATAATGAAGTTATAAATAATAATAAGGATAAAAATTGGATGAAAACCAAGAGCTTGAGAGAGGACCAAGAAGCATTAGGAACATATTTATAATCCTTGGGCAATATGAAGAAATCCTATGTGATTGTAGATGGCTCCCAAGTGACCTATAGTGGAATGACCCTCACACCAAGGAAGCAAAAGACCAAGAGGCAAAGGCAAAGGACAAGTTGGAGAACAAATTGCACAAGCGGAGCAAGAGGCCTAATCTTTTAGCATCCAGTAGTAAAGACCTACCATAGAACACTTTGTGTATGTTGAGGATGAAGGACCACTAGCTCTAGAACAAGGACAACACCTCATGCTCTCAATGGAATATCTCGAGGTCATCTAAGAAAAGTCAATCATGTCCATAATGATTATGGAACTCAATTTTGGACCATTCATGGAGTTTGCATTGAGAATGTCCAAACACAAGTACAAGCCTCACCTCTATGGCAAACTCTATTCTACAGCATAGAATGGTACCTAGGAGAAGTGTACTAATTTTGGAAAAACAAGCAAGATTATGCCACAGTAAAGATTGAAGAAGCCTTTGTGCTTTATTTAATGAAGGCAATTGCCCAGACACTTAACATTCCTAATGTTAGAGCCAACATTGCATAGATATCTACAAGGTGTGACATAGAAGCAAATGAATTATGACTACAAAGGGCATCTGTCAAGGTAGATAAAGAATATAGTGAATTGTATGCCGAAGAGAAAATATATTTCAAGATTGGAACTTACCATATTTTCCCTATCAAAAGATTAAATAGAATTTCATCTATGCTGCAAGAGGAAGTGCCATCCTTATGGGAAAATTCAATGTAAATTAGACTCATCGGTTATTCTTAGAAATTCAAAGAAGGTTTGAAGAGAAGAAGGTAGGGAAGCTAACTTTACCATTTGCTTGCCTCATTAGAAGGTTGTGCAAGCAAGCTAGGATTTTGGGTTATACAAATGATGTCCTATGCAAGGCCCAGAATGCATCCTATGTTGAAATGTCTAAGCCAGTGCCTCCAAAGAAAAATTAGCTAGAAAAGCTAGCAAGCATTGAGGAAGTAATAAGATCAACACCAGCAGGCAATATTCTAGTAATAGGAAAAAAGCAAACAAGACCTAGTGGATCAATGCTAGTTGCCAATGGACCTGGACTAAGTGCTCCACCTACACAACAAGATTATAGACCTTCTATGAGCCAATTGTAGCAGACTGTTAAAAGTTAGGAAGGATTCGTCATGTACAAAGTAAGAGATAGTTTTGTAAGACTTGTTGTATCAATAGGGCTGGCTAGTGGTCAAGTATCTTTACAGGTAGGAGAAGATGAAGACTGAGAACAAAAAATTTCTAGGAACACTACATATTTTCAGGTTATGTTGGAAAAAGGATAAGGAGCCATAGTTGTGGTGATGTAACACCAAGATAAAACATAAGCAGTAGATGTAATCATAGATCACATAAAAGAATCATTTAACATTTCCATTGTGCCAACGATTTATTTTACTGAAATTAAAGATGTTGAAATGATAGTTAGTATGTCCATGCCCCCAGTAGAACATAAATACATCTTATAAAAACTACTGTAGATAGGCCAAGTAATGGAAAATTTTTTAAATATCCCTAGAAATATCACTGCAATCTAGTTAGATTTGATCTCAACAAAGGACAAGTTGGTAATTGTAGAAACAAGAGTCAAGCATGTAGAGAATGAAGTGTAGGGTTACAAGCTGAATTAGCAACCTTAAAAGTAGAAAGAAGAGATCTTGCATAGTACATAGCACCAAACTAGTTGGACAAATTTAGAACTAAACAAGTCACCTAGCTCATAGCTAGAAACATTTCAATGGAGATGGAGAAAGAGAAGGCAACATTGAACGTCTCAGTAGCTGAAGCTCAAATGTATGCACATGCTAAAGTAATAACTACCCTTGAAGAAGAAAATTAGAAAATTGCTATAGAAAATATAAGGTTGAGGGATATAGAGAAATAAAAGAATGTTCTTGAAGAAAGCATTCATCAGCTTAGAGAATAATTTGCAAGGGTTAACTAAGATATGTGAAAATTTTCTAGAGAAAATAGAGCCTTATCAATGAAAGAAGTTCACGATATTCAGCAAAAATTAGCAAGTGGAAAAATGAGGCCAAAAATCATGAAAGGTAAGGAATATTTCAGAGACCAAGTGGGGATGTACAAACAAATTAATGAGAAAGAAATCTAGATAGCCAAAGCTAAAATCAAATCAATCACAACATAGATACCTAATTGACAAACAATCTTGGATGGTTTTTCCCACGTCCACCAAGTTGAAGTAAAAAACAAAGACCTGTAAATAAAAGACCTCAAGGAATACATGGGATTAGAAAACCTTTAGTATGTTAATCTGGCCATGCTCATAGTGGGTTAACTAAAGAATGAGTTAGAATAATAGGTAACTCTAGTATATGCCATGTATGAAAAGGAGTTTGTGGATTGAAAATATGCACAATAGAAACTACATATCACAAACTTTGAACTTGAAATAGTGAAAGCCAACTACTAAGATCAAAAGGATGTAGTAGCAAACCTAGCCCAAAGAATGATGGATTACCAAGAATTAAGAAAGGTGGTCAAGGAATTTGAAGAGGAAAGACAATAGTTTGCAACCTAGTATGTGAATGCTAACAAAATGTTCCCACAATTTTATGTCCATGGGAAGTACTGACATTAACAAACATTGCAAAATTCACTTGGATGATACATGATCCAAGATCTAAGGAGGAAAATCTTAAGATCCTACTTAATTGATATTAATATTAGAAGACTAATGATAAAGGAAAGAAGCTGATGGAGGAGCCATCGCCACCAAGAACACAAGGCCACATTAAGCTTTACTATTTTGTTTTGTTGTCATGTATGTCCATCATGCAATGCATGAAAATTTTGTAAAGCACCACTCATAACACAATGCGACATTTAGACTCAAAGTAGTCTTGTATATATGTAGTCATGTCAAAGTCTGAATACACCTCACAAGTTTGTAAGGAACTCTATCCTCCTTTTTGTTTTAAATCGAGGACAAATTTCCAGTTAGTCATGGGGGTATGATAAAACCTTTTTGTTATAGGACACAATATCATATCTATGATGTTGCATCTATGATATTATATTTACAACATCGCAACCCTACATATGTCATCATTGATGTGATGTAGAGGGTCTTGGTCAACACTATAAATACTAACCCTTGGTCGCATTGAACAAAAAACTTTCATTCAATCCTTAGCAAAATTCTTGTCATTTGTTTTTGTGACTGAGACTTAGTGAAAGAGTGAATGCCTGCAATGTGGTGTTAAATAGTTGTATGAAATCTTTGTTCAAGTGGATGGTACTTAGGCACAATTCATGTTCAAAAATAAAGATCAAGATTGTTTCTAACCATTGCAACATTACACGTAGTTTCTTTATTTTTACTTAGTCATTTTCCTTACTTGGTTAACTTTCATTTCTTTAATATGTTTACTTTAGGATAGTTCTTTACATTTTATAAGTACTTTATTTTTCCCATGTTTGTTAGTGAGGTAGAATGAGTATGACTAGTTTTGAGCATTAAGTGTAATCATTTGGTAACCCAATAGTGAGTTCACTTGATTTTCTCAATGGTGAACTCTCTTGGTAATCCTAGTAATGGTTACATGAGTCTAGGGCATGTACGAAAAACTAGAAACAAATGCTTATTGTCATAGGATAGGATAGATTTACATTTCTATTATCACTTAGACTTAAACTGTATTCTCATGTTTTTCATTATGGAAGGACTTAGGAGTAATCAAAGACTACAACATCATGATATCATATACTTCACTTAGAGTTAAATTATACCACTTGCACTCCACTAACTCAAAGTGAGAAGACAATGATCACAAACCAATTATCAACCACTAGCATACTTACATTGTCCATTAACAAATTACAATCTAGTTGCATGCCTGCACTCGTGACTTATCTAGCGAAGTGTTGGAGCACCCAGCCACTCATTAGAATCCTATAGCAAAAAATTAGGAAAAATAAATAAATTACTTATAAATTAACTTGGATTCAAACCTATGACTTATAAACCATAAGCTACCTTCGGTAATCATGCAAGGGATGTCACATTAACTATAATTATGATCTATATTATACTAAAATCAATACATATGTTTTAATGCATAAAGGTATATTTATTAAAGTTTTTGTTATTTTTCTATTGAGGAACTAAATCTTTATAATAGAAAGTAACACACTTAAAGAGAAAATTGTCTATTATGGGTTTTATACATAGCTCAAATTATAGGTGTGGAAATAATAGAGTAGTCTTGTTGAAACTTCATTAATTCATCAAGCCACAAAGTCATACACATTCAAATTGAATTTAGATTTTTGAAATAATACAAGATGTGAGGAAAGCCCAAATTAAAGCTTCCAAACATAATAAAATGACACAAAAATGGATACAAAGACATCTTAAATCCTCAATGATTAGGGTTCATACTAAAGGAATTGAAGAGAATCCTTCCTAGACTAAGAGCTTTATGGCTTGAATTCATTCAAATATTTCTAGATAACATGAAATTAAAAAACATAACATGAATTAATAAAAACATATGAACTTAGATACAAAATTAAAATATGTAAACTATGAAAAGCATTGAGAGAACATAAAATACATGTAAAATAACCTATGACAATAAGTGTAACTTAAGAAAGTCTATGAGAAACTAATTATAAGATGAAAAAAAAAATGATAATCATTTAGAGCCTTAATGTCCATCTTATGAAGTAGGTTCCCAACAAGATTAGTGAATTAGATAAAGCCTAACTTGTTCAAGAAGCTATGCCTATGTTCAAATCCATGTCTTCTAACTTGAAAAACAATCACCAAACCATTCCTCTAAATGATTGTCCCTAGAAAATAACTATAAGATATTATATCAAAATTTAAGGATTTGATGAGATAAGTATTTGAAGATTACATTATTGTGAAAACATGTTCAAAGTATGCAAGAAAGCAAAAGTATACTAGAAACTTAAAAACCTTTAATATAGCACTTTTACTTACTTTATTATTTCAAATAAAAAATAAACATCAATTTAGAAATAATCGGGTAAACTCCATTTTCTAGTTTAAGAAGGAGCTAGGATGGACATGCATGAAGATACATTGTCCACCTCATGTAACTTTTAGATATTTGCTCATAAAACATAAAATAACTCCTAACTTTTAAGGAAACATAACATAGCTACTAAATCCATGACATGACTTAAATATAAAAATTAAGGAAACACAACTTGGTTCACATGTTAGACACATGTCATACTATTAATAATAAATGGTAATTTTTCCAAACCTAAGCATTCTCTCCATAGTTATAAAATCAACTATATATTGCTAACATTCTAAGTTAGTTTTTCCTAAACCTATTCAATAATTATTTTATTTCAAAACCAAAATAAAATAAAAATATTAGATAAATTTGATACCTCAATAACAATAGCATTTCAAAAAATATAGGCTTTTATATCTAATCATTAATTCATTAAAAATCCTATTACCTAAGTTTAGGCATACATTTTGGGGATGTGGTGAGGGGGTTATGCTACCAACCTATGTGCCCATTTTTTGAAAAAGAAGAAGAAGTTTACTTTAGCACATCATCTTTAGATTTGATTGATTTTAAATATCTATTTCTTATAACTTGAACTCATGATTAGCTAGTTATTATTTTATTTGGTGCAAGATAATTAAAGATCACTTTGAGGAAACACACAATCCATGTTAGAATCCTAAAATAATTGTAATATAGATGCACTCCAAGATATATTGTACAACCAACACTTTATAACTTAGCATTGCCTACAAGAATCAAACCCATGACTTGGTATATTCAAATCAAGTCTTACTACTAAGCTAACATCTCATTGTTGGAACACATGATATACAGATTTGAAGAAGTTAACATTTAGGTTAGTCACTTAAGACTTGATCTTACTACATAAGCTTCTATGAAGATCAATAGTTTAAATTTTTAATTTTCCATCTTAATCACCTAGTCACTACCAAAGTTGTAGTAATAAAATACTCATTAATAGAGACATGAGGTCATAGGTTTGATTCCAATGGTAGCATTTTCAAATTTTCAATAAAATGTTAGCCTAGTGGTAAGACTCTTGA
This sequence comes from Gnetum montanum, assembly GCA_015680685.1. Taxonomy (NCBI): domain Eukaryota; kingdom Viridiplantae; phylum Streptophyta; class Gnetopsida; order Gnetales; family Gnetaceae; genus Gnetum; species Gnetum montanum. Next base: position 126,168 of record MNCI01028249.1, read on the forward strand.
TTTGAAAACTTTAAGTCATGGGTTTGAACCTAGTGGGCAATAATGAGTTATAAAGTTCTATGTGAACTATATATCTTAGGGTGTACCTATATTTCAATTATTTCATGTTCTAATACCCCAATTTTTGAATCAAGTATTAACTTAATGATGCAAGTTTTAGCCTAGTAACCCTAGGTCACATGTTCAACTCCAATAGGAAGCATGAGTTATGAATTTAAAACTAAAATTTCATGAAACTACTTTGTTGACTAATTCAAAGGTCTTTATGGACTTAAGTAACACTTTAGTTTTAATTTCATTAATACTTTAAATATTAACAAATCAAAGAAAAATCCATGATTTTATTTTGATTTTTTGATTAATATTTAGATTATTAATTACTCTTATCTATTCTCTTAAAATTTACTAAAAGGTATTAACTTAAAAGGTTTTGGTTAAAACACTTATTAGTAAAATTGAAGAGAACATAAGTATTGATATGTAATAAAGTAAAATTGCAAGGCCTTTGAAAAACACAAGCAATGTAAAATGAAACTTCATTAAAGTAGCTATATTTTCTTTATGAAACCACTTACCATCAATAAAACATGTATTATTGAGTTTCCTTTTCTAAAATAATATAGTAAACAATAAAGTCCATTAAAATTTAACTATTATTTTTTTGCTCTAATTTAAATATGCATGTCACCTTTTTAAAATATTTAAAAATATATTGTTAATAAAAATTAGGGATGGCATGGTTATGAGCATGTTTAAATATATTGTATTTAAAAATCTTGAAACTTTAGAAAGTGTTTGTCAATAAATTATTTTATCATTTAATTTTAATACCTTATAAAAAAATCATGAGGAATCCATCATTATAGTTTTAGTTGTTGTGATTCCTTTGCCTACGGAAAATTGTTGTAATTACTTTCCATTATCATACGTGGAAAATAGTTACAATTACTTCAGTTTGGGAACCCCCTACAACCTTAAGTATAAGAAAGTGAAAATCCTTGAGGTATACTCCAAGGAACATGCAACCAAATGCATGATACTAGCTCAACATTCTTTGAAAGATCAAGAACACATTGATTTCATACTCTTTACACATGCTACCGTTGGAAGCTAGTTAGAGCATCTGTAATGCATCCAATAGCCTAGAGCATAGTGATGGCTTCACATCAACCTTAAAGTCTTATCGCCTAATGAAGCACTTATTCACAAGTTGTTAATTTGTGAAGAGGAGTAAGTAGGTGAACATCGTTTACCGACATCTGATGTAGTCGACGAATGGCTTTAGTTGATTATCTATGGTAAGGTGTGTAAAGAGTTTTATATAGTAGGTTATTTGATTATTCAAGATATCCATCATTTGTATAAGGCTAGGTTTGGATTGGTTAAAAAAATGGAAGTATCTTAAAGATTATGATTGGGCCTTAGTGAAAGCCTATTTGATGAGCAGCAAAGTACCCATACATCCAAACATTAGAATCACAAAGTGTTCACATGTGATCTGGTCGAATTCCATGGACTTTATAGTTTCTAGTGCACTAGTCTTCTAAGAAGTGAATCTTGTCCTAAGGTCATTTGTTGTCTTCCCCATTACATTTATGATGTACAAAGATATGGTTAAGTGTAATGAAGACATATGATTTTTATCATTTTATATCTTATGTTCTTTGGTGCTTTGGGAGAGAGAGAGATAAAGTAATTTAATGACTAATCTAAATTAACTAACTATTTGGTCTCTAACTTGTCCTAACATAAGCATTTGGTCCCACTTTCCATACATGTCCTAAACCCACGTATCCACTGTTGGGTTACCATGCGCTATGCTATTGGGTGCACCAAGTAATAATGTTGTTGGGATTACCAAGAAAATACATGTTATGCTCGAAGTGGTCATTATGTATTTAATCTATCTATCTTATCTTGCTTAATTATCTCAATTACTAGAAAGCATTAAATAAACAATTGAAAGTGTTAAATGCATGAATAAATATTGAAACTATTTAGAATGTTGCAAGGTTTATCAAGAAGCTTGTCTTTATTACCGTATATATTATCATGCTCAGGTACAACAATGCTCAAATAAAGATCTATACACTTAATGACTCTTGCTATAGGTAATTTGGAAAATACTCTAACTTTTAAATGGAAAAATTGCAAGAGCTTCATTACACTATGACTGACTAATGTCATAAATGCGGTTGGTGAGCATGTATGTATAGGCAAGACTAGACCCTGCATCGAGTAGTCAGCATCGCTAGGTTTTCATAATGAAGATTGGCCAATTTCATATAGTCTATCATTTCTTTAATTTACAACTCCTTTAGGTGGATCTTTGCTTTGTTATAAGCATCTATTTCATTAATGATGGGTTGCCATACCTCTCTTCCTTGCTAGAGTTGCTGGAGGGCCTCATTTACTTTTGCCTTAGTCATTTGAATGTGCTTCTCATTTACTTCCTTATGCAAGCCAACCTGGTCTCTATAATGATTCTTGAATCTTTCAAATTTGAGAGCCTCATTTTTCTAGGGAGCAATCTCAATGGTAGATTATTGGCATAAGGCTTGAACTTCATCCATAGATAGATTTTGATTCTTCATAGCCAATTTCCTTAACTTTGTATTTACCCTAGCAAGATGCTCCTACTACTGATGAATGAATTATTACATTTTTTATTTTTGTGCATCAACATTGCACAAGCGATGATTTTTGGTGGTCAATGAGTCATTATCTTGGTGCATCGGAATCAAGTCCTTTTGAATCAAGTAGGTTTTTGCTTTAGCTCTGGACTAGTTGAAGATGGCCATCACTGTTTCCTCCTCAACTTCTTTTAATTTTTCCTAAAGCTTCTAAAAAGCTTCAGTTTGGTTACTATAGGGCTGAGGAGTGTAGGATCAACAAAACGAGCATCCAAGTTAGCAACTTTGGAGGCCAAGCATTAGTTTTGTGCTTGAGCCATTTCAAGTTGTCCTTCCAAGATGATGCATTTTCCCTTTGCTTCTAGCAGCTCTAACTGGATCACAGTAATGTTGTTTGGAAAATTGAAGATATATGAAATCAGTTGCCTACTCCCCACCAGTTGATCTAGTAACTCTTCATGTTGGTTGCACTCAATCTTCCGCTAACCATGCCTATGAACATTTGCACATCTTGAAGTGCAGATACATCTAGTATAGACATTGTAGATGTGTTAAGTGCTTCTATGATTCAATTAGTAACAATATTCTCTTTCCCTTATTGTTGCATCACCAATATAGTTGCTCCTTTGCCCTCCTCCAAGTGCACCGAAGAGGAGGTGGAATTCCTAGAGATTTCTAGGAATAAATGGTGTTGAGATAGAGACATTGTCATCTCCTAGGCACTAGGATTTGATCTCATGGGCAACTATACTTATTGGGTAGAGAATATTGATCCACCTCTTTCCATCTAGCTTATTGTTCAAGCCACCTTATTAAGGTGACTCATCGTGGGTTGATATACAAATGGGTTCACACTAATCGTTCTTGCACACTACTCTTGCTCATGCAAGAGTTGCTCTCAAATTTCATGCAAGCATTCAATAGCTATGTAGGCCTTCAATGTTTTTTTTGGAATAGGTGGTGGAGGTGGTGGCTACTTCTTCCCTTCTTTAGACATGGTATGTGTCTTTTGCTTCATCATTTCAAGCCACAAGGCAATGGGAGTATGCCTGATCATGTCATTTACATAGCAAATGATCTCTACCTTTTTGCAAAGTTTTTGGATGAGGCATGGGAAAGGCAGGGTTTTCCTTTCATGATCATTTTCTTTGAAGCACTTCTCAATCTCTAAATAGATTAATTATGGAAGGTTCATTGGAAATCTCCTGCTTAGAGTGACACATGCCTGGGTAGAAAAGGTGGTCACCTTGCTGGGCCTCACCATTAGATTGAGGTGATAGGCTACTATCTTAAAGTATACATGTTTTGCTAGTGTCAGTGCATCAAATTCCTTACGATTGACCCCGTAACACCACTAGGTACACTCCTTTTTGGCCTTAGGGTCAACTTGTGTCAAAAACTTTGCCAATTGTGTCCATGTGTCAGGCAACCCAAGAACTTATGTAATAACATCGACTAAGTAGGACACCTGAATGTCCTTGATCTTCACTATGGAACCTACCCTTCTATTTTTCTAGAAGAGGTACATATTTCCCATGTACCACTCCCCACTAGAAGTGATGATTGGCCACATGGAAGAGGTTTGTAATTGTATTCTCACTTCTACTAGAGCATGTTCTAGAAATGGCTTGAAGTTTAGTTCCTAGAGAATTGAGTATTGGATTTCATGGGGATTGATGGTGTTGAGGCAAGCTTGTGTCAGTGTGACTTCTAGCCTCAATATGGGTCCTAGTGCTTTCCCACACTGCCATTATTCTATTTCAACTTCTTCTTTGGAAATCTATTGAATAGATTTCACTTTGGGCTCTTCTCGAAGAGGTCCTATTGCATGGGTTGCTTATGGTTGTTCTTGTGGCTATTCTTGTTGGCCCTTTCTAGCCCTAGGTCATTTCTCCCTTGGTTGTGATGGTCCTCCCTCCTATGGTCATTTTAGTCTTGGCACCATCTATAATCACAACATGACCATGGGTTAGCAATTGTTGTGTAACATGAAACAATTTGGAATTCCTTCTCTCCTTAGGACAATTACACTTAGCTAAGTTATGATTATGGCTAATGTAATTAATTTTAATCATTATTTTATTTTTATTTTAATGTTAATAAGTCATTCTGGAAGATGTTGGAAGGGTTAACTCTCAAGAATTACTGGTTTCAAATTGTTATATTCATTATCTCCTTTGGGGAAGTTAGAATTTTTTTTGAAAAATTTCATCAGAAACCTTAAGGTTTGTGACCCCTATAATCAAAAGCTTAACTTTGGTAGCTACAAGATTAAAAAAAAAGTGATTTGAACAAAAAACTCACAAGTTATGGGCTTTAGAAGGTTTTGGGCTATGAAAAATGACAAAAAATCCTCTTGTGTTATGAAGAAAATGTAGAAAAAAATAAAATTACAAATTCTCGTAGCTATGTATAAATTTTTTAGCTTGCATTAATTGGGCCTAGTCGACGGGGTCAGCTACTTCAACTAGGCCTAGTCGATGCAACTGTAGACCATTGTTAACTTGGTCAAACTTCCAAAATACAAGGAATTTTTGAGTAAAATTGGGATTAAATGGAAGCCCAAAAAGCCATGAACATAATGAGAATAGTAGAAGAGGGCTTTGAAGCTCAGAAAATTTAGAACATGTTTTGGACAATGAATTTAATGAAAATTTGAAGGAGCACAAAGCAGAATACATAATAGAATATGTGAAAGATAGGATTGTAGCAATGTCTAAGGTAAGGAACTTAACTATTCAACCTAAGAGATATGCAAGTGGGTCCTCCCCATAGCAAGCACATACTCATTTTTCCTTTGCATAATCTCAACTAGGGAGTCCATGGGCCCCATAGTTGATTTAATGGTCATAAAAAGTTAAGGACCAACCTGGATGGATCTATCTAAGAATTTCAACACATCAAACTAAGACATCAAGCATACTATAGAAATTGGTGATGAGGTGAGATGTGGCAGCATAGATGGATGATGGAGAGGGTGAAATGGAATTTTGAATTGAGGTCATAAGAAGTCCCTTGTAGAGTTTATGTTTAAAATAACCTAAGAAGATTTATCCTTAGTCTAGATTAAAACCAACCTCTTTCAATGACTTTGCATCATCACTCCAAGATTGATCCAGCCCTTCGAGACATAAGAGTGCTCCCACAAAACAACCATCATTCCATAAAGAGAAGAAAAGAGAAGTAGGAAGTGAGAGAGGGCCTTAGTTAAAGGGGACCTTCAGGAATGGGTAACATGTCTTTCTAGTCCCATAACTAGTGCTTGTAGCACATTTATTTATCTATGGGGTGTGCTTTAAATTCTCATAATGTTTTTTTTTATCTTTGTTTTTTTCTTTTTTCTTTGGATGGGAACCACACCATGTAAGGACTTTATTTGACTTCCTATTAGTGATTGGAATCAAATGACAAGAAGTCCATGAAAAAACACTCAAGCACTCAAGAAAGTAGAAGAGTACAAAGAGTATTGAGTCCCCTTGAAGTCACACCCTATACAAACCTTTGAATCCTTCCCAATTCCGAAAACTACCAAGGTCATCAATTGATTAAAAGTTTCTTTAATGAAAGGAGCCTCAAACTTCCAGAATAAGAAAAATCTTAGAGTTTGTTGGATGGGTGGATGACATGGACACACTACCTATTCCATGAAAAATAAACCATGTCATAGTCATCAAACATCAGAATTCAAAAATAGAAACTAGACATTGACGATCACAACATTAAGCACAAACCATCATTAGTACATAGCAACAATGGCATTATGGCCTATGAAAATAAAGCACTTTTGTTAGCAAAAATAATGAAAATTCACACTCAAACCAAAAAAAGTAAAATATATAAGAAAGTATAAATTATCCAAGAAAGATTCCAATGTGTTAACGATGGGGCAAAATAAAAAATGGTGTAAAATGGAAAAGAAAATTTTGAGAATAAAAAATTTGTAAAATAAATAACTTATAAAATCAAAAACATGGAAAAAAAAGTAGAAAACCTAAGAAGCCATATGGATGGTTAGCATAGATGCCCATCTCCCCCACAACTGAGTTGGAAGGAGAAGATCCAATTGAATGTGGTTGTCCATCGGTTGAGGTGGTAGTTGCACTAGCTTATCTTGGTTCTAAGAAAGGTTTCACTTGTTGGATGTTGACCAATTGCTTTTTATTTAGGCTCTTAGGTTTGTAGACAAACATGGTCCCAGAGGGAAAGGTTTGATTAATTATATAAGGTCTCTCCCACAATGTTTGGAACTTTGTTTTCTGGGGTATCTATGTGGGATTCCAATAGAGAACCTTATCTCCCAGTTGAAGTTCTACTTGCCATATTCTTAGGTCATGACGTTGCTTGTTGAATGCCTTATGCACTTTATTCAAAGATAGGGCCACTAATTGATTCTCATCTAGCACATTAAGATTGATCAATCTTTCTCTTTGTGCTAGACTTAGGTCAAGATTCAAATTGCAAGCTGTTGAGAGTGTATGGAGCTTGGATTGAATCAAGAGTGTTGAAATTTTTTTGTACTCTAGCTTGTAGGGAGAGTAGCCAATAGGGAGTTTCCATGTTGAGTGGTAGGTCCAAAGGGCATCGTTGAGTTTTGGGCTCTGGTCTCTCCTATATTTTCTTATGGTTCATGTTAGGATCTTTGTAATCTCTTGGTTAGTTACCTTTGCTTGATCATTGGCTTGGGGGTGATAGGGTGTTGTTAATTTATGTTCAACCCCCAAGCATTGCACTAACTTTCTAAAAGTGGCACCTATAAAATGAGTTCCATTTTTAGAAATTAATGCACATGGCACCCCAAACTTATTTATAACATGTTGTTGTACAAATCTAGCAATAGTAGGTCATGGAAAGTTTGTAACGACCATTACTTCTACCCATTTGGTGTAGTAGTTGACTAATATGATGATATATGCCTTTCCATTGGACATGGAAGTGATGGGACACATGAAGTCTATGCCCCATATGTTAAAGGGCTCCAATGGTTAAATCCACTATTGAGGATCCTCCATATGCATAGTCATCCTACTTTCTCTTTGAAAGGCTTCACAAGATTGAACAAACCAAATGGACATCCCTAAAGATTGTAGGCCAATAGTATCCTACCATCAGGATTTTTATGACCATGCAGCTCTCTATATAGTGGCCTTCACAAGGGCCTCTGTGAGCATCTTGAAGAATGTGTAGTTGATTTGCATCAGGAACACACCAACGAACTAGGCCATCAATGCACATATTGTAAAGGTGTCTATTGATTTCCATGAAGTACTTTGCTTGATAAAGAAACAATTGTTTCTTTTTAAAGTCTAGACCTTTTGGCATCTCCTAGGTAAGAAGGTAAGTGAGGATGCCATCATACCATTTTTTTTCTATGGGTACTTGATCATTTATTGCTCTTATAAAAAGGAGTTCATTGGAAATGGATCATACAGTGAACTCTTCTCCTCTTTGTTATCCCATCTTAACTGAGAAAGATGGTTAGTGATCACATTCTCAGTCCCTTTCTAATCTACCATTGTGAGATCAAGTTCCTATAGGATCACGAGGCATCGTATGATATGGGGGCTCACCATTGGCTTATTCATTAGGAAGCATATAACACTGTGATCTATGTGCATAAATACTTTATAACCAAGCACATAGTGCCTAAAATTGTTAAGAGCATATACCACTATCATCAATTCTTTCTCAGTTGTGGTGTAATTCAATTGTACACCCACAATGCTTCAGCTTGCGCAATGGATGTAATATGAATGTTTCTTATCATCCAACTATGTAAGCACAACTCCCAAGGCATAATTAGATGCATTTGTCATTATGTGAAATGGTTTGGACTAGTTTGGTGCCTGTAGAATTGGAGTTCCTATGAGTTTATCCTTCAACTATTGGAATGCATGTTCACACTCCTTAGTCCAAACAAATGGTGCATCTTTGTTTATAAGCTCAACTAATGGCTTTACGATCTTAGAGAAATTCTCTATGAATCGTCGATAGTAGTTAATGAGTCCAAGGAATGATCAGACATCTTTAATTATCTTTGGTTGGTGTGTTATTCCTCGGATGACCCTTATCTTTTCTAAGTCTACCTCAATCCCTTTTTATGAAATTCAGTGCCCTAATACAATGCCTTCCTGGACCATTAGATAGCTTTTCTACCAATTGAGCCTAAGATTTGTTTCGACACATCCTTTTAATACCTACTCAAGGTGATCAAGGGCTTACTCAAATGTAGCCCCATAGGTAGAAAAATCATCCATAAAGACTTTTACCCCAATCCCAACATGCTATTGAAAAATACTAAGAACCAGGTGTTGAAATGTTGCAAGGGCATTGCATAGACCAAATGGCATCTTACAATATCCAAAAGTCCCCCAGGGAATTGTGAATGTTGTCTTGGCCTAATCTTTTGGTGTAATGTAGATTTGGTTATAGCCACCATAACCATCTAAGAAGCTATAATAGTAATGCTTGGATATGATGTCCAACACCAGATTCACAAATAACAATGGAAAATTATCTTTAAACATTGTAATATTCAACAACTTGAAGTCAATGCAAACCCACCACTTGCCATCTTTATTTGGCACAATTATGAGTGGGCTAACCCATTGGCTATCTATGATGGGGTATATGAACCTTGCCTTGAGGAGTTATTCCATTTCCTTCTTGATGATCTATTTCAATTTGGAGTTCAGTTGCCTTTGTAGCTACCTTCTTAGCTTCATGGTTAGGTCGATGTAAATGCGATGCTGGCATATTTATGGATCAATTCCTATAAGTTCAGGATATGACCAAGCCAAGGTTGTTGGCCACTTATTGACAATCTGTAATAACTTATTTGTTTGTTCAAGAGCAAAATTTGCATTGATTATGACCAGCTTACCATTATTCAAAAATGCATATTCCATGCCAATTAGCAGATTTTTTAACTCTAGGGGATCCTGTTTGAAATTTTTAGGGATTTCTAACTCTTCCCAACATGTATCATCATTTTCTTCATCGAAGAGTTAGTGATGAACTTGCTCAAGTTTATCCATGCCTTTGACATAAGCACATGTCAAGCTCTCGGTGGGTTCTATGCATAGTGTGCTACTATCAAAGTTAGTTGTCAGCCACCAGATGTCCTTCTATTTTGTGGTTGCTACATATAGGAACCTTTGAATATCTTGTTCATGTGCACACTAATTACATGCTTTAATGAATGTACTTTTTATGGACTAGATCTTTTGCACGTAATTGCACTTGTTATCACTATACATGATGCATGAAACATGCTTCTTCTCTAAACGTCCAGATACATTTTCCTTGGATATTTCTAGGGAGAGGTTCCTTATACCCATACATGCATCTATTGTGCTTAACCAAGCCCTTTCCATAATGATGGGGAAGTCACCTTTACAATTTTTAGCCTTGATCACTAGAAAATCAATAGGGTAGGACCATCCACAAACTATGGTCATAATGTCCTCCACTAATCCTAAAGAAGTAGTGATTGATTGGTTTACCAACTCTAAATAGATGTTGCTCTTCTTGAGAGGTGGTAGGTTCCAAGCTTTGTATATGTCATGAGAGATGAGATTAACATCGAAATCAAAATCAAGAAGAGCCTTACATGGTTCATGTCTAGTAATCTGTAAGTAAATGAGAGAACTTCCTAGGTTAAATCTTTTCGTGGGAAGATTGCCAGCCTTAATCCAACCAAAGATAGCATGAGTTAACATCACAGTGAGGATTTGTGGTGTCAGTTGGTTTGAAGGGTACTTGAATGTATTTGATGCAGAGGATGAGAGTGTTAGAGATATAGGGTGACTAGCTATATTAGGTTGTGAGGGATTGAGAGGACTGTTGGGTCAAAATAAGGATTGTTTCCTGGAATGATTATCCAAACCACTCAACTAAAAGGTCGATTGTGAATGTACAACCCTTGTGACATTTCATTGTTATGGCTATGGAGGAATTTCACCCTACATGGATGGAGCAAGAAGTAACTAGGTAGAGGGTGGAGGGATTTGTGTAGATAGATGTAAAGGATGGTATGAATATGGGTTCTCTCCTCAAGTAGATGATGATTATGTTCGATGATACTTTGGAGGGTAATAGTGATGTTGAAATGAGATGTGGCTTGCAAAACATCTTGGAGAGACAGGTTATTGAACATAGTACCTATATGGATTTGGTTGCTTATAAAGGTATTGTTGTCTTAGCGATGAAATTTCCCATGATTGTGGTTGGTGCCATTGTTGGTATTACTCATAGGGTTGTGGTGGAGCTCCACTTGGGTAATAAGCTTGTTGGTGCTGGTGGAACTACCTCAAATTGCCTTGAGGATAGGGTAATTTTTTGGGTGCTTACCTCCTTACTAATCATGGATTCAATGCGTACATCCCAAATTCTTGTAAGTGTGACATCATAGGGTAGCATCCCTTTGGATGTTCATATTGACAAATGTCACAACCAATATCATCTTTGGTGTCTATCTCCACAACTTCTTCTACTGCAATAGCTTTGCCCTTACATGGTAGGCACATTCAACTTCTTTCTACCTCCTGCAATTATGATCACTATTTTGCTCCTTGGATTCTTCAGTAATCTTCATAATAGTTTGAAATTTTTCATCCAAAGAGTTCTATAATTTATCAACCTTTGCCAAAATATCAAAGACAGATTTTTGGATAGGCAAGATTTTCCTATTCACCACTTCATCAAGTGATGACTTCTCCTTGTCACAAAATTAGACCTCCCTTTTTCTTATGGAAGGATCCCTATTATACTCTTCTTCTGCTACCTACTCTAATAGCCTTTGAATATAATGAGCTCTCAGTTCAGACAATCTCCCTTGGGCATACATACCAAGAGTTCTTCTAGTTTTTTCTCTAAGTCCATCTATGATGTGGCAGAGTTGTTCCCTTTGAGAATAATCATGACCAAGGCATCGGTGTAAGAGTGAATAATATCTACCCATGGTGGCATCCAAGGGTTCATGTGTTCCATGTTTCCAGCCTTAGATTTGTTTTCTTAGATTAGAAACTTTGGAGTATGTCTAGTATTTATCATTAAATAGTTCTAACTTGGTACTCCATCTATGAATGGATTTCATCTCCAAAGACTCATACCAACTTTCAACTTTCTTAATGAGTTTCCTAAGGAATAGCTTGAGTTTTTGCTAGTTATTTTCAATGTTTTGTAAAGCACAAGCATTGTGGAAAGCTTGTATATGGTTTTGCGGATTAGAGTTGTATCCCCTCTCAAATTTTGGGACATTCTTCATGTCTAAGCGCTTGATCTGACTGTCTTTCACATGCCTAATTGGAATCATGATTATGTTGATGACGTTGATGATAGTTTCCATCACCCCTTCATTCTTAGTAGGCTCTACAATTATTGTTGTCCTGCTGATCACCTTCATCACAATTATTTCTTTGATGGCTTCTATTTGAGCTAGAAGATGAAGAAGAATGTTTAGAATCAGATGAAGAGGATGAAGAGGAACGTGGACCACCACTACCACCATGGTATCCTCCATCACCTCTTCACTCATTATGACCATCATCCTTAGATCCCTTACCATTGTGATGCTTTCCCAAGTCCCTACCTTGATTGTCACATTTTCCTGAACTTAGTTTATGAATAGTGGATTGTAGGATCAGGGCCACACCCTCATCATCAATAACAAAGGATGGAGAATTTTCATGTTGAGAATCCTTGGGGGGAGGATCTACATTATCATCTTGGTTTAGTAAGAACAAGTGGTTAGTGAAGTGTTTTCCCTTTGTAAATTTGTGGTGCTTCTCCTAGTGTTGATCCCTCCTACATTGTGTTTCAGTGGGATGGTAGTTTTGAATTTCATAATCATTCACAATGTATTTCCTCATGAAGATTTGGCATGCCCAACTTCTTAAGAGTTTGAAAGAGCATCCCTGGCATAGATTGATTGAGGAACATTACGATGTTACCCTTCATATCATGTCATCACAATTGTTTGTCTTGATGTAGAATGAAGGTGAAGTCTGGTACATACTCATCTGGATGTATATATACCACTTTGCACTCTTGTGTGACTAGTGGTTTGACATTTTCATGACTGTGGGAGGAAGACATTTTGCAAAAAATAAAATAATCAGTGTGCTTTTGTAATTATAGGTCATCATGTGGCAGTGATGTTGACCTTGGATTCATTAAATGATATTACTAATGCTCACTAATCCTAGATAGTGCATGTTTCAACAAAAAAAGTCCCTAGCAATGGCACCAATGATGAGCGGCGAGGTACCCCTACGCCCAACCATATGAATCACAAAGCATTCACACATAATCTAGTAAAATTCTATAGACTTTATAGTTTCTAGTGCACTAGTCTTCTAGGAAGTGAATTTTTTCCTAAGGCCATTTGTTGTCTTTCCAATTACACTTGTGACATACAAAGATATGGTTAAGTGTAATAAAGGCATATGATTTTTATCATTTTATGTTTTTTGGTGCTTGGGAAGAGAGAGAGATAAAGTAATTTAATGACTAATCTAAATTAACTAACTAATGTATTTAATTTATCTAGCTTATCTTGCTTAATTAGCTTAATTATTGAAAAACATTAAATAAACAACTGAAAGCATTGAATACATAAATAAATATCTAAACTATTCAAAATGCTACAAGGTTTATCAAGAAGCTTGTCTTTATTGTTGTACACACTATTGTGCTCAGGTACAATAATTCTTGAATAAAGATTCATACACTTAATGACTCCTACTGCGAGCACTTGGGAAAATATTCTAACTTTCAAATGAAAAAACTGCAAGAGCTTTGCTACACTATGACTGAATGATGCCATAAATGCAATTGGTGAGCATGTATTTATAGGCAAGAATAGACCCTGTGTCAATGAGGCCTAGTCGATGTAGGAAATAATGCATCAATGAGGCTTAGTCGATGAGGCCCAGTTGACAGGGCCTAGTTGATGTAGCCACTTGCGACTCATCACTATTCATGTTATAAAGTTTTTACAACATGTCTAGTTGCTTGTAACCGATTAGGGTTTCCTATGATCATCCTATCATTTCATCACATGAAATTCGAGAAGTGTGATTAGGATGTGTCTTAAATACTAAAGGGACTAAAATTTTATTTAGTAATGGACATTTGATTTTCTTTACTGGTATACAAAACTTCTTTTCATCTTCAAGAGAAAGTGGTGTGTAACACCTTGCCCTAGCTAGGGTAGGGTAATGCCTATGATCAATAGTAATCTTACAATGAAAGCATGATAAACTAAAAACTAATGATGTGTAGAAATACATTAAATTTACACTATTCTCACAAGATAAAAAAACACATAAATATCATCATCACATATATAAGAGTACAAAGAGTTCCATACAATTATAAAGAGGCCAAACTCCTGTACATGGTAATATATAATAACCAAGCTCTGAAGGATTTCTCCTCTACTCTCCCTCTCTGTGCTCACCTGGGCTCCTACGACTTCCATATGTAATTAAAGAAAGTTAGTATACAACTAAGTGGGAAGCCTTTACATTTCCCTTGCTAGGTGGTCAACAAGTGTTGCATTGGAGGAAAAGAGTGGGGTACCAGGCAACCTGTATTACTTGTTAGTCTTGTGCTTGTTAAGAGAAACTCATGAACACATGCATATCACACATAACACTGGCATAATCATTATCAAAGAGGATAGATGGCTATCATACAATCACAAATAAAGCCACAATATGACATAATCTATCATCTATTCATTACACCATACCACATGCCTTTCCACTATCATGTCCATGCCATCATATCTACACTATATCATTTAACAATCCATGACTCACACAATCATAAGCCAATCATAATATATGCTATCAACAATATGACTCACAAATTGATGCTATCATAAACATAGCACATGTGTTCATTAGCATATCCACACTAAGTGTAGCATGTGAAATGATGCTAGGAGTACTCATAATAGCCATTTCTTGTAGGTCTTTTGTTTTGCATTTTATTTATCCAACTGATGCTAGGGTCCATCAACTTATGACCCACAACCACTAGCCTTCTGGAGGACTAATGGTAGGGATGAACACACCTATGCCATGTACCAACCGTAGGGACAAACATACCTATGTTATTCCACTCTTAGGATGATTCCTGAGATAGGAGCCTCATCGATGCATTATAGTAGGGGTCAATCCATACTACCTCTAGGATGCCTCATTACCAACCGGTCCACACTGTCATGCTAGCATCACCCACCAACGACCATCACAAGCATTGTCATGAAGACATGTACACATTCTGGCTAGCTTAAGCCAACACATGTCATAAGCACAACACATCCAAATAAACATAACATGACCACATATATTTTCACCAAGTATGCACATTCATTTCATGAAAACAATACCACTATTTGACAAAACAGAATTTTTTTTATGCCACAATCAAATTTCTGTCACTACATGAAATTTCACAAAATGATTGCTATAATAACCCTCAAAATGATATATGCCCAAAGAGAAAAACCAATTCTGTGATTAGAAAGTGTTTCCCAAGATGATCCCAATGACACTAATTTCAGCTAAATCAGACTCTTGGAAGCAAAGTTATGCACATCTAAAGTTTGATTAATAAAATAATAATTAATAATATTTAATTACCACCAAGAAGAATTGAAACTCCCAAAAATGCTCGTGCCATAATAGGCCTTGAAAATATAATATTCCCATCATTCCAATCTCATCAACATCATATATCATATGCCACAAGTTCACATCATAGCATACATCACATATATATTAAGAAAAAATTTGTAACCAATATCGTACAATTTTTGGAAATATGCAAAATAACGTGCCTAAGCTCAATCTTTGAGCTATTCACCCCATATGCCCGCATCGCAAAATCATACACACTAATTAAAAAAAAATACAAGGAAAAGGTAAAGATATTCCACCATAATTATTGGGGCAGAAAGGTCGAAACAAGTAGAAAATCCTCAAAAATTTGGCAAGACTCCATTTTGCTCTAAACAAGTTTCACACCCACATAGATACAACCGTAGTAGTCCCAAATCCAGGGTCAAAGCAAGAAAAAACCATCCATAGATCTTAAAATTCTAGAAAAAAGAGAAAAATAGAAGAAAGCTAAGGAAAAGAGAAGAGAATAAACATAACCCTCATTTATGTTTTTGAACAGAAAAAAATGAAACAGACACAATTTTTTTTATGTATATGCAATGGTAAAGGTGGTCAGTCCCTTTTTGTTTAAAATAGAAAAAGAAGGTCATAAATGTTACTTTTGTTCAAAGAAATAATTTAAGATCCTTTTCTTGTTGCCCACATGCTTCACCTCACATGTATAAACAAACATTACCTTTTTCGGTTTATATTACCCTACATTTCAAATGTGCATAAAAATCACACTGGGACTCTAAATGAAAATCCGTTTGAACCTACAAGATCCATATCAAATTATCTACACATTCACATGCCAAAATCACACCCAAGCATCACACAACATAACACTATCGTTCAAATGCATAAATACTAAAATTTCATAGAAATATTAAATGCATATTGAATAGGTCCTCTTGTACCCTAATCCAACACCCTTGCTAGCAACCTTACCTATCTAACACATCACACAAGGCTAGTATACATAATCATGTTAGTTAATCATGTTAAGACATCATAATCGTAACATAAAGATGAAGCGTCATAACGTATAAAATACATTTATATTAAATTAACTCGTCTGATGACCCACTGAGACTCCACACGTAATGTATAAATCGTAATTGTATGACCTTACCTAATATATTTGGATGGGATGTAACATTGTATCTCATCGAACTTGTGCATGAGGAAAATAGTTGCAATTACTTCTCATCATTAGATTCTTTCTTTTATAATGATCAATGATTCCAACCACCCCAAGAGTTTTCATCCAACATCAACCATCAAAGATGAGGAAAATAGGTTCCTTTTGGAAGTTGATTGAGTTATTGCTCTATCAGAGTCAAAGAGGGAAAGGAAAGGATTGCTTTAATACCTATAGCAGGTGATCAGTGGCGAGGTACCCCTACACTCAACCATACGAAATGAGCGTAGCACGTGTGATCCAGTCGAACTTCGTAGACTAAATGCCTAAATGCCACAAGGAACACTTGGGGTTAATTAGTTGTTGTCTTCCCAGGCTTGCTTGTATGCGTCATGGTGTATGGTTAAGCAAGTATGAGGTATATGATTTTTTTTGGTATTTTACAGTTTATCTCCTATGCTAACGGTAAAGGGTTGAGAGACTAAAACTAATTCTAACTACAACACTAAGTCCTAGCATCAACTTTCGTTCCCACTTGCCGTACACACCCTAAACTGTGCAACTATGGCTACCAAACGCTAATCGTTACTGGGATTACCACACGTAACGCACGTCCTCGAAGCGGTCGTACTGAGGCACTTAACTAACCTAAGTGTGACAAGCAGCCTATTCCTTGACTAGCCGTACACATCCGTAGATGCTCGTAATCAAGTCGTACTTGTCCCATGTTCTAGGAGGTAAGGGTGAGAGAATCTACTCGCGATGAGTAGCCGATTCCTTGGCTAGCCGTACACGTTCGTCAACACTCGTAACCAAGTTGTACTCATGTCGCATTACTAGGAAAGCAATAAATAACATTAATTAAACCTATCCATGCACTGCAAGGTTTATCCACAAAGCTCATCTTTATTGACGTACACAACTTGCGTTCAGGTACAAAGATGCTCGAATAAAGAACCGTTCACTTGGGGGACTCCTACTGTGGGCACATGGAAAATATTCTATCTCTGGGGTGATCAATCCGCTAGAGCTTTGCTACTTAGCCTCTCTGATTGGAAATGAGGGGAGTGTCGCCTCTTATTTATAGATTTGGTGGCGGACCGCGATATCGCGTACACGATATCGCAGGGGATGCGATATCGCGTCGGACGTGATATCACGTATGCGATATCGCGGCCTATGCAATTTGCGTCTCATCATACCCCTATGACTAAATGAAAACTCATCCTCGAGTTCCTTACAATAATATCATGTAGGTATGGGTTTATTGAGGGGAATGGAACTAATGGAATGACATGTGAACGGTCCAGTATTACAAGACTTGACAAGACTGGTGTTCATGACAACAAGGGTGAACACCTTATTACAATGACATCAGGCCACAATTGGCAGCTGAGAGAAAAGAGGAGAGAGAGAGAGAGAGAAGAAGAGAGAAGAGTCTTACTACTACCAATGCCTAGATTACGCCTTCCGTTGTCCATCCGTAAGAGCATTATCAATTCTGCTCCTTGCATATCTGCTTTAGCTCTGCTCCATTCCAAGTGTTTGCTCCAGATCCATTCCATTGTTGTATGATTGTCATCTGCACACACAACACAATCATATATTAGCAAGGGTAATTGAAGCATCATGTAATTGATACCTTGCTTCAGTGTAAACTCATTGGCTAGGTTGTGGTATGGCTGATATGGATCTGGGAAGATGTAAATGATGACTACCGAAGGTGTAGGGGTTAGGAAGAGAAACGAAAAAATTTAGGGCTTAGGAGAAAAATAAAAAAGCAGGCCCCGTACCCCCATGACTAATCGCGAACCTCCGGTAGTGTTAGAATGGAGAAAGAAAAGGAGTAAGAAAGATAGGTAAAAAGGAACAACTATGGCATCGATGAAGCGGATGTCAAGATGGAAATGAACGAAAATAAAATTAATTGCAAAATGTTCAGGAAAAGAAGTTAACTAATGCCCCAAATAGGAATGTTAATGGGTCCTCCCCAAAGCAGGCTCATGCCGTTAATGCCCTGACAATCCCACATTCAAAGAGTTCGTAGGCTCTGGGAATGTCCTTTGGAACAAGAGTTAAAGTCTTAATCGGAAGAATTTACCAAAAAGAAAACAATGCATCAACCAAAATATATACACTAATGACATAACCGGTAATGAGGTGAACAATGGAGAGAAGGATGAAGAGAAGAGAAGTGGAATGGAATCCCAAGAACAAGGTGGTCTACAGCCCCTTGTGTGTTTTATGGTTAATGTGACTTGGAAAATCTCATTCCAACTCTAGCCTCAAACCAACCACTTCCAGTGACTTCGCATCAATGCACTGTGTTAAACCATCCACTTGGATAATGAGGATGCATCTTAAAAGAGCCACCACCATTTCGACAAAATAAAGGAGAGAACGGGAAGCGAGAAGGGCCTTAGTTAGAGGGAACACTTTGGTTCCGTCTAAGGGGTGTGCTTTTAATCCTCACTTTTTTTTTTTGTGTTTTGTGTTTTTATGCGTGGGGACCACACCATGCAAAGACTTCTTATTTTTTATTGTCTCAGCTTCCGATTATTGGGTAACATTGGAACGGTAAGAAAACTCAAGAAGAAAACAGCCAAGTACCCAAGTGAATGACCAACACAAAAGCATCAAGTTCCTTTGAAGTCACACCCTTTGCAATCCTTGAGTCCTTCCTTAGTTTGAGAAATGCCCAGTCACCGGTTCGTTAAAGTTCTTATTAAAATGGAACTGTACATTTCCAAGCCAAGGGCAACCATAGAAATTGGTGGATGGATGGATGAAGTGATCTCATTGCCTGCCATATCAAAAGAAACATACCTTAATATCAACATTGTAACTTAAAGGTAAAAACCAAACATTGGCAATCAATGAAAAACAGGTCATACCATTGGTCTGAACACTTATTGGGTGACGAACTTACAGGGTGGATACACACACCCACACACACAAAATAGAAAAGTACAACGATGTTGTAAAACAAAAACATCAAAAGTTAAAGAAATTTGTAAAACAAAAATAGAAAAAATTAAAGAAATTTGTAAAACAAAAATGTGTAAAAAAAAATTGAAAAAGAACTGAGGGCCCCATATGATTAGCATAGGCAGCCATCTCCCCCATGACTGAGTTGTAAGGGAGAGATCCGAAATA
>MNCI01028249.1:153085-187565 GCA_015680685.1 Gnetum montanum
GTATTTTGATGGGACCAGAATAGCTTCTTTTTATCTTTAAAGTGAGTTCTCGTGGTTTTTCAATCAGAAATTGTCAAGTCCTTTAAAGGTTCTGTTTGAATGCGATCATTGACATCTATTATCTAGTCAAAATGGAGTCTCGTACATGGTAGTTTACACAGCAATTTTTGGTAGCATAGTAGGATTGTCTTGAATATATTGCTTGTTTGAGCCTTGGAAGTTTGAACAATTCGTAGATATTGAATTTGGGATAGCTTTATTGCGAAGTGTTTACTCGTGTCATTTTACCTTGTTTTAATATTTGAGGTCTACATAAATCCGCTTTCTTTTCTTTTCTTCTTATTTCCATCGAATCTTGCTCTATTTCTAGTTTTCTTGTGGAACTATCTCTCTCTCTGGGGAAAATTAGGAGTATATTACGGAGTTGTGCTCAAATGTTTTTGCAAAATTTTATTTGTTACAAGTAGGTATTATAAGGACCGCGTAGACTAGGCAGTTGAACAAAATAGAAAATTTTCAAGAACTCACAGTACTTGGCAAAGTTGGCTGAATCTCTTTAAAGTAAGTCATTTGTAGTTCACACACAACACAATTGTTACATTTTACACAACCACATGCCGCAACAGCACATACACATACTCACATTAACTACTGAGTTTATTTGGAGGTATCTGGGCCTTGGTGTTGCCAGAGACCAGCAGGCACCTAAATCCTGTTCGAGGACACTCGTTGGCGGTCGCGTCCCAAACGGTCACCAACACATTATAATCTCAAAGGAAACATGTTTCTGAAAACTTCAAGACTATAAGAAGAGTTCAATCTCTTGGATATTGTGCAAGCATTGTCAACAACAAAGCCATCATTATCTATCTTATGCTATTATACTTGTGTACTTGAATTTTCACATCATTTGTTTGATTTGTTATGGTACTTTACTTCATTGTGCAAAGAATTTATAAATTAAGTTACACTCTATCCTTGTGATTTTTGTTTCTCTTTTGTAGCCTTGCAAGATTGATGTGCCTATTACGAGAAGGCATTTGTATTGAGCTTATTAGGATCCTATGGGATTGAGTGGTTTTGCAATGTCAAAACACTTTAGAGTAGAACTCAATTTTGTAAAGGTTGTGGGATCGCTAAAACTACATTTTGATCTTGGTGAAACCTTGAGGGGTTGAATGGTTTCATAGCAATGAAACAATCTGAAGTGGAGCTTAAAGCTTGTACAAGCTATGGTGCCCTTCAAACCACATTTTGAGCTCATTGGGACCTTGCAAGGTTAAGAGATTTCACAGTAATGAAACTCTCCGTAGTGGAGCTCAAATATTATGAAGGTTGTGGTGTCCTCTAAACCACATTTTGGAAAAAACAAAGTTGGGAGGTGTGCAAGTAATCTACCATCCAAGTGTGGAGTACCCAAGTTGGGAAACCATGTAATTCTTGTGTTTTGTGTAACAGGTGTTGCTTGTGATTTGGGGAACTTATTCTTTCCTGCTTCTAAGTTTTTATTACTCAATAATTATGATAAAAATGATTAGATGATAATAGAGAATTTATAGAAAAGAAAAACTTCTATGTATATGTTTACTAATACTAGAGAGAGTATTAAATAGCCTAGATAGATAGCTTGCAACCCAGATAAAGATGCTTCAAGAAAATTTGATCCTTCAATAAGAGAACTAATGTTGTGAAAGAGAATATAAATGTTAAAATTGATGATAGTGACATTATTTCTTCACAACTTGATGATGAATTAGTTCCTATTCAAAAGTTATCTAGTACCTCCCAGGTTCAAATTGATAAAAATTTAGAAATAGATAGTGAACATGAGGAGATATCTCCACATAAACCTAAAATTCATAGACATAGTAGATCACACTTTATCAATGATGTCATTGGACACGTACAAGATGGGATTCGTACTATGATCCAAACTAAGGAAATATGTGCATATGCTACATATCTTTCATAACTAGAACCTGAAAATTTCAAAGAAGCAAAAGAAGAAGAAGGGTGGATTTTAGCTATGCAAGACAAACTAAATTAATTCACTAGGAATGATGTATGGGAATTGACACCTAAACCCAACCATAAACTGATTATTGGAATAAAATGAGTTTTTAAGAACAAAACTGACAAAAATGGAAATATCATTAAAAACAAAGGAAGACTAGTCAAAAAGGGATATAATCAATGAGAAGGAATTGATTTTGATGAGACTTCTACTCCCATTGCAATACTTGAATCTATTAGACTTTTTTTTGGCCTATGCATGCATTAAAAACATCAAGCTATATCAAATGGATGTGAAAAGTGCCTTTCTAAATGTTACCATTCAAGAAAGTGAAAAACATCAAGCTATATCAAATGGATGTGAAAAGTGTATGTTGAACAAACCAAAGGATTTGTACATCGCATTAATATTGATAATGTTTTTAGGCTTAAGAAGGATCTCTATGGGCTTAAATAAGCCCCTAGAGCTTGGTATGAAATACTCTCACAACAGCTTGTATCCAATGGCTTCCAAAGAGAGAGGGCTCATGTTACTTTATTTCTCAAACATGAAGGTAACAATTTACTTATTTTTCAAATTTATGTTGATGATATTATTTTTAGAGCTAATAACATTCTATGCAAGAAATTCTTAGATCTTATGCAAGTAGAATTTGAATGAGCGTGATGGGAGACCTCAACAATTTTCTTGGATTCCAAACCAATTAGATAAAACATGGAACCTTATTTGTCAAACTAAGTACATAAAAAATCTACTACTCAAATTCAACTTGGAAAAAGTAAAGGCAAAAAATGTTCCAATGATAGTAAATTTCAATCTCACCAAAGATGATCAAGAAAAACCTATTGATCTCGAGCTTTATAGAGGTATGATAGGTAGCGTACTTTATTTAACTACTAGTAGGTTAGATATAGCATTAAGTGTAGGAATTTATGCAAGATAGTAGAAAAATCCCAAAGAATCTCATCTAAAGGCTGTTAAACATATTTTTCATTATCTAAAAGGTACTACTAATTAGGGACTTTGGCGTTTAAAGGATTCCCCACTTGATCTTGCTAGGTATTGTAATGTAGATTGGGCAAGTTGTTCAAATGATCATCGAAGCACTAGTGGAAATTACTTTTTCCTAAGAAAAAGTCTTTTCTCTTGGGCAACCAAAAAGCAAACATCCACTACACTCTCCATGGCTAAAGCTGAGTACATTTTAGCTAGTATGTGGATGAAGGAAACTCTTAAGGGTTTAGGAATTAAATCCCAATCTACACTAACCTATTGTGACAATAGTAGCACCATCAACATGACAAAGAATCCTATCCAGCATTCTTGTACTCAACACATCAAAATTCATCACCATTTTATACGAGTACACACTTAACTTGGACATGTAAATCTAGAATTCATTGAAATAGAAAATCAACTTACAGATGCATTCACGAAGCTTCTCAATGAACAACAACTCACTACTCTTTGTAAAGACATGGGGATAGGACCTTATCCTATCAAGTAAGTTCTTGCCTTAATTTTCAATAAAGCATAGCTACTCATAAATCTAAACTCACAAAAAAAATTTGTTGCATATATTTAGGGCAATTTTTCTAGTCCTTTTTATTTATGTCCAGAAAGGGAAGAGATTAACCATTTTCCATATAGTCTTTAGTTTTTATGAGATATACTAACCCATTTTCTTAAGTTTTGAACATCACCAAAAAGGGGAAGATTATTGGCCTTTTGGTATGTCAAAACCTTAGAGAAAATGGAGAATGTGGAATGTATGTGTGTGATTATGATCTTGCAGGGGCATTAGAAATGAGATTTCAAAAATGAGATTCATGATAATATGACAAAACAAAGACTAAGTGGACAAGATGAGAGTGTGTATGGAAACAAAGTCTTAAGCCAAAAGAAGATATTTTGAAGAGTGCCGAGAAGCCCAATGATCATAAAAATGCTTCATATCTCAAAGTGCTTTTGAAGAGCAAATGTCTGGTAAAAACAATAGATGTCTATCCCACACAATAGACATCTACAAGAAGACATCACATAGTAGATGTCTATACTTCCAAGTAAATGTCTCTCCTGCATTGAGGGCATTCTTAGATAGACATTTAAACTTCAAAGTATACATCTACACTAGCCATTTGATAGTTGCATGAATTCTAAGGAGTTTTGAAAAACTATGAGGCTATAAGATAAAGTGAAAATCTTGGGAATTATGCAAGCACTATTCATTGAAATATTCATCTTGGCTACTCTAAGCGAATTTGTCTTTGCTTTTCATTACATCATCATTTTCTTGAATTGATTGTACTATGCTTCAAGTGCAAGGATTTGTAAATCAAGTTATACTCTTTTCTTTTTCCCTTTTCTTTCTTTCTTTTTATCCTACAGGGTTGATGTTCTTCCTACAAGAAGACATCTTTGTTGAGCCTGTTGGGAACCTATGGGATTGAGTGGTTTTGCTACATTAAAAATCCAATGCAGAGCTAAATTTTGTAAAGGTTGTGGAATCATCTAAACCACATTTTAAAAGCTTGTTAAGACCTTGTAGGGTTGAGTGGTTTCACTAAGATGAAATACTCTAGAGAGTAACTCAAAGCTTGTACAAGGTGTGGTGCCCTGTAAACCACTTTTTGAAGAAACAAAGTTTAGAGGTGTACATGGATTCTACCCTTTGAGTGTAGACATGCCCAAGTTAGGAAACCTTGTAAAAATTGGTGTGTGTTTTGGTGGCTTTAGCATTTTAAATTGGCGAACTTATTCAACCTTCCTTCTAAGTTCTTGATCCACAACTATTTTAAAGTTTTTGATGTTTTTAAATTTAGGCAACAACAAGCTCTTGAATGACCAGAATATCCAATAAATAAACCATCTTCACAATGGCTATCAAGCTTATGAACATTATTTTATTTTTAATATAGCACTTGCTACCAAAAATTTTGAAATATTGAACATTAGTCATTTTATCATACCACATTTGATAAGGAGTCTTACCATTATTAGCTCTTACCAAACATTTGTTGATGATATATATAGTTGTTCTAGCTACCTAATTCCATAGATACTTTGGTACATCCTTCTCCATGATCATTGATTGGATCATTTTGAGTATAGTTCTATTATTATGCTCTATGACACCATTTTTCTCAAGTTTTCTAGCTAATGAGAATTGTCTCTTAATACTTGAATCTCTACATAGCTCATAAAATTCATTTGAGGTGAACTCACCTCCATTGTCAGTCCTAATGACTTTGATTTTAAACCCTATTTTAGTCTCAACCATATTTTTAAATGCTTTTCAACATTTAAAAACATCGAACTTTTTCTCAATACATGTTAGCTATGACATTTTAGTATAATCATCAACAATAAGAAAGTAATATTTTCTTCCATTAAAAAAAACTATATTGAAAGGGCCACATACATCCATATGCAGTAATTCAAGTTTTTTTATGATGAAAGGTCATTGGCTTAAAGGTAGATCTAGTTTGCTTACCATGTTGGCTTGTAGAATATACCTTTTCTAAATGACTTACTTGAGGGATACCTTTCATGCTTTGAGCTTTGATAAGAGCTTGTATGCTTCCTAAACTTAAGTGTCCTAGTCTTTCATGCCATAACCTACTACTACTTATCTCAAAAATAGGCATTAGACATTGAGGTTGCTCATTTATAGAATATAAATTATTTTTTGCTCAAGTAAAATAGGCTTTGAAATCCTTTTCTCTATTCTCTAATATACAATTTTCATTTTTGAAACAAATATCATAACCTTCTCTTGAAAATTATCCTAAGCTTAACAAGTTATAATGTAAACCATTAACAAAGTACATATCCTAAACTTCAAGAAAATTATCATAATTTTAACTAAGCCAATATCTCTTACCAAAACTTTACCTTTATCACCAAAGCTTACTTTTCCTTTGTTAAAAGGTTTTAGTGTGATCAATTTCGATCTATCACTAGTCATATGTTGAGAATAGCCATTGTTAAAAAGCCATGTCTCTCAACTACAAGAGCTCTTTAAGGCTAACTGTATGAGGAGAGCACTTTTATTGATTGGTCTCCAAACTTCTTGTCTTATTTTGTTATTTCTTGAAAAATTTTAGTAATAAGAGAATAATGCATATTTTTATAACAAGAAAAATTTATAGTTCTACAAAATCTTGCTTTATGATCTAATATTCCATAATTAAAATAATATCCTTGGAAGACATTAATTATCATTCTTGGACTATACCTAATGATTGGAATTCTTGGACTAGAAATAAGTCCCTTACCTATTTATGTGTTGATGATTCATGGTTGTGGAAGCTTTGTTTGAACATTTTTCTTTTGGGTTGATCCTTTGGTTGAAGATAACTTTTTTGAGGATTCAAAGACATAGCCATGACCCTTCTTGTCATCACTAGATCATCCATTGTTGATGATATCCTTGAGTTGTTAGGAGCTACAAGTTAACCTGCTAAATAAATCAGATGTTACTTGAGTAGCCTTACCTCTCATATTATTTTTTAGTAGTATCATCTAGTCTTTTAGCTTTAAATCTTCTTGTTCAACTAATTCAAGCTTCATATTAAAGCTCTTGATTTCTTTCTTCCTTTATTTTAAAACTTTATTCAAGTTTTCATTAACTTTGACCACCATCTCCAATTGCTCCATTAGTCCTTCTATTTCAATGTTCCTAGCTTCTTCATATTTAGTCTCAACTATGTCTAGTGATTTTGGTTCATCTTCATCTTTCCTTGAACTTGTAGTCTCTATAGTATTAGAAACTTCTTGCTCATTTGAGTTAGTATACATAAATCTTTGAAAATCATCATCTAAATCATCATGTTCAATAATGTCTAGAAGTGAAAATAAATCTTGTGTAACAGTATTAGTATCTTAGCTATTATATCAATATAAGTAAAATGATCAAAATAATTTTCCTCAACATTCTTAATTTCTATACTAATTTCTAAATTCTATACTTAATTCTAAATCTTAGCTAATTGAGGTTTTAATTTATCAAACCTGTGCTGAGTATCCTTTAGCTTGAACATAGTGGTCTCATTTTTCCAATTTTCTTCATCCTTCTTCTTCTTTAAATACATATCAATCATATGACCTATTTCACTACAATAATAACAAGATAAATACTTAGTTAGATTCTTACCAACATTCATCTTTTTATGCCTTCTAAGCTTTCTAGCAAGATTGGCCATCTCCTTATCAAAATTTGAATATGATGTTAAAGGCTCCTCCTTTTGTTCAACTTTTCTAGCTTTAGTTCTAAAGGAAATTTGCTCTTTTTTATTAAAACAATTAGTTCCTTCTTTTCTAATTTCGAAGCCTAAAAGAATACTATAGAGCTCTATGACTATCAAACTAGAGAGATCTTTTGCCACTTCAATGGAAAAGACATTTTCTTCAAATCTACTAAGTAAGATGGATAAAAGTTTTTGGTTGATTATATCATCTAACTCGACTTCACCAAGCATGGTCATCTCAGTAATGATCTCATCTACTCTACTGAAGAAATTACCAACATTTTCATTTTCTTCCATCTCAATGCATTAAACTACACTCTTAAGGTTAGAAGCTTAGACTTTTTCACTTAATCGTCTCCTTCATAGATCACTTGAAGATGCTCCTAGATTTCTTTGGCTAACTGAAGATGCAAAATGTTCATACATAGTGCTCTATCCAAACCACAAACTAAGACATTCATAGCTTGAGCATCATTTCCAACATTGTTGGTCCCTCTACTAACGACCTTCTAGACATCATCATAGTGAGCTATAAGATATGTTCTCATCTTAAACTTTCATAGAGAATAATCCAAGCCATTGAACCATGAATCTTTGCTAGATGAGAATCCTTGATTTTATGCCATGTCTAGGGGGAGAAAATTTCAACACAGACTATTAAGTCAAGAGGTGTTGATTGAGCTTTGATATCAATTGTTGTTTCCTGGATATAGCTAAAGGCACTAAGAGGGAAGAAGAGAATCATGGCCTTACAAAAAATTGCCTTAAACAGAGATTAGTGAAAGATAGGTAGAAAATCCCAAATTAGCTTAATAAAGAAAATAAAATACAGAGTAAATATACACCAAGATTTTTAAGGTGGTTTAGCTACTAGATTTGCCAACCTGCATCCACCATAAAACTCTCCCCAGGCTCTAGGGGCAAAGTAACTCTATTAATATAAAAGAAATTTATAGGGCTTCTTTATAGTTCTAGATTGAGCACAAACTTAGGCTCAAAGTCACAAAAGATAGCTCTCATAGCACAAAAGAAGAGGAAATACTTTACCTTATGTGGATTATTGAACTTAAAAAGGGGGAGGATGAGTAAGTTCACCAAATTAAAACTTTTAGAGACAAAGCATAGATAAGGGAT
Source organism: Gnetum montanum (assembly GCA_015680685.1). Classification (NCBI taxonomy): domain Eukaryota; kingdom Viridiplantae; phylum Streptophyta; class Gnetopsida; order Gnetales; family Gnetaceae; genus Gnetum; species Gnetum montanum. The sequence goes on from MNCI01028249.1 coordinate 161,483, forward strand.
TTAATATGAATTCCCAACTTGGGTAGTCCACACTCTAGAGGTAGATTACAAACCCACCTCTAGACTTTTTTGCTCCCAAAATGTGGTTAAAGGGTCACACCTTGTACAATCTTCAAGCCTTGCTCCAAAGTGCTATACAAAAACACCAACCACTTAACCTTAGAAGGTCCTATTAGAATTGGAAATGTGGTTTCAAGGCTTCCAAAACCTTTACAATCATGTGCTTCACACCAAAGTGTTGGATCGCAACACCAACAACTCAATCCCATAGGATCCTAATAAGCTCAAGCAAGATGTCTTCCCACAAGAAGCACATAAACCCTATAGGGCAACAAGGAAGAACAATTACAAGGGATAAATGAAACTCAGTTTGCTAATCCTTGTATGTTTAGGTATAGCACACTTTACAATGCTAGGATGATGATACAATGAAGAGCAATAGAGAATTCAATGATTACAAAATGATTGAACAATGATTAGACATAAGCTTGCACTTTTCCCAATGCACATCAAGTCTTCTTATAGCTACCATGTTTCTAAATCCATCTTGGAGCTCATGCAACAACTAACCAATGGTCACTAACGGTCATGGAAGACATCTTCTTTATGCCCAAGACGTTTCGTTGAATTTGCGTTCAATTTTGGGAAGATGTCTTTGTTTAGTGAAAGATGTCTTTTTGAAATCTCCATTCTTAGAAGACATCTTTGTCTAATGGAATACATCTTTCTAAACTTGGTCTGTATTCTGTAAAGACTCTGTGATGAAGAAATCATTGCCAAAGAAAGATGTCTTTTGTTTCTCAAAGATGTCTTTGACTATGAAGCCTTCAAATATTCCAAGTTGTCTTCTATTTCTTGAAGACATCTTTGTTCACTTTTTTCATCCTTTGAATTCATTGTTCCTTATCCAAAACCTTACAAAATCTAATTCTTAATCCAAGTTCGTAACCTACAAACACAATAACAACACACATAAAAAAACCTTGTCTTACATTCTTCTTAATGTTTTGACATACCAAAACCAAAAGGTCCACACCTTTTCCTAAAAAACTCAAGAGTTTTTCCACCTCCATGAGAAAAGAGAAATAAAGCTTTCATAGAAAAGAAAATATTGAAAGAAGTAGAAAAGAAGAGAAAATTCCAATTCATGCACCAAGGCCAAAAACTAGAATACCAAGCTAAGCTCAACACCTTCAATTTATAGTCTATATCTTATTTAGCTATTTTCATAGTTTTCCTTCTAGCCATTGTCTAATTGTAGAGGACGTGTGTAAGAAAATGTGTTGTAGCTATTATGAACCTATTATAGAAGAGTAGCTAGAGAAAAATACACCATACCCATTGTATCTACACTTTCATTACTACTTTTGACATGACCTTCAAGTGTGCATTTAAGGTTGAGTAGAGGAGGAAAAAATCTATCATTTCATCTTGGTGCAAATGGCTCCTTCCTAAGAAAAATAATGAGGTTGAGAAGAAATATCTCTTTCAACTTGAATAAACAATCCCTATTTTTATTAATGAGGTTTAACATGCTTTGGTAATAGTACAAATTCAAGATCTCTTTTTTTATATATATAGAAGCTCTTGTATATTGGTCCTTTTATTTTGTAGATATGGTATGACATTTTCTAATATAGCTTGTCTAAAGCTTGGTACAAGTGATGAAGTGTTCAGTTGATGCATCAACTAGGCCACATTAACTAAGGCTCATTGATGCAACCACGTTGATGTGACTCCATCGATGCATCTATCCATGCGTTATGATGACCTCGTTAATGTAGAGTCTATTTTCTGCTATAAATATGGGTGCACCCACAGCATTTATGACATATTTTGAAATAGTTGTAGCAAAGCTTTTGAAATTTGTTTCCGTGAAAGTTAGAATATTTTCCAAGTGCTTGTAGCAGGAATTTGAAGAGTGTATGACTCTTTATTTGAGCACTAATGTACCTAAGCCCATTGGCATGACCAGAAATAAAGACAAGCTTTTTGAACATTCCTTGCAGCATTTGGATTAAAATACTTAAGCATTAAAATATTTTAATATTTTAATAATTCTAAAGATTTTATTATTATCACTTTACAATTACAATCCTTTTCATAGTTTATGAGAACCATAAGCATGCCCAACTCGAACATATATCTAACACTTGACAACCCAATGACGCCTAACATCTGGTAACCCAGTAGTGGTTAGGACATGCTTAGGATGTGCAAAAAGGATGAGATCAATTGTTTAGGCTAGGGATAGCCTTTCATTTCCTACACTAGAAGAATTAGACTTTAAAGATAAAAAGAAAACTTATAAAAATCATTTACCTCAATCTCACTCAATCATCATTTTAAAATATCACAAGTGAGGTTGGGAAGACAACGACTACTCTAACTAAGGTTTTGCTGATTAGAATTTTGTGTATGTAAGTGCTTGCAGTCTCCAAAATTTGACCAGGTCACGCGTAAAATGCTCATGATTTATATGGTTGGGTGTAGGGGTACCTCACTGCTCATCATTGGTGCCATTGTCGGGGATTTTTAGTCTTACATGCGCTATCTAGTCTTAGTAAGATCGCCATTCACTTCGTTGGAATAGACCCAGTATATCGAAATCTATGCATGCTAGGTGGCTTAAATAGAAGAATAAGGCACACCAATTTAGTTGTTGTCTAACATTAAGTATGTCTTCTTTTCACAGGCAAGATGGATCCAACCCACTAGTGCCATAGGAATGTCAGGTGGTATATGCCCATCCAAATGAGTATATACCCAGCTTCACCTTTATCCTACATTAGGATGAGCATCTATGATGGTAGGACATGGAGGGCAACCTCATATTTCCCCTTGATTGATCAGTTCCTAGAATGTTACTTCAAACTCTTACCAAATGGGGCATTTAGGACCATGGTGTGGAGTACATAATGGATGGCCATGATTGTTGGGACTATTGTCCAAATAATGTACAACGTGCATGGGACTGATAATAGGTGGAATGCCATGAACACATAAAGGGAAAATAGTTCAGTAACCCTTTATTCTTGTAGGGTCTGCACGATGATGAGGAACCTGTTTCTCACAGTTACTATTCTCCTGAATCTCCTCCATTGCATCAGATCATCCAATCCATCATATAAAGCAAACAATCAAGTGATCGGGAGTCCCATGATGATGGGGGATCTCACAAAAGAGACCATGGTGGAGGGGAAGATGGACATGAAGATTGAGGCCATCATTAGAATAGAGGAGGGGATTGAGACCGTGGTGATGGCAGTTGTTATTCTTCTTGTTCCATTGTGTCTTCACCAAGTTCTGACTCCAATCACAACCATTGTAGTAAATATCAAGGATATGATGATCAAAAAGATTAACATGATCACAAAGATCGATGGGGATGATGTGAAAAAGGGCGTGACTAGTCACACGAGACTCATCGTCAAGAAAGGAGAGGTAGTACAGATTATCATAGATGTCATGGCCATCAGCAGGACTATGACTTGGATGAACCATTGCTTGCTACTTGGAGCATGCTTAACATAGTAGAGGTAGCTTGAATACCCACTAGGCACTTGAAAAATAGTTGAATCAAGTGCCTTGATATGAACAACATCCCCAAATTTGAAGGGGGATAGAATTGTGATCTGTAGACTCACTTGCAAGCATTTCATGATGCCTGAACCCTGTAGAATGTAGACAATGGTTAGTAGAAGCTCAAAATGTTCTCCCAAACACTCATTAAGGAAGTGGAAAGCTGGTACCAATCTTTGGAACCAGAATCAATCAGGCGATGGAGCATGATGTTGGAGATTTTCAATGATAAATACCAAATCTACTCTAGAGTATCTAATCTAAGATGACAGATTCAGGGGTGGAAATAAGATGGCCATGAACCCTTGGATGCAGCCATGGGTAGATATTACTCATTATTACACTGATGCCTTGGTCATGGCTACTCTTAGTGGGAATAGCTCCAACATATCATAGATGGGCTTTGTTTTGAAACAAGAAATACCTTTGGCATTTATGCTCAAGGATGGCTATCTGAGTTAATGGTCCATCAATTGCAATGCCTAATTAAGCAGGTAGCCAAAGAGGAGGGAGAACTAAGGAAAAGGAAAAGTGTAGAAGAATATAATCAGGATCCTTCCATCCACAAGAAGGAAGTATGATTTTGTGAAGATGAGGAGGAATCACCACTGGATGCAACAATGAACAAAAAGACCTTGCCCATACAAAAATTTGCTTCTGAAATTTCAACCAAGGTTGACAAGATGTGGGATTCTTTGGATGAAAAATTCCAAAGTATCCTAAAAATCATAGAAAAATCCAAAGAGCAAAGTAATGATTGAGATTAGCACAAAAGACAAGAAGCTGAACATGCATACCACAAAGGTAAGGGCAAAGTTGCTATGGTAGAATAGGTTGCAGACTCTAACATACAGGAAGACGATGGATGTGACATATGCTAGTATGAACATCCTAAGGGATGTTGTCCCATGGTGTCAAATTTACAGGATTCTAGGATGTATGCATTGAATCCTTGCTTAACAAAAAGGAAAACACCTAGAAGATTGCCTTATCCACAAGGCAATCCTAGGCAATTCCACAAATAATAGGGATATTATCCAAGTGGAGAACCACTGCAACCTTATGAGCATTACCAGCAATGGTAGCAATCACAATCATGGGGGATGCCACCTCCAAGGTAGCAGTACCCTTACTGGCTACCAGATCCTTATGGGTATTACGTTCAACAACTAATCTCCCTACAGAACTTTCCTAGTTACACACCTTCTCAAAATAATTACTATCTCTTGGAATACTTTCGAACCTAGTCTCCATCACCTAGGGGGGAGAACCCACATCTACACTATCCTCCACCACCTTCTCCTGCCATACCTATCCATTAGCCCTCAACTCAGCTACCTCCTACTCCACCTATGTAGGGAGAAATACCATCACAACCACAACAACATAATTCCACAAGCGCTATCAATTTACCATTGGCTTCTCAGCTAAGTGGGCCAAAATCAAAACCATGGAAATGTCCTTTTTTCTAGCCCAATAACCCCAAACATACCCTTACATTCATTTGTGACCAGTGCCTCTGAATCTCTAATCACCTCTAACACTTAATCCTTCAAGTAGCCTTCAAGCTAAACACCTCCCAAAGTACAAATCATCATGTTAACACACGTTGTGATAGACTGGATAAAGGTAGGTCATCTTCCTTAGAAATTGACTAATCTAGGGAGTCCCCTCATATACCTCCAGGTGGTAGGAAATGAGCCATGCAAAGCTCTTTTAGATTTGAGGTCAAGTGTCAACTTGATTTCACATGATATGTATAAGACTTGGAACCTGCCCCCATTGAAGGAAAGCAACATTTGGCTCGAGCTAGCAGACCAATCCATTACTGTTCCCTTGGAATTGGTAGAAGATATTTTGGCCATCGTTTGTGGATGGTCCTATCCTGCGAACTTCCTAGTCATCCATGTTGATAATTGTAAGGGGGATTTTCTAATTATAATGGGAAGAGCTTGGCTCAGCATGGTGGATGCACGTTTGGGACTCCAAGATCTTTCCCTTGAAATTTCAAAGGAAAATCCTTTTGGGAAGATTGAGAAGATGCGTGTTCCATGCATTGTGTACAATGACTCTAGGTGCAATTGTGTGTGGAAACTTTGGTTCATTAAGAGGGTGTCTATTCAAGCATGTAGTCGGTGTGCCGTAGAATCACAAATTCAATGATACTTGTACACAGTAGCCACTAACTGTGAAGGCACCCAGTGGCTGACCACTGATTCTAATAGTAGCACTATATGCATGGAATCCTCTGAGGGCCTTGTATGTGCCTATATGAAAAGCATGGATGAACTGTAATAGGTCCATCAACAAATTTCCACTATTAATGACAGTTTTGATTGGGGAAAGTTGCAAATCCTTGAAAGGTTTAAACAGGACCCCCTAGAACTAAAATCATTACCAGCCAATCTGGAATGTGCATTCTTGCAAAATGGCAAGCTAGTAATAATCAATGTCACTCTTTCTTTTGAACAAAAGAAGAGATTTCTAAAGATGGTGAACAAATGGTTGGCTACTTTTGCATGGTCATATCTTGAGTTGATAGGAGTTGATCCTAGGGTATTCCAACATTGGATCTATATCGACCCCTCCATGAAGCCACAACGATAGCCGCAAAGATGATTGAATTCCAAACTTAAGCAAATCATCAAAGATGAAATTGAAAAATTACTAAAACTAGAATTCATCTATCCCATTGTGGATAGCGAATGGGTTAGCCCACTCATTATTGTGCCAAAGAAGGGTGGCAAATGGAGAGTCTGTATAGATTTTCGATTACTAAATATGGTAACTTTTAAGGATCATTTCCCACTTCCATTTGTGAACCAGGTGTTGGATACTATTTCGGGGAATTGTTACTACAACTTATTGGATGGCTATAGTGGCTATAACCAAATTCAGATTACATCCGAGGACTAAGCCAAAACAACATTTACAAGTCCCTAGGGGACTTTCACATACAAGAAGATGGCCTTTGACCTATGCAATGTGCCTACAACCTTCCAACACCTTGTCCTCAACATCTTTTAGTATCAGATTGACAATTGTGTAGAAGTTTTCATGGACGACTTCTCCACCTATGGAGCAACATTCAAGCAAGCCTTAGACCACCTTTAGCAAGTTATAAAAAGATGTGTGGAAACTAATTTATGGCTTAACTGGCAAAAGAGCCCCTTGATGGTCCAAAAGGACATTGTTCTAAGGCATCGAATTTCACAAGCAGGGATTAGTGTGGATCCTAAAAAAATCAAGATTATCCAAGGAATCACCAGTCAACTAGGCATTGTAAAAGATGTTCAGTCATTCCTTGGACACACTAGTTACTACTGACACTTCATCGAGAATTTCTTGAAGATCTCCAATCCATTGGTAGAACTAACAAAGAAAGATCCTCTATTTATCTAGATTAGAGAATGTGAGTTTGTGTTCCAAATACTAAAATAGAAACTCATAGAGACTCCAATTCTATGAGCACTCAACTAGTCTAGACCATTTTACATCATGACAGATGTGTCTAATTATGCATTGGGAGTCGTGCTCACACAGTTGGATGACCAAAAATGTCCATATTACATCCACTATGCAAGTTGAAGCATTGTGGGTGCTCAACTTAATTACACCACCACCGAAAAGGAATTAATGGTGGTGGTGTTCGCCTTAGAAAAGTTCCAATACTATGTGTTCAAATACAAGGTGTTTGTGCATACTGATCATAGTGCCATCTGGTTCCTTATGAACAAACCAACAATGAGTCCTCATGTCATATAGTGGCTTGTGATTCTTCAAGAATTTGATCTTACTATGCTAGAAAAAAAGGGAACCAAGAATGTGGCTGCTGATCACTTGTCTTGGTTACGATGGGACAGCATAGAAGAGGAGGAGCCACTCTTTGATCAATTTCCAAATGAACTCCTCTTCACTAGAGCAATTGCTAAGGAAGCACCCATAGGATCAACTTGGTTTGATAGCATCCTTACCTATCTTTTGACACAAGAGCTACCAAAGGAGTGGGATCATCAAAAGAAACAATGGTTTCTTCACAAATCCAAGAACTTCATGGAAATCAATGAATACCTTTACAAGGTGTGTGTGGATGGCTTGGTTCGATGGTGTATCCCTGATGAAAATAAACTACACATCCTCTAGAATGCTCATGAGGGCCCTTGTAGGGGCCATTATGTTGGACAATGCATGGCCATTAAGATCCTGCTCGTAGGCTATTACTAGCCTACACTCTTTAGAGATGCTCAATGGTTCATTTGCTCCTATGAACGATGTCAAAGAGATGGTGGGATGATGGCAAGAATGGAGGAACCTCAACAGTGGATTTAGCCACTAGAACCCTTCAATATTTTACGCATCAACTTCATGGGCTCCATCGCACCCATGTCCAATGGGAAGGAATGTATCATCATTACAGTAGACTACTATGCAAAGTGGGCAGAGGCAGCAACCATCACCGAATGTTCCTCAACCACGACTGCATGATTTGCCCAACAACAAATTGTGAGTAGGTTTGGGATGCCAGGTGCACTCATTTTAGTTAATGGAACTCACTTCACAGGCACTACCATTTGTAAACTCATGCAGCGCTTGGGGGTCAAACATAAATTTATAACACCCTATCATCTCCAAGCTAATGGGCAAGCCAAAGTCACAAATAGGGAGATTACAAAGATCCTAACTAGGACCATTAGAAAATATAGGAGAGATTGGAGCACAAAACTTAAAGATGCCCTCTAGGCCTACCACTCAATGTGAAAACTTCCTATAGGCTACTCTCCTTACGAGTTAGTGTACAGGAAACTTCCAATTCAAGTAGAGCTCTAAACACTATCCACCGCCAATGACTTGGGTCTTGACTTATCCCTAGCACAACGAGAACAACTCATCAACTTGAATGTGCTAGATGAGAATTAATTAGTAGCCCTATCATCAAATGAAGTGCATAAGGCTTATAATAAAAAATGTTAGGATCTTAGAATTTGAAAGGAAACATTTCAATGTGGAGATAAGGTTCTCTATTGGAACCCCACACATGTACCACAATGTACTAAGTTTCAAACATTGTGGGAGGGACCTTATCTTTTTTCTGAGACCTTTCCATCTAGGGCCCTACTTATACACAAACCTAAGGATCCCATGAGAACACAATTAGTTAAAACCCGTCCATAAACCCCACCGAACCAGTGTCACTACCCTCTCATCGTGCAATCAGCCTTGTTCCATTTTCTGGATCCCCTCCTCCTAGCTTAGTCATGGGGGAGATCATCATCCATGCTAAAACCTTTTACTAGCTCCTCAATTCTTTTTTTAAAAAAAAGTTTTTATTTTACACATTTTTGTTTTACACCATCATTTGTATGTTTTCAAAGCACACCCCTTGGACAAAATAAATGCGAAAATGCATGGGCCTTTGCATGGTGTGTTTCCATTCGAAAAACAAAAAACAAAAACATGGGAATTCAAAGTACACCCCTTAGACCAACTCTAAAGGGCTACAAGCACTAGTTATGGGACTTGTTTTGTCCCCTCTACCTACGACCATTTCTCACTTTCTATATCTCATCCATTTTGGAATCGTGGTTGTTTTGTGGGAGCATTCTTGTGTCTCAAGGAATGGACTAGTCTTAGAATGTTGATGCAAAGTCACTGAGCATGGCCGATTTTGGTTTGAATTGAGGATGGATCCTACTGGGTCACTTAATCACACACTTCACCAGGGACTTCATGTGACCACAATTAGGAATTCCATTTCACACCCTCTTCCTTTTATCAATTACTCTCTGTTACTCACCTCACTGCCAATTTTATGTTTTGATCGTCTATCTTGGTTTGTTGGAACTTGTAAATCCTTCGATTGGTTCTCATGGATGTGAGTACTAACTTCTGGTGGCCATTAATTAACTATGGAGTCCACGAGCTCCTATATTGATAATGTGCAAGGGCAAACAAGGCTGAAGCCGGCTATGGGGAGGACCCACTTGCATATCCTTTAGTTTCATTTGTTAATCTCCTACCCCTTTGATATAGTTAGTCAATCATTTCTATGCTACCCATCGTGAGGCTCTTCATCCACCAAGTTCCATATTATGACATTCTCCTAAATTTGACTCTTCTTTTTTATCACAATCTTCCTTCCTCTTTGTCTCATATTATTACCTAGTCTCTGGGTTCTCGAATCACTCTAATTTTGTGCTACAATTTGCATATTTGGGCTCTTAATTCATTGATCAACATAGGTCAACTCAGCTGAATGGCTGCATCAACTAGGCCCCATATATGCATCCACCTGTGTTTACACAGCCTCGTTTATGCGGCCTTGTCAATGTAGCTAAAAAATACTATATATACCCACGTTGTACACTTGAATTTTGTTCATTTTTTCATAACACTAGGGGAGTTTTTTTCGATTTTTCTACATCCATTCTTCTTTTTGAGCACATACCTTTTCTATCACATGTCCCAATCTAATCATTCTTTCACCATATTGCTACCAGAGGTATGCTCTACATTGTGGGGGGAGAGGTCTATGATTATTATGATTATCAAATATTTAACACCTCTTAAGGGTTAAACAAAAATAATTATTAATTTTAATTCATCATATTTTATTATTATTTTTAACCCATCAACTACACTCCAGGGAACCAAACAGGATGCACATGCCATTGTCATAACTTAGCCAAAATGAGAAGGTGTATTATTGCCATTCTGAGCAACTTATACACATTTTAATTCATAGTTATGTTGTGACTGTAGATGGCACCCAAACTGAGGCATCCAAGGGAAGAAGGATCATCACAATCGAGGGACAAGCGACCTAGAACTAGAAGAGGATGGGGTGGATGACCTCAAGAGCACACGAAGGGCTCACATGCAACTAGCCCTCTCCACGAAGAACCTGACATGGAATCTATTGATCAGATTCCTAAAGAGGACGTTCCTATTGAACACTTGTGAGGGGACGAGACTCCAACAATAGTGCCATGGCTTGAAGTCACCCTGACTTAGGCATGTATTGATGCTATTAAGCCAAGGGAGTTGCAACGAATGGTCCTTTAAGAATTAAACTTTAGAATGTTTCTATAAAATGTGTTAGAAGAAGTCAGAACCTAATTGCAAAATTCTCCTATGTGGCCAATCATCATGTCCAATGGTGAATGGTATCTAGGGGAAACTTATCTCTTCTGGACGAATTGGTAGCCAAGGTCTAGAGTAAGAATTAAGGACATCCATATATCTTACTCTGTAGAGGCAATCGTGCAAGCTCTTGGGCTGCCTGAGATTGGGGCTGATGTGGCAGAGATTCCAAAATAAGCAGACCTTGAGGCGAAAGGGAAGTGGATCAGGTAGTGCTATGGGGTAGACCGTAAGGAGTTCAGCACATTAACCACCATAGAGAGGGTTTACTTAAAAATCGTGTCTTACCACTTAAATCCAATGGTAAGATCTAACAAGATCACTACCTTCTCTGCTCATGCATGTGCTGCTGTAAGTGAAAAGTTTTCCATCAACCTTCCATAGTTTCTTTTTCTTGAAATTAAGAAAAGATTTGCTAAAAATGAACGTGGAAGGTGAACTTTACCCTTTCCCTGCCTAATTAGAAAATTATGCAAACGGGCAGGAATAACACGTTATGCCAATGATACACTTCATCATGCTCTAATTGCCTCGTGGTGTGAAATGATGAAGGAAAAAAATCTTGCCACAACACAAATAAGAGAAGAGCAACAACCACCTTCATCGCTTGCACAAACAACAAGGTTGGACTTGCATACGATCGCAGAGCACATACGTGAGATCCGACAATTGCTCTTGAGCCAATAGGAGCAACTAGTAGGAATTAGTGATGGAGAAGACCCTTCAATGTACCACGCTGCAATGAGCCATCTTGAACAAGTGACTCGATCTATAAGTCTGTTAGAGAGAGTAGGACCAAATTTTTTTGCCACACAAACACAAGTGCTTGCAAGAACAGACCCCAATGTTTGAGAAGTAACAATGTCCACCCAACAACTATTTCCTAAAACTTTAAGAAATGCCGCTACTTTCTCGGTGCGCTTGGAGGACAGAGAAGGGGTGACTATCTTGGTAATGCAACACCGGGGACAATAAGTTGTAGCAAAAGTGATTGTTGATACAATCGCTACAACTCTCAATGCACCTACCGTGCTTGTACCATATGTACATGGACTTGGAGATGTGTAGACGTCCACAGGAACTTAGCGTAGCAGAATCAACGCAACCCAACATGAAGAATTGTTGGACTGAGTGGTGGAAATCAAGAAACTGCTTTCAAATGTCTTTGATCTTCTGGATTTCATCATTGCAACCCAATCGGAGCTTCTCTCAGTAAAGGGCAAGTGCCTCATCTTAGAGGGGCAACTTGAAGCAATCCAGGCATATTATCAATGCTTAGGTGTGGAAGTTGTCCAACTGAGGACCCAACTTGTTGATCCGGCTCTTCTCAGCTATGAACTCACCAAGGATGAATATTTTTAATAGCTTCAAACTAAACTTCAAATAGTTGAGAATGAGTGAGAGTCAGTGATCTTTGATAAGTCCTTAACAAACGCTCATTCTTATCATCTAAATCAGGACTTGGCAGAGGTTCACCAAGAGAATGTTAGGTTGACTGTAGAAGTTTATCGCCTATGCAATGTTGGTGTCAAAAATTAATACATGAAATATTTTATTCATCAACAGTAAGAGGAGCTAGCCAAGGTAAACAATGATGTAAGGAGACTGGCTACCAAAAATTGTAATCTATCCATGAAGGAAGTTCGAGCCTTGCAACAGAAATCAGCTATTGAAATTACCACTTGGAAAAATGAGGCCCTTAAGTTTGAACGAGTAAAAAATCACTATAGGAACCAAGTGGGATTGCTAAAAATAATTAATGAAAAAGAAATCCAAGTTGTAAAGACTAAGATGAATTAAGCACTCCAATAGCTCAGGGAAGGAGGTGAGGTGTGGCAACCCATTTTCAATGAATTAAATGCCTACAACCAAGTTGAGATCTGTCTCAAAGAGCTACAGATTGAAGAGATGATAGAATATATGGAATTAGCCAATCTTCGTTATGCAACCCTAGCTATGCGAATAGCTAGAAAGCCATGGTCAAACCTTGAGAAGCAAGTGGCCACCTTGTATTCTTTATATGAGGGGGAGTTCAAAGCGCATAAAGAGACAAAGCAAAAGTTAGAAATAGCAAATGCTGAACTCAAAGTTCTTTGCACCCATTCTGAAGGACAACACTCTGTTGCAGAGAACTTGGCCCAATGAATGAATGACTACTAGCAGCTGCAGACATTGGTCCAAGCATTCAATATTGAACAGAAATAGTTTGCTACTTGGTTTGTCAATTTGAAGGAACTCTTCCCTGCACTTCCATGTCCTTGGGATGTTCCTATTTTGGTACACAATGGTGAAGCCACTTGAACTATGAATGATCCCAGAAGCAAAAAAGATAAGATGAGGGCATTTTTAGAGGCTTTTCAGTTGCCTTTAAAAGTTGTAGTAGCTGCAGAACAACCATCATCAATGCCTCAAAAACCACATGCACCAGAAGCTAGCAAAGGCCTATCAGAACCACCACCACTAGGAACTGTGTGACCTTCTCCAACAACTTTAGCATTTCGGCAACGTTGAGAATCCATTGTTGTCAAGGTGTTCAATTTCATTGTCTATGAGAACCATAATTTTGTAATTTGTTTTTCTATACACTTGGGCATTTGGTGTGTTGATAGAGTTAGTGTGTATATAGATGTGTTTTGTTATGTGTGTCGTTAATAGCTTCATACCTTCCAAGTTGTAATAAACTCGAGGATAAGTTTTCACTCAGTTGTGGGGATATGATGAAGTGTTCAGTTGATGCATCAATTGGGCCACGTTAACTAAGCCTCGTTAACGTGGCCATGTTGATGTGACCCCGTCGACACATCCATCCATGCGTTAATACAACCTCATTAACATAGAGGTTGTTTTCCGCTATAAATATGCATGCACCTGTAGCATTTATGACATCTTTTAATATGGTTGTAGAGAAGCTCTTGCATTTTGTTTTCATGAAAGTTAGAATATTTTCTAAGTGCCCGTAGCAAGAATTTGAAGAGTGTACAGATCTTTATTTGAGCGCTAATGTACCTAAGCCCATTGGCGTGATCAGCAATAAAGATGAGCTTTTTGAACATTCCTTGCAACATTTGGATTAAACTATTTAAGCATTAAAATATTTTAATATTTTAATAATTCTAAAGCTTTTATTATTATCGCTTTACAGTTACAGTCCTTTTCATAGTTTATGAGAACCATAAGCACAACCATCTCGAACTTATATTTGACACTTGGCAATCTAGTGACGCTTAACATCTGGTAACCTAGTAGTGGTTAGGACATGCTCAGGATGTGCATGGAGGATGGGATCAATTATTTATGCTAGGGATAGTTAAGCAATAGAGTAGAGTAATCGTAAAATTATATAACCTTTCATTTCCTACACTAGAAGAATTAGACTTTAAAGATAAAAAGAAAACTTATAACAATCATTTGCCTCAATTTCACTCAACCATCATTTTAGAATATCACAAGTGAGGTTAGGAAGACAAAAACCGCTCTAATTGAGATTTTTCTTATTAGAATTCTGTGTATGTAAGTGCTTGCAATCTCTAGAATTTGACTGGGTCGCACATGAACGCTCGTGATTCGTATGGTTGGCGGTAGGGATACCTCACCACTCATCAACAAGAAACTAGTTCTAGGCTTTCATGATACTTGGGTTGACATCACAAAGAGATTTCTAAAGAAGATAGAAGCTTTTTGTTCTCATAGCATTAAAAAAAAAAAAAAAAGCTTTCTTGTGCATATGTTAGAAGGTGTTGACTTGGTAGAGCCATATAGAATAGTCAAGTAGAACTAGAAACCAATTCTAAATGTCAATTCTAGATGCTGATGTGGCAAGGTGAAAAATGTTTAAATTAAGCTTTCTATAGAGACACTGACATGGTAGAGAAAAATAGGTGAGGCCTTTGTAGAATGAAAAAGTAGCTCTATGAGTTCGTTCTACTTTGTGCTTTGATTACATGGTAGAGACAATTGAGCAAGCATTTGTAGAGCCAAAATAAGCCTCTACAAATCAATTCTACATGTTGAGTTGTACTTAATTATATATGCTCTCAATTACTTAAGCTTGACTATACTATGTCCATGGATAAGAAGCTAATGTGGAAGAGTGAGTTGAGAGTGCCTTTGTCGAACCAAAAAGAACCTCTACAAGTTGGTTCTACAAGGTGAGTTGGATTAAAAAACTTAAATGCACATGCCTAAAGCTATTTAAACTCAGCTCCACAGAATCCTTTTAATAAATAACTTACATGGCAATGCTAAATTAACAAGCCCATCTAGAGTGAAAAACTGTTCTATGAGTAGATTCTATCTTATGCTTCTTACCATGCTTACATGGTAGAGCAACCCTTTGTAGAGCAAAAAATTAACTCTACAAGCTAATTCTATGAAGCACTAAAAAAGCTTGTTTAGTTCTTCTACAAGTTTTGGGTTGATGTAGAAGAACTAAATAAGCTTTTCTTTGTGGAGCCAAAATAAGCCTCTACAAATTGGCTCTACAAGCTGAGTTGGATTAAAACTCTAAAAGTGCACGTGCTCTTATATAAGCTTGGCCCCACTAAAGATGATAAAAAAATGCAAATTTTCTTCGCAAAGCTAAGAAGAAGAACTGAGCTAGTAGAGGAATACCCAATTGCACAACATGTTGAGTTGTCAAAGTGGATCGAGCTAAGAAGAGTGAAAAACATGATTTTAAACACCAGTTCTAAAAGCTAAAGAGTTAATGCTGAGCTAGCAAAGTTGATGTAATAGATGAAAAGAACAAGAATAGCTATAACTCCTTTCATCTAGATGTAAATGGTTGAAAGGTTGAAACACTAACCCCACCAAAAAAATTTAGAAATAAGTTTTTTTTATAAAGCACTTAGATAAAAAGCTTTAGGACTACCTCGCTTATATAGCGAAGCTCATCTAAGGCTAAATTTTCTATCTAGATGGAAATTTGAGCTTCATCTAGATGTTGACGTGGCAAACTAAGTGCTTTTACTTCAAAGATCAAGTGCTCAAATTCGTGAAACAAGAAGCCCTTTTGAGAAGCAACAACACATCATGCTCTAAACACACAACACACGACATCTTACCCATAGAGAATCACATTTTGTAGGAGCTGGTAAAGGTTGAGCTAGGAAGGAGCAATTACTCGCTAATGCAAGTGCCACTATTACATGAGTGAAAAATCAATAAAGATTTACATGTTGAATGTAGATTCGCAAGGCTATAGGGCAATGAGAGTAACATGGCAATAGTAACAGTGGAAGATATATTTGCAACTTAGTAGGAATAGCAACAAGGGTAAATTTGTAATTATTGCAAAAAGGTGGAAGATGGATTTATAGTGTATTGAAAACAACACCTCAATAATGAGCAGCAGTAGCAAGACCATAACAACTCTGCAATTTGGTGCCACAAGCAAATATGTAAAAGATAATTGCAGGGCAACAAAGGGCAAGAAAAAACTTAGATATAAGTTACAGAGAGCTTTTGAACTATGCCCCTAGGAGAAGTGTTTTCTCAAAAATTTTGGCATTTTTAACATTTTCGATATGAGTGATTTGGGTTACTTAGGTTACGAACCATATAAAATGAGTTAAAATATTTGAAAATTCAAAATAAATTTCAACTAATTCATATTCTTTTTCAATATAAATTAATATATTCAATTAAAATCTTTGAAAATTAAGAAGAGATTTTAATTAATTTATATTTTTTAATATAAATTAATGTTTTTATGATTTGAAGATGTCAGCCTCCTAAAATCCCTAGGTGTATCCAATTTGGTTTAGAAATATGAATCTATGTCTCCCCATTTTTAAGACTTCAAATCATTTCACACATAGGTTACGAGTAATTTTCATTGTGAAAGTGTAAGATGGGAAATCAACTAAGAGCAAATTTAAAGCAATAGTCATTTTACAAAGTTCCACACATAGAGAGGCAGCTAGTGTAGAAAGTAGTGTGAGTGGGGTGAGTTGCATGAGTAGCCATGATGGTCCACTATTGCTATAATAACAACCACTCTTATCTATTTCAACATGCTCAATCATGGGTGCCAAATGTATTAATAGCACTTGAAACCAACACTTTCTTACATCCAAAGACCCATACTATCAATTGGAGATGTGTTCAAACTTAGATTTATCTAGATCCCTTTGTAGGACCCTAAACTAAAAATATATTAAAAATAAAAATTCAAAGTAGAGGAGAAACTGCACAACAACGAAGAGGAAAAGCCAACAGTTTTTGAAATACCTTTTCAGCAGTACAACCAATCTTGAAAACCCATTTTGAGATAATAAAAGGATTAGACCTTGCCTTTATTCATTAAAAGAAAACAGCCCAACTTCATTGGAATGCCTTTTTAGCTTTTTATTCTTACAACCATTCTTGAAAAATAGTCCCTCGTACAAAAAGGATTAGACCTTGCCCTTATTCATCAAGGTATTCATGAATTTTCACTTCCTATTAAAAACTTTGTCAATGAAAAAAACAAAAATAAAAAATCAGCTGATGCACGATGATTCCATTATGATACAAAGGTAATTTATTTGGAGAACTTATAGTGTTGAGTTTATCTAGCTTCTTCGTTTGGTTCCGTCACCTAGGATGGAACAAACAATTCCTCGCAATGGTTTGGCTTCCCTTCTTATTTCAGAGGTCGTAATCCTTACCAAAACTTTCAAGCTTGAGAGGTCAGCTGTGACGTCTTCCCTTTCTAATTTCTCCTTTGTCTGATACCAGTGAAAGTAAAATGTTGTATTTTAAGAACGTAACTTCGTTGAAATATCTACTTCTGAGTGGCAAAGCCCTGCAAGGAAACGATGAAGGTTGCCTGACTGAATTTTTATTTTCGTGTGATTTAGACCCTGTCCTTTAGCATACTTGTTTGTTTTTCCCCAAATCTTACCTTGCTTAACGAGGTTAATATGTCACCTTCACAGGGTTGCTTAGGAGTTATGACCTTATTATTTCTATAGCTACCCTAACTACCAAGTAGCAATGGCCTGTGATAGGTTCCATTCCAGAAGTCCCTATACATCAATCGCAAATGAAGATGGTAAGGCCCACGTCAGATATTGCAGCAATCATCAAGCACAGTGTAGGAGTCGGTCCAAAGTCCAAACCAAATACCAAACCATTAAAGTAGACCGACATGCTTAATCACTCTACTGCAATCGAATATACAGGCAATCAACATACAGCACGTTCTTGGTTGGATCGAAATCCCGAATTCCAGCACTAATCTAAGTCAGAAGGCCACATGAACCACGGCAAAGAGCGCATCTGCCAAGATACATGATAAGTTGGTGGCACCAAAAGCCAGGGCACGACACCATCATGAAACATTTGCTTATTCCCTTCTTTACCTGTGAAACCCATTAGTTTCCCATTGCAGGGAAATCCATTGCAGAAGCGTGACGAAGCCACAACCAGTCCCTCTTGGATTTTACCCATTTCTCGACTTTTCACCAAGTTGCCCCATCCTTCGAAACCTTTATAAACACTCTCTGGCCACGTATCGTTATCACTATCAGTTTTGCAGCTGCTGTGTGAAAATGGAGGACGAAGTTTTGGAGAGAAGCAACAACGGAGGCAGTTACAGGCGGTGGGGAACAAGAGCTTTGCAGAAAATATTGGCGATCCGTGGCAGAAAACGATACGGAGGTCGTTCTTACGTGAAGCTTTCACGGACTGTCCGCGGCAGAAAACGCAGGATTTTGCGTTTCTTGGTGGCCAAGAAGCTGAGGGTGGGATTTTTCCAGGCGCTCAGGTGGCAGCTGATCAGGAAGACGATTATCAGGTTTTACAGGAAACTAATCAGAGCTTTTATTGAAGCAGGGCCAGCCATGGAGCAAATCCATGCCGCCGCCATGGTCGGTGCTCATCTCGGCATGCCTGCTTTGCCTCCCTCTTACTATTATCATGCCGCCTCGTATGAGGTTGTTTGAGATCCATCTCTGGCAGCTTCTTTTCTTCCATGGACTTACAGAGAACTTAGAGCTTCAGAGTTCCAGGATTATTCAGAATTTCGGGGAATAATTTTTGCTGTATTGTAATTCTGTAAGTGTAAATTGGATCCAGCATATGCTCATAAGTTAATTACCATGTAGTTGTACAGTGCAGCCCGTTTCTGAATGAAGCAATGAATTTCGATCACGCAGCCACCACATGTGTGTTGCAGGGCACACAGTATTTGTTTACCAGTTTATCTCTTCCATGCTTATCTAAATCAAATCCACGAGAAATTGAGTTTTTGAAAAACATTTTGCTTAGCTGACGAAGAAATTTGTCTCTTGCAAGCCGTACTTTCTTTTTGCCAATTTTTTTTATAACAAATTAATTCTACGTTACGTTTGCACGTTCAGGATGTGAAGTGAACCAGAAGTGAAATCTGATTATCTTACTAATTCAAGACGTCAACCTTATCCGTTAGATTTAGAATTCTATTAAAGGCGGAGATGGGTACTCTCCCGGTAAATAAAAAATAAAACATAAAAAAACAATTCACAACCGTCCTGTTACAAGCATGATTCATTTTGAATGAAGATAATCAGCCTTTACAATCGGGGCACGGATGTGGGGGCACAGAGTTGTATTACCTCAGACTTGAGTAGGCTTTTGTTTTACATTGATATGCATTTGCATTAGATGCGGTGTCTTTATTACACAATGTCAACGTTAGTAATGGTGTAGTTAATGCGGGCTCTACTCCCAACGCCAATTACAAGTGTTTTTGTGGCAGCTAGTGCTTGTTGGGGCGTATTTTATTAATGGTGTGTCAATCAATGTACCCTGAGATCGAAGCACAGCCACTCAAATTTAGGTAATAGTACCTTCCTTACACTATTTTCTTAATGCTGTACCAATGTATATAGAAAAAAGGTCTTAGATAAGGTGAATGCTTATTCCATCAAAATGGTTAGCAGGTGGTCTTTGAACCCATCACGCAAAATAATTTTTAATGTAAACAGTTTTTTTTTAAAACAAAAATTAATGCTTATTTCATCAAAATCCTTGCAAGAGCGTCACTCCAAATAATAACTCATATTTAAATGTAATCACATTTCTTTTAAACGAAAAATGGATGCTTATTTCACCTTATTTTGAATGTAAACAAACTTACCCACTAAATAATAACTATTGTAAACAAATTTATTTTTAAACAAAAATTAATGCTCATTTGAGCAAAATCCTCACAAGACCAGCACTCCAAATAATAACTCATATTTGTTTCATATAAAAAAATTTACAAACCAAATAATATCGAATGTAAACACAAAAATTAATGCTTTTCTGATCAAAATCCTTAGAAGACGATCACTCCACATAATAGCTCATATTTCAAGGAAAAACAAAGAATTTTCACGCGACTCCACTGGGGATCGAACCCAGAATCTCCGGTTCCGTAGACCGGCGCCTTATCCATTGGGCCATGGAGTCATGTTGTTGTAATTTGTCTATCCTAACATTTATTACAGGAAGTAACCTGATTGCAGGTCTGCGGGCTACAGACGACCAGCACCTATACGTAGTAATGTCGCTTCCAAGGCAGTAACATATTTCACGTTGCTCAACAAATGTGACCATCTATAAAATGCTTTTGTGGCCATTTCTTTACCAGCGCCGCTCCGAGTTTAGCAAAGAAAATTAAGAGCTGCAACGAGGTATGCCGTTTTCACGGAATAAGTTTGGTAGAATCCTGCAAACAAGCTACTGCTTTATTCTTTGATGTGAATATTGCAATACTAGTTTGTTATATATTTATTAAAGAGAATTATTTTTTATATAATAAAATTTTAAAATTTATTTAACAAGAATTGATTTTCATGCTGGAAAAAGAATCAAAGTTAGTGTTAAATAATTTTTATCATGGGAATCTTTTAGCATTAAATTTTGTCTTAATAGCCATTACCTACTATAATAATTCAAATAAAAAAGTTCATATCTTGGCTTTATGTTATTGGCAAAGCCATTGCATATCATGAATCCACCAAAAAATTATTATGGATATGTATTTGCTGAACTTTCGGGCAGATAAAGATAAATAATTATGGTTGTCATTGGGCCAAAATTTAAAGGTTTTCAATAGATAAATATCTACTTTTTTCCATACTTGTTATTTCTCAAGTTACAATAGGATTCCCCCTAAATGTGCAAAAAACCCAAAAAAAAAAAAAAAAAAAGGCCCTCTAAATTTAACTTCTTACTTTTTGAAGTCAAGTGGATGACTAAGAAGTTCTAAGGACACTTTGTAATTTTCTTAATGATGGCTTCAAAACTCTTAGCATGTATAGTTCTAATGCACAATAAGTCCAAAAGGTCAACCAGCATAATAAAATTTCAATTTTAATTTTAGTTATTTTTAATATAATAATAATAATAATATAACAACCATTGGTAGCTTGGAATTGTTAGTTTTGTAATGTTTGAAAAAATTCCAAATTGAATTATCAAGTATCTTCAAGGATGTGTTAGGAAGCAACTTGTCACAACACACATAATAAACCAGAAATAATTTACAACTCTCATAAGGGTAAAAATAGCATTTTTTTCACTCAAAAAATCATAATATCATATATATGTGCATTTGTTAGGTAGTACAACATAAATATTAAAGCAATCTAATTTCAGCAGGAAGAGTATATAGAATATGTCCAGATTGATGCACACTATCAAAAGTGTTGCTTCTCATGCCACTAACATTAAAACTTACATCATTAAAACTTACATCATATGCATAGGAGATATGCAAGAAGAGTTAGAAGTTCTTCGACATATAAGAAACCTATGCTATTATCCCTCAAAATAGGACAATAATTGTATAGGTCCTATAGCTTTATTAGAAATATTAGTAATTATACCCAAATCAATAACAAGAAATCAACATGCATTCCAACTATATTAAGTTCCTCACTAAATACTAGAATCACTATCTATTCTTTTGAGTACTATTAGCTACTAATACCCCAAGTCTAGCTTAACAAATTACAATGATTCTAATCTTATAGCATCTTGAATCACTATAATAATAACCACAATGTTGTTGTCTGATAATGTCATCAAACATCTTAAACCAATAGCTAATGAATCTTATCCACTAACACTCAGCTAAACAACAAGATCATAAAGATAACAAGTTAGGGAAATATATAATGCATCTTATTCAAATCCCTTTTAATATCAAGTAACATATAATCTCAAAAGGACATCATAGATTTGGCCCTAATCTTAAAGTACATCAAAGGTCTTACTTTAAATCAAGAATATATCATGGATTAAATCTTAAATCCAAGAGACTTATCGTAAATGATCTTATCCTATGGAATATATCATGAATATGATCCTAAATTCATGAAAACATTGTAGATCTTGAAATGACATCAATGAGCAAGATACAACCACATCATCAATATTTGTATACATACCACCTAAATCATTAATCTAAACTTGAGTTTTACATTGATTGGGAACGTGGGAGCGAAGAAATGTGTACCCAAATGAGGTTGGTAACAAGGGCTATTTTTTGGAAGTGAAGATAGAGATGCATGTGGAATGTGAATATAAAATCATTATAAAATATACATATAATATAGCTTAAATAACATTTTTTTAATAAATATTGAGACATCTCACATATTTAAGTCTAAGGAAAAAAGCAAAATTAGTACCCTTAATGGGAGTTGTGAGCTATGATCAAGTTTTAGCCTCCGCTTCTAATTTCCTATTGTAGATTTTATTTTTTCATTTTTTGTTAGTTTTTCTATCTTTGATTACTTCTAAGGAATCTCTCAAAGAGAGGTAATTATCTAATTTTGCTCTTACAATCATGTAATAAAGCCAAACAAAGATTTCTAGAAAGTTTTTAATTTATAAAAATTTCAAAACTATTTTTGTTCTATTCTTCTCTACATTTGGGAATACCCTTCTAATGTTTTATGTAAGTTTATAAATATAATAATTTTTTTTTGCATCTCTAAATAGTTCCATGTGAAATGGAACATGCTCATGTTCCTAAAATGTTGGGAACATAGAAATTTTTGGTGAACTGCGATCCTACATAACACTAATCTAAATACTAAAATTAGTCCCATCATAAAATTGAATACGAAAAATGTTAAAAGAAAATTTTACATAAATGCTATAATCATTCTAATGGAAAAACATATAATCTCAAAAGACATCATAGATTTGGCCCTAATCTTAAAGTACATCAAAAGTCTTACTTTAGTTCAAGAATATATCATAGACTAAACCCTAAATCCAAGAGACTTACTGTGATTGATATTAACTTATGGAAGAGATCATGGATATGATCCTAAATTCATGAAAACATTGTAGACCCTAAAATGACATCAATGTGCAAGATAAAACTACATCATCAATACTTATACATGTACCACCTAAATCATTAATCTAAATCCCAAAAGTAGTCATAACATAAAATTGAATATTGATGAGCTGTGAGGTACCCCTACACCCAACCATACAAATCACAAAGCATTCACGCGTGATCCAGTTGAATTCTGTGGACTTTATCGTTTTTGGTACACTAGTCCTCTAGGAAGTGAATCTTGTCTTAAGGTCAATCGTTGTCTTCCCAATTACACTTGTGATATACATTGGTATGGTTGAGTGCAATTGAGGCATTTAATTTTTATCATTTTGTATTTTTATGATTTCGGTAATTGAAGAGAAATAAAGTAGTTGGACTAATTAATTTAATTTAACTAATCAACTAATATCTAACTAGTCCTAACATAAGCATCTAGTCCCATTCTCCGTACATGTCTTGAACCCATGTATCTGTTGCTAGGCAACCAAGTGCTACACTATTTGGGCATACCAAGCAATAACACTGTTGGGATTACCAAGCAAATACGTGTTACCCTCAAAGTGGTTGTACTTATGTGTGTACTTTACCTTGCTTAATTGCCTCATTAACTTAATTTCTAGAAAATATTCAATAAATAATTGGAAACATCTAACAAATAATTGAAAAAATTAAATGCATAAATACAATATTTAATTTATGTGAAGTGCTACAAGGTTTATCAAAAAGCTTGTCTTTATTGCTGCACACATTGTTGTGCTTGGGTACAACAATGCTCGAATAAAGATTCGTACAATCAATGACTTCTACTAGAGGCACTTGGGAGAAAAATTATAACTTTTAAATGGAAAAACTACAAGAGCTTTACTCCAACTACAATTTTTAATGCTATAAATGTGGCTAGTAGGCATGTATTTATAGCCAAAAATAGATACTGTGTTGACGGGGCCTCATCGATGCATGATACGATGCATCGATGAGGCCCAGTCGATGAGGCCTCGTTGACATAGCCAATCGAACTACAACTCATCAAATATAAAAAATGTTAAAATAAAATTTTACATAAATGCAATTATTATCCTAACATCAAAACTATTACCATAACATAAATCACATCTTCTACTATGACCTATACTATAATAGTTATTTAATGTCAACTAGCATTATAGTCATATCACTATTATGATTGATTTAAAATCTATTAAATAGTTATCAAAATTTTCTTATTTTTCTACTATGTGAAGTATTACTGCCTATGACACAACCCATAATACTATGTTGCAATTTATATACACATCTTGACTTATAAACTATCATCATAACTTGATGACACAAGTCATGATAGATAGTATGAATGTAAGAAAAGACCAAAATTATCATTCCACATCATATTAAATTGAAATCATCATCATCATTCTAGTTTTATCTTAATAAAATGGGGTTGGTTATATGAGTTTTTTTTTTCAATATTTGCCTTTGTGAAAAGCTAGATCCTTGTTTATTTGTAATTTGTTCAAATCATCTTCAATTGTTTTTTTCCATGTCTTTTTTGTCTTTCTTTTGGTGGCTTACCTCCAATAGTAATATACCAATCTTTTCTAAGATGTCATTATCTAATCTTCTTTACACATATCCAAACCATCATATCATTCCTATACCTTATTTAAAATAGAAGCTCTTGGGTGCCATTATTCCTACTTTTGCAACTATCAACTTATACTTTTATCTGATCTAGAAAGCATCATTTGTAGCTTATTAGTTAATCATTCTTTATTCTCTACCTAGTGTAGCTTATTACATAATTCATATATGGGAGCTTAACTTTTGTTTAGGTATAAGCCCTTGGATTGCTATTTCAAGTCTTCCTCTAATATTTGTATCATGAAATTTATCTCTTCTAGTAACATTCAACATTCATCTAAGCTTTCACATTTCTACTATACTAATTTGTTGTTCATACCTCTTTTCTGCTGTGTTAAAATATACTTGCTAAAGGATTTTAGGAAGGAAAATAGATAATTTATACTTGAAACAATTTACAAAAGTTCTTAAGGAAAGCTTTGTAACAGTCAACGAATATTGTTTATAACAAAATTGTATCTTTAAACTTATTCTTTTCTCATGATATTTTGATCATATCATTTGTTTTAGATTTCAACTAATGGGTTACAAAACTTCTACTTACACACACACACACACACAATTATTGACACTTGACTTTTAACTTGACCCAAAGAGTCATGACCTACTTTGACTTAACATGACTCTTAAATCCTTTTACAAAATCATAAGAATTTACATATAATAACCTTACAATGGAGCTAACTGACTTACAAATTGAGAGTATACTCAAGATATAACTTAAGGTACTTCATAAAATATGAATTACTCTTTAACATTTTGTCTAACATCTAGCACTATATAAGATAGTAGAGCTAATTATTGTCCTATAAAGTTTTATCTTTAGCTTTATTGAGATTCTTTTATTGCATAGAGAATCACTAACATGTATCCATTTTGACCATCTTGCCTTAATCCTATTTCTTACATCTTTATCAATTTTACAATATGATAAGAGAATTAATCGTAAGTAATGAAATTATTTATAGTGAGTAACTTTCTAGCATTGAATTATCACTTTTAATTTACCATTTGATGAGTGGCAAGGTACCCCTACACTCAACCATACGAAACGAGCATAACACGTGCGATCTAGTCGAACTCTGCAGACTAAATGCCTATGCGCCCCATGGAACACTTGGGGTTAATCATTTGTTGTCTTCCCAGACTTACTTGTAGTTGTCACGGTGTATGGTTAAGTAAGTCCAAGGTATATGATTTTTATAGTCTTTTCTAGTTTTTCTCCTATGCTATGAAGGTGAAGGGTTGAGAGAGCTGACTAACTCTAACTAAGGACTAAGTCTAAATTAACTAGCGTCAGCATCCGTTCCCACTTACCGTACACACCCTGAACTATGCAACTGTGGCTACCAAATGCTAATCGTTACTGGGATCACCACACATAACGCACGTGCTCGAAGTGGTCGTACT
>MNCI01028249.1:187594-218215 GCA_015680685.1 Gnetum montanum
CCTATTCCATGCACTGCAAGGTTTATCCACAAAGCTCATCTTTATTGCTGTACACAACTTGCGTTCAGGTACAAAGCTGCTCAAATAAAGATCTGTTCACTTGGGGACTCCTACTGCAGGCACATGGAAAATATTCTATCTCTGGAGTGATTAAATTGCCAGAGTTTCCCTACTTTAAGCCTAGGATGGGAAATAAGGGGAGTGCCGCCTCTTATTTATAGATTTGACGGCGGACCGCGATATCGTGTATGTGACATCACAGGGGACGACGCGATATCGCGGTACATGCGATATCACGTTTCATCATACCCCCATGATTGAATGAAAACTCATCCTCGAGTTCCTTACTATAATTTTGGGAAGGTATGGAATTATTGAGGGGAATGGAACTAATGGGATGACATGTGAACAGATCATCATTACAAGACTTGACAAAACTGGTGTTCATGACAACAAGGGTGAACACCTTATTACAATGACATCAGGCCTTAGTTGGCAGCTGAGAAAGAGAGAGAAATAAGTGTTGCTACTACCAACACCAAGATTGGGCCTTCATTGTCCATCCGTAAGCGCGTCATCGATCTTGCTCCTTGCATAGCTGCTTCAACGTTGCTTCATTCCAAGTGTTTGCTCCAGATCCAATCCATTGTTGCATGTCTGCCATCTGCACACACAACATAATCGTATATTAGCAAGGGTAATTGAATCATCATGTAATTAATACCTTGCTTCGGTGTAAGTCCATTGGCTAGGTTGTGGTATGGCTGATTTGGATCGGGAGATATATTGATGATGACTACCGAAGGTGTAGGGGTTAGGAAGAAAATCAAAAATTTGGGGCTAGGAGAAAATCGAAAAAATTGGGCCCCATACCCTCATGACTAATCGTAAACCTCTAGTAACGTTAGAATGGAGAAAGAAAAGGAGTAAGAAAGATAGATAAAAAGGGACAACTATGGCATCGATGAAAGGATGTCAAGATGGAAATGAACAAAATAAAATGAATTGCAAAATGTTAAGGGAAAGAATTTAACTAATGCTCTAAATAGGAATGTCAGTGGGTCCTCCCCAAAGCAGGCTCATGCCCTTAATGCCCTGACAAATCCACATTCAAAGAGTCCGTAGGCCCTGGGAATGTCATTTGGAACAAGAGTTAAAATCTTAACCGTAAGAATTTACCATAAAGAAAACAATGCATCAACCAAAATATATGCACTAATGATACAACCGGAAATGAGGTGAAGAATGGAGAGAAGGAAATGGAATGGAATCCCAAGAACAAGTTGGTGTACAACCCCTTGTGTGTTTTATGATTAATGTAACTTGGCAAGTCTCATTTCAACTTCGGCCTCAAACCAACCACATCCAGTGACTTTGCATCAATGCATTCGGCTAAACCATACTTGGATAATAAGAATGCATCCTCCAAGAGCCACCACCATTCTGATGAAACAAAGAAGAGAATGGGAAGTGAGAAGGGCCTTAGTTAGAGGGAACACTTTTGGTTCCATAACCAGTGCTTGTAGCACAAGTTTATTCATCTAAGGGGTGTGCTTTGAATTCTCACTTGTTTTGTTTTTTGTTTTTTTTTTGTGTTTTTTGTTTTTATGCGTGAGAACCACACCATGTGAAGACTTCTTATTTTTATTGACTCAACTTCCAATAATTGGGTAACATCAAAACGACAAGAAAACTCAAGAAGAAAACATCCAAGCACCTAAGAGAATGACTAACACAAAAGCATCAAGTTCCCTTGAAGTTACACCCTTTGCAATCCTTGAGTCCTTCCTTAGTTTGAGAAATACCCAGTCACCGATTCGTTTAAGTTCTTATTAGAAGGAGACTGTACATTTCCAAGCCGAGAGAGACCATAGAAACTAGTGGATGGATGGATGAAGTGGTCTCATTACCTGCTATATCAAAAGAAACATACCTTAGTATCAACATTGTAACTTAAAGGTAAAAACCAAACATTAGCAATCAACATGAAAATAGTTCATACCATCATTACGAACACTTATTGGGTGACAAACTTACAGGGTGGATCACACACACACACACACACANGACTGAGTTGTAAGGGAGAGATCCGAAATAATGAGCGCCTGTTTGAATTTCTAAGAAGTGCCCAACTTCTCCCAATTGATGATCTTAGATTAAGGGGTGGAAGTTGGCGATGCTCACGTTCCAATGTATATATGCTTTCATTATGGGCGTGGGTTTCCTTAGTTCGTTCTATGCATAGTTAGTTGCTCCTTCGAATAGCTGTCACCCACAGGGTGTCTACTACTTCTTGTGTGGTTGCTACATACAGGCATCTTTGGTTCAAAGTTTCGTGGGCACACCTGTTACATGGAGGCATATCCTCCATGTCATCACTCGATGAATCACTGTATGTGATGCATGGAACTTTCCTCTTCTCGATCTTTCCACAAATGTTTATCTTAGAGATTTCCAAGGAAAGATCGTGGATCCTAAGGCATGCATCTACTGTACTTAGCCATGCCCTTCTCATTATAATTGGAAAGTCCCCTTCGTTGTTGTTCACTTCAATCACCAGAAAATCAGCTGGGTAAGACCAACCACACACAATGATAATGATGTCCTCCACCAATCCCAAGGGAATGGTGATGGACTGGTCTGCCAACTCTAGTTGAATGTTTCTCTTCTTAAGTTGTGGCAGGTTCCAGGCATGATACATCTCTCATGAAATCAAGTTAACTCCGAAACCTGAGTCAAGAAGAGCCCTATGTAGTTTATTTTTGGTGATCTGTAAATAGATTAAGGGACTCCTAGGGTCAGTTATTTTCCTGGGAAGGTGGCCTACCTTGACCTAGTTAGTTACGGTATGCGTTAACATAACCGTATGCGTTATGCTCTGTTAGATGGTGGAGGAGTGTACATGGGCCCAACCACTTATTGTTGCGAGAGTTTGTCTAGGCTTTTGGTTCTAAAGTAAGGTCTTCTCTTTTTACAGTTGTCAGAAACAGCAGCAGGTTGAATATTTACAGCTCTCACAGCGTGACGTTGCTGTGGTTGAGGAGGAAGTTCCCCTTGCATTGTTGGAGCATGAGGTGTTATGGGAACTACTTGTGGTGGAAGAGGTGCGAATGGATTAGGAGGATGGTGTGGGTATGGAGTGTCTCTCGGAGGAGAAGGAGTCCTTCTGAAACTTGGTAGTAATAGTTGGGGGTTGTGTGACTCATAGAGTCACTTGGAGAAATCGGTTGTCGCACATAATATCCATAAGGATCAAGCTACCGGTAAGGGTACTGATGTTTCGGTGATGGCATCCCCTATGACTGTGGGTATTGCCACTGCTGATGCTGTCTGATGGGCTCTAGTGGAGTTTCACTTGGATAATACGTTAGTGGTTGGTGGAACTACCTTGGGTTACCTTGTGGATAAGGTAACCTTTAGGGTGTTTGCCATTGGTTGAGTCTTAGATTAAGCGCATATACCCCAGACTCCTATAAATGTGAGATAATGGGGCAACATCCCTTAGGATGGTCATAGTGGCAGATCTCACATCCACCGTCATCGTCTATGTCAAAGTCCTCAGCCACATCAGATTTAGTGATTTTTCCCTTACCCTTGTTATGTGCAGGGCCTAAATCTCTCCACTTTTTCTTACCTTTGTCACTACTTTATTCTACCTTAGACTCTTCTACAATTTTTAAGACAGTTTCAATTTTAGAGTCTAAGGAACTCCATACATCATCTACCTTAGCCGCTATTTTAGTTGTTAATTTTTGGATTGGCAAGGTTCTCCGGTTCACCAAGTTTTCGATTGGTGACTCATCCTCTTCATCACAAAATTTCACTCCCTTCTTTCGAAGGGAGGGATCGTGGTTGTTTTCTTCCACACTTTCCCTTTTTCATAGCTCACATTCTTCTTTTGATACTTGTTCCAACAAGCTATGTACTTCATGGGCTCTAAGTTGTGAGAGTCTCCCTTGGGCATAAGTCCCAAGGGTTCTTCTAGTTTCATGCCTTAGCCCATCCACGATGTGGTGAAGTTGATCCCGCTGAGCGTACCCATGGCCCAGGCAACGATGTAACAATGTGTAATAGTGGGCCATGGTAGCATCCAAGGGTTCATATGTACCTTGCTTCCAGCCTTGGATCTGCTTACGCAAATTGGACACTCTAGAGTACGTCTAATACTTTTCGTTGAACAGTTTTAGCATCATAATCCACCTCCTGATGGTTTCTGGTTCTAAGGATCGGTACCAGCTCTCTACTTATTTAGTGAGTGTCCTTGGGAACAACTTAGGTTTTTGCCACTTATTTTCTATATTCTGCAAGGCACAGGCATCATGGAATTCTTGTAAATGATTTTGCTCATCAGCATTGTATCCCCCTTCAAATCATGGGATATTGTTCATGTCTAATCATTTGATCTGACTGTCTTTTAAATGCCTTGTGGGAATCCTAACTGCCTCCGTTATGTCAAGCATACTTTGGATTGTGAGTAGGGGCTCATCATGATCATCTCTTTCATGATGCCTGTGATGTCTGTGTTGTTCCCTACTCTCCCTATGTCCTTGCCCTTTTCCTCTCTCTCAACTTTCCTGTCAAGGTCTTTCATCCTTCTTACTTTTATCCTCACCTTTATGTTCATGGTGGCTACACCCAAATGTGGAAGGAGAGGGTGAGTGATGTGAAGAAGAGGAAGAAGAAGGGGAACCATCGCCATGAAGATGTTTCTTACCTTCTCTTCGGCTGCTACGGCCTCGATTGTGGTGACGATCTAAGTGCCCGTCCTTAGCATAAGTGGTTGTTCCCTTTGTGAATAGTTGGCGTTCACGAGTGTTAGAACCAGTAATATGTATCGTTGATTGTAGGTTTTGATACCCAACCTCCTCACCACATTAGGAGGAGGAACATCATTTGTTAAAGAACCCGTCACAAGGGGTTCCTCATCTCCTATTTCGCTAAGGATGTGCAGGGCCTTGCCCTTCAATAGTGCATGTTGACTCTCCTGCCTTAAGTCCCTCATATGTTGGGCATCTGTGGGATAATAATCCCTCATGTCAAAGTCCTCTGCAACATATTCAGCATATAATTCAGTCATGCCTATTTGTGCAAAGGCATGGAAAAGCAATGTGAGAGATTGATCGGTTTGGAGGTAACACAATGTTACCTTGCAAATCTCTCCACCACAGCTGTTCGTCCTGATGGAGAATAAAAGTAAAATTAGGGATATACTCATCGGGATGAGTATATGTCATCTTATATTGTTGAGGCACTGGCTAATTTTGGTTATGTGTTTTATGTTGCTGACTGTCTCTAGTATGGTCCTTAGGTGGTGAGTTGCTCTTATGAGAAGAAGGCATTTTTATTAGTGTGCTAATTTCACCGTTATATAATTTTTCTCTTTTGATTAACCCGAAGGTTCGTTAAGGCTCACAACGATGTGAGTGATATTCCTTATGTTCTATTCGGCGCACAAACACTTAGTCCCCAGCAACGGCACCAATAATGAGTGGCGAGGTACCCCTACACTCAACCATATGAAACGAGCGTAGCACATGCGATCCGGTCAAACTCCATAGACTAAATGCCTATGCACCCCATGGAACATTTGGGGTTAATCATTCGTTGTCTTCCCAGACTTACTTGTAGTTGTCACGGTGTATGGTTAAGTAAGTTCGAGGTATATGATTTTTATAGTATTTTTTGGTTTTTCTCCTATGCTATCAAGGTGAAGGGTTGAGAGAGCTAACTAACTCTAACTAAGGACTAAGTCTAAATTAACTAGCGTCAACATCCGTTCCCACTTACCGTACACACCCTAAACTATGCAACTATGGCTACCAAACGCTAATCGTTACTGAGATCACCACACGTAATGCACGTGCTTGAAGTGGTCATACTGAGGCACTTAACTATCCTAAACGTGATGAGCAGCTGATTCCTTGACTAGCCATACACATCCGTAGATGCTTATAATCAAGTCGTACTCATCCCGCATTCTAGGAGTTGAGGGTGAGAGAGACTAATCGCAATGAGCAGTCGATTCCTTGATTAGCCGTACACATTTGTCAATGCTCGTAATCAAGTCATACTCATGCTGTGCTAATGTAGGTAATAAATAATAGGTAAGAAATAACATGTAATAAACCTATTCCATGCACTGCAAGGTTTATCCACAAAGCTCGTCTTTATTGCCGTACACAACTTGTGTTCAGGTACAAAGTTGCTCGAATAAAGATCCGTTCACTTGGGAACTCCTATTGCGAGCACATGGAAAATATTCTATCTCTAGAGTGATTAAACTACCAGAGTTTCCCTACTTTAAGCCTAGGATGGGAAATAAGGGGAGTGTTGCCTCTTATTTATAGATTTGATGGTAGACCGCGATATCGCGTACGTGACATCACAGGGGATGACGCGATATCGCGGCGGCCACAATATCGTGTACGCAATATCACGGTACATGTGATATCGTGTCTCATCACCATTGTTCATGCTTTTATTAAAATTATATTCCATATATTTTTTCATTTTAGAAGAAATATTGTTTCCAATTGAATCCACCACCATAATATCATCACATTACATAGAGAGATAATTTTTTTTCCTTAAATTATCACTCTTATTTCACCATTGTTTATGCTTTTATTGAAATTACATTCCATATATTTTTTCCAATTGAATCCACCAACAAAATATTATCACATTAGAGAGAGAGAGAGAGAGAGAGAGAGAGAGACCCATATTTCCTCAACCTTTGATCTTCTTGCAATAGCACAACATTAGACTCTATGTGGAAGAGTAATGGGGTGCATGTAGAAGGGCTTCAAGAATACCAAGGATTAAGCCTTGACTTCGATAAGGCTCTATTGAAGAATGATGGATGATTGATAGGTGAATCAACTATAATAAAATATATATGAAGCTTTCAAAGTTATAGGATGGAGACTAGATGATTGATAGTCAAAATTGCATGAGGGATGGAGGATTAAGATTTATCTAGGATCAATTTGTGGCTTGATCCATGTAGAAAAATATCTTAATCTTATAATTAACATCACTTTAATGGAAAAAAATTTAAAACCTATATGACACACAAAATGACAAATCATAGTAAGGTTTTGAAAACTTTGTGGCAATTGCATACATAAGTTGGCTTCATTCAAATTCATAGGCATACCAAAACCATCTTTCCATAAAAAGGAAAAAGCATAAAATATAAACATCATGATAAATGGTAGGAGTGCCAAAACCAAAAAAAAAAAAAGAATAATAATATTTTAAAAAATCAAATTACATTAGATCATTAATGAGAGAGTTTAAAGAAAAAGCTCAACAGTTTTGGAAATGCCTTTTCAAGTTTTCATCCTTACGACCAATCCTAAAAAGCCTTTCCTTTGGGATAGGCAAAGGATTGGGCCTTATCCTTATTTAGAAGCACTCTCATGGCTTTTTAGTTCTTACTAAAGAATTTATTATAAAGAGAAGGAGAAAAATTTCTCTAAAGATAAAAGAATACATCAATTAGAAATAAAGAACAAAGAGTAACAAAATTTGAAAGATTTCTATCCTTGAGCCTTCAAAACAAAAATAAATTAATACTATAAAAAATAAATTAATGGTTCAATTTTCATTGAGAACTTTTTTACCTAAAGTTGTAATTGAAAAATGACATCTTTGAGAATATGGTACTTGACTTCTCAAAAATATCATAGTAATTACCATCAATAGGGGCTCATATCCATCCAATCTAGTTTTATCAAGAGATATTGAGTGTTAGTCATAAAATATTAAAATAAAATAAAATATTAAATAAATATAAATAAAAATTATTAAATTAAATACATTAAAATATATGATGAAGGATTAAGGAGTCAAATCCAAGAAGGATAAACCAAGCTAAATCAAAGCTAAATCAAATTTGATCAAAGGTCATGAAGAATTTGTTGCACTATCCATAGGCTTTAGAAATACATAATCATAGCAATCTAGAACTTCATAACAAAAAGCTCAAATGTTTAAAGTGCTAAAATCATAGGTTATTACATACTTTCCCTCCTTAGTTGATCTTCCTCCTAAAAAAATAAATGTAGGATATGTATTTCAACCAGTTTTTCTTACTTATAGTTTAACCCTTTCTAAATCTTCAAAAGTTTGTAGATCCTTTCCTAGGTATTACAAGCTAATTTTTATGTAGTGTTGGTGATGTTCTAACCTTGAGAAATTTTCTCTTTATTTTGTTGATTCTTCTTCATCTACTTAGGATACTATAACTTAACATGACCAAGCTAGATGCAATAGTGATATCATTTTAACTAATCTTGATTATTTTTAAATATAAATAGCAAAGATTCTTTGCTCATTTGCTACCCATCACAATCAACAACTCATGGATGTTATACCTTTCTCTCATCCCTCTGGGTAGCTAGATGAATTTTTACATTTTCAAAACACCTTCTTTCTCCTCCTTTCTCTATCTTGGAGGATGTCTACCTATCATATTTTGGCTCAATGCCTAATTTTGTCTCTATTGTTTAATCCATGTTTCATGCCTAAAAGTTTAGAAGTCATAGTCATTCATTAAGGAAAAGTTACAAAAAATAAAGTCTAAGCTATAAATTATTTAATGAAGGGGATAAAAATCACATAATGAAGGGGTCAAGCCTATATCACCTACTATAAATAGAAGTCAAGATCCTCCAAATAAAAGAAAGAATGAGAAAGTGAACTATTTAGAATTTTGAAGAGTGAGGAGCCATGAGTACTCTCATTTTTTTCTTTCTCCTCTCTTGCTCCATTCTCAATACATATGAGGATTACAATTGTTAAAACAATTTGAGTCCTTCATGAATGAAGCTCTCAAGCATGAAGATCTTAAGAAATTTTAGATTGCAAGTCCTCCTTTAGTGATCAATGAAGCTTTTAAGATCTTTCATTTAAAAGTTCACTTCATTTCATATCAAATTAATCATTTCTCTTAATCTTTTCAAAATGTTTTCATACAAGTACCACAAATCCCCAATCTCTCACATATCTTCAATTTCACATCTCTCACATTTCAAAATTTTATCAAAGATCATTGAAGAATAAAGAAGACAAGTCTATGAAAGGAATATTTCTCCCATTTCATTTTATTTGAAGTCACTTTGATGCTTCGAATAGCATTTTGTTTCATTTTAATTGATTAATGAAAGATAGTGTTAGTTCTCAAGAGTTTATTACTTTATATGAAAGTTATTCAAGTGGATTAGATAAGATTTTCAAGTCATTGATATCATTTTATAAAGCACAATTATCTTTCCATGAAAATTAATCAAGTGTGATGAGTGGTAAGGTACCCCTACACTCAACCATATGAATACGAGCATTTCACGCATGGTCCGGTCGAACTCCACAAATGGGCTAGTTGTGGTATCTAGATAGTTACTCACTGATCATAGTTCGTTGTCTTCCCACTTGGACTAGTATTTGCTTTATCATGTATGGTTTAGTCTAGAGTGAGGTGTATGATGTAGTTTCTAACCTAGTGTTGCTCCTGGAGGCAATGGAAAATAACTTTAATTAAGCTAGGAGGAAAAGGGAGAGAGAATCTAAGCTAGCCTAAGTGCGATGAGCATCCATTCCTTAATCATCCGTACACACCTTGGACCTCGTGCATGACTACCACTAGGATTACCAAGCACATGGCCTAGGTACACTATTGGGCTACTAAGTAGTCACACTTGAACGCTCGTGATTAAGTCGTACTCATTCCACGTTTAAGGAGTTTAGGGTGAAGAGATATTAACTATGAAAGCAATAAATAACAATAACAATTAAATAATTAAACTAAGTGAATGCTGCAATGATGAAGTAATCTTGATCTTTATTTTTGGTCATGTGCATGTCCAAGTACGTCACACTCAAATAAAGGTGCTATATAGTTACAATTATCACACTACTAGCATGCATTGGGAGAAAGGGTTGAGAGGAAAAACTCATAAAAGGATCCTACTCTAATACTAATTGACTACTACTTTCCCGTGTGCTCCATTGTGTATTTATAGGCTTACATGGGAATTGCGATATCGTAAGCTAGGCCGCGATATTGGGGGTTCGATATCGAGACTCATCAGATATCAGGAGTTTGATAACAAGGGTCTGATATTAGCACCTGGTTAACAGGGGTCCAATATCAGCACCTAGTTAACAAGGGTCTAATATCAACACTTAACAAACCACGATTCATCATACCCCCATGACTGAATAACAACTCGTCCTTAAGTTAAACAAAATGAGAATGAGTCCAATTGATTACACAGTGGATAGGTATGGGATTATTGAATAACTAGAAATTATTCATGTTGTAGTGTGGGATTGAACAAAATAAAATTGGGACATAGACACAAAATTACAAAACTTTGTTGGAACTCATGTGGTTCCAGATGGCGGTGGCTCCTCCATGGCTGCCTTTCCTTTGTCCTACGTTTTAGGCTTCTAAGATTGATACCATTGAAGAAGCATCTCATGTTTCTTCTCTTCTACCTGAGGATTATGAGCCATCCATGCTGATGTTCCAATGTTTGATGAAGTCAGCACTTTCCATAGACATGGCAATTGTGGGAACACTTGATTGGCCTTGACATGCCATACCACAAATAGTCGTTGTTCCTCTTCATAGGCTCAAGCCTTGACCTCTCCACCTTTTGCTTGGCTAGATTGTGTAGTGACAGGAGGTCCTTGATGGATGCTGAATGATTGTACCTCCTGCTCTACATGTTTTGCATGTGGTCCTTCATCTTTGCCTCCCCATGGGTGTTCAGTTGCACCTTGAGAAGGTCCTCCTTATTGACCTCTTTTAGGGACCATCTATAATCACACAAAGATCAATTTTTAGTAAGGTTATTAAGATAAGTTAAATTATTTAATACCTTACTCATTACCTTTAATAAATGTTGAATTCTTTTCTTAGTGTGATTTTAGAGTTAGAAATTTTTTTCAAGGAAGTTTCCCTAAAATTTTAATGTTGGACTTGGTTTGTTTAGGTGACACATCAAAGGACATGTAATGGTTTTGAGGAACATTTGATAAAATGATGACAAAGGAAAGAATATATTTGGCAATGAAGTGCTTGGAGGGTGATGAGTGGCAAGGTACCCCTACACTCAACCATATGAATATGAGCGTTACATGCGCAATTTGGTCGAACTCCATAGATGGACTAGTTGTGGCATCTAGACAGTTAGCCTTAGGTCGCAATTTGCTATCTTCCCACTTGGACTAGTATTAGCTTTGTCACGTATGGTTAAGTCTAGAGTGAGGTGTATGATGGGTTTCTAATCTAATGCTACTCCTGAAGGCAATGGAAAGTAATATTAACTAAGCTAAGAGAGAGAGGGTAAGAGAATCTAATCTAGCCTAAGTGCGATGAGCATCTGTTCCTTGATTATCCGTACACATATTGGACTTTGTGCATGACTACCACTGGGATTACCAAGCGCAGATCCTAGGTACGCTACTAGGTTACCAAGTAGTCACACTTAAATGCTCGTAATCAAGTCGTACTCATTCCGTGTTTAACATGAGCTTAAGGGTGAGAGAGATTAACTAGGAAAGCAGTAAATAACAATTAATTAAATAATTAATCTAAGTGAATGTTGCAATGATGAAGTAATCTTGATCTGTATTGTTGGTCATGTGCATGTCCAAGTACGTCACACTTGAATAAAGGATGCTGTACAATTACATTCACCACACTACGGGCATACACGGAGAGGAAATAATTCTAACTCTAAGAAAGGAAAACTGCAAGAGTCTAGCTAAGGGACTAAAAAATTGATGCGTAAACTCATCTATCTACCTCTTATTTATAGATGAGAAGACAGGCCGTGATATCGCATATGCAATATTGCGGGTTGGGCTGTGATATCGCGTACACGATATTGTGGTTGCCCCAAATGATGACTCATTAGAGGGTATAAAATGATGTGGTGGTGTGCAACAAGTACAAATTACAAAAGTCATGCAAGTGGATCCTCCCCAAAGCAGGTTTCTACCTATGATGCCCTTACGTAACCATCTTAAAAATGTCCGTAGGCACTAGAAGGGTTAAATGTAATCCACACTAGTTCCACAAAACACACACACGTAGATACCATCGTGATGAGGTACGAATTCAATGTTATGTAAGACATGAGTCACAAATTCATGAACTGCAAGATGAGGTGAATTGTAGAAGGGAATGTAGAGATTGGAACATGAGGTAGCTGACCTAGGGCGTAATGAATCTTGAGTGTAGGATGTGATTAATGTGTCATTCGCCCGTCACTCCAAAATCAAGACCAAGTCCATTTCTCTGATCAGTGACATTGCATTGTTTCATCCCATGATGGACAACCATAAGAGTACCGTGACAACAAGGCATATGATCACTTGGTGTTTTGTTCAAGGGAGGAGTGATTCAGAATTGCTTTGCAGAAATTGGAGCTTGATCTTTTCTTTTTCTTTTTGTGTGGCCACTTTGGCACACTCTTCTTGCTCTTTTTTTTTTCATTTTTTTGAATGCTTAATCCAGAGAAGCTTTCTACCTTCAAACATGGGTACATGTCTTTCCAGTGGAACCCCCTAGAATAGCATTGGGTTTCTTTATTAAGTGCCTTTTTATTACTCTTACTCCCATTCTTCATTAGATCTACAAGAATCTTAGTACAACCAGGCTGCATGATAGCTCCCATGGATGTCACCAAAGATAATTTACAAGTCCCCTTGATGTCACACCCTAGCCATTCCCGCTTAGCCCATTCTTCTTCACTCTGGGTATAATAAACACAAGGTTACTTTAATTTTTAATGATTAAGAATATCATTGTACCCAAGGTAGAACCTCTTATTAATAGAATGGGTAGGTGGATGTTGTGGGCTCACTGTTTAAGTAATTAGTCACCTGAGACTTGATAGCAGAGAACTACACCACAACCAATGAGTCACATGAGTGCTTTATTCATAGATGAGATTACTCATAAAAAGGTAAAAAGATAAAAAAAAATTGAAAGATGAAAAACTGAAAAACAAAAATTGTAAAATTAAAGAAAAGGAGAATTATTTATTAATTCTGCTTGTTAGAATGGGGGATATCCCCCATAACTAAACCTTTGATCATGGCGAGAATTAATAAATGGAATGGTTGGATCCATGCATTTCAGAAATATTGGAG
The DNA here is from genome assembly GCA_015680685.1 of Gnetum montanum. Taxonomy (NCBI): domain Eukaryota; kingdom Viridiplantae; phylum Streptophyta; class Gnetopsida; order Gnetales; family Gnetaceae; genus Gnetum; species Gnetum montanum. The sequence goes on from MNCI01028249.1 coordinate 200,765, forward strand.
TTCGATCAAATCCAAACCATTGGGTATCTTTTGAGGTGGTGGTAGGAATATACCCAAATTGGGGTTCACACACTTGATTGTAGTAGGCATAGTGGGGTAGATTATAAAATGTGGTCATGTGATAAGGAGCTAACCCACTATGGAACCCGTGACCATAAGATGGTATGCAAGGATTGTTATGTCTCCCATCGTGGCCATATTCATTAGGCCCCATGGTTGTTGGAGTATTGAGTAGTGGCCCTAATAAGGTAACATGAGGTGTTGGGTTCAAAGAGGAAGATGCACCACAGTGTTGAACTTTTTCTAAGTTGGAGGATGTAGTGGTTTCTGAACTGTGGTGTCCCTTTCTATGGTCATGTCTAAAGAAGGGACGCCTATGATGTTGTGGAGGATTCCAATTGCTATTGACAGTAGAAGTACAAATAATGTTCGTAGGTTGGTGCTGTGGTGGAAAATCTTCTGGTACAATTGGTGGTGATGTAGAAGGAGGTAAAGGATGAGAATATTGATGGTGAGGAGAAGTGTGAGGAACATGAGGGGGTGTTCTTGTTAGAAAGGGAATAGGCTAATAGTACTTAGGAGAATAATAACAATGTGGTGAGATAGAAGATGTTGAACTGGTTGGGGAAACAAGATGTTGAACCTAATAAGCACTTAGTTTTGGATGATATGAAGGGTGTGACCAGTTCGAGGGTGGCCTCCCCCATGACTGGGATTGTTGCCACTATGATCAAACATAGTATTTTTGTATGAACTCTAGATGTAACATTCTTCCCCAATGCTCCTAGAAATGTGACAAGATTGGACATTAGCCCTTGGGGTGATCGTACAAGCAAATGTTACATTGATATGTATTATTGGTAGTTAAGTTCTTATTCTCTTCAACCCTTCTTTCTAATCATCTAAAGGTGTTTTGTCCTATTTCTTGGATTTTCATAACTCTACCTCTAATAATATTAGCATATTCTCCACATTTTTCATGTATCTGCTCCGTCATCTTATTGATCTTTGCCTCAATTTCATCTAATGATTGTAACATTGGCAAAGATGGTTCCACCTCCTTGAGGTGAGTTGATTTCTCCTTTTCACAATCATGGGCTCTTGTTGATTTTTGAGCCTGTTGAGATTTTTCAGCATTCTCCCATTTAGGCATTTCTCCTTCTTCTTTTGCTACTCACTTAATAAGCTCTTGAAATTTATGGGTCCATAGTTCATATAGTTGACCTGGGGCATACATTCCTAGGGTTTCCCTTGTTTCATTACGGAGCCCATCTACGATGTGATACATTAGCCTTTCCTCAGAGAACCCATGGCCTGGGCAGTTGTTTAATAGTGCATAATATCTTTCTAAGGCTATGTCCAAGGGTTCATGTTGCACTTGTTTCCACTCTTGGATTTGTCTCCTCAAGGCTGACACTCTTGCATAGGTTTGATATCTTTCATTAAATATTTCTACCATTGTCAGCCAACATCGAATTGATTTTGGTTTTAATGACCTATACCATAATTTTTCTTGGCTAAAGAGTGTCATAGGGAAGAGCTTAAGTTTTTTCCATCCATTATCAATGTTATTCCATACATAGACATCATGGAAGGCTTGTAGATGATGTTGCGAATCTAAATCATAGCCTCTTGAAAACTTAGGAAAGTTGTTTAAGTCAAGCCTAGGTAGAAGACTTTCTTTATGATGCCTGTGGGATATTCAAATAGCCTCTTGTATTTCTGTTAGGCTTGTAGTGGCCAGTAGGGGTTCATTGTCACTAGGTATGTTATGCATTTGTGAGTTGGGATGATGTTGTTTGTGTTTACACTCATAGGAGACCCCTACATCGGATTGGGTACTCCAAACTTCATCTTCATCATTATATAAATCATTAATTCTCTAATGAATTTTCTTACTAGTTGTTGCATTGTCATAGTCTTATGATAGAGACATTGTTATGAGTTTGTGTGTGACTTACTTGCAATTACTTCTTTCTGAAAGATATTGTCAAGGCTTTGTTATAGCAATCTTGGATGATGTAACTAATCTAAATAACTAGAAATGTCCCCGGAAATAGTGCCAATGATGAGTGGTGAGGTACCTCTACACTTAACCATACAAATACGAGTGTTTCATGCATGATCCGGTCAAACTCCCTAGATAGCCTAGTTGTGGTATCTAGATAGTTACTCGCTAGACTAGTAGCTCATTTGTCATGTATGGTTTAGTCTAGAGTGAGGTGTATGATGTAGTTTATAACCTAGTGTTACTCTTGGAGGTAATGGAAAATAACTTTAATTCAGCTAGGAGGAAAAGAGAGAGAGAATCTAAGCTAGCCTAAGTGTGATGAGCATTTGTTCCTTAATCATCTGTACACATCTTAGACCTCATGCATGACTATCACTGAGCGCATGGCCTAGGTATGCTATTGGGCTACCAAGTAGTCACACTTGAATGCTCTTGATTAAGTCATACTCATTCCATATTTAAGGAGTTTAGGGTGAAGAGATATTAACTACAAAAGCAATAAATAATAATAACAATTAAATAATTAAACTAAGTGAATGCTGCAATGATGAAGTAATCTTGATCTTTATTTCTGGTCATGTGTGTGTCCAAGTACGTCACACTTGAATAAAGGTGCCGTACAATTACAATCATCACACTACCGGCTTGCACTAGGAGAAAGGGTTGAGAGGAAAAACTAACAAAAAGATCCTACTCTAATACTAACCAACTACTACTTTCTTGTGTGCCCCATTGTGTATTTATAGGCTCACACGGGAACCGCGATATCATATATACGATATCGTAAGCCAGGTTGCGATATGGGGGGTTTGATATCAAGACTCATTAGATATTAGGAGTCTAATAATAGGAGTCCAATATCAACACCTGGTTAACAGGGTTCTGATATCAGCACATGGTTAACAAGGGTCCAATATCAGCACCTGGTTAACAAGGGCCTGATATCAGCATCTAACAAACCATGATTTAAGTGTTAGTTCTCAAGAGTTTCTTACTTTATGAAAGTCATTCAAGTGGATTCGATAATATTTTCAAGTCAGTGATATCATTTTATAAAGCACAATTATCTTTCCATGAAAATTAGTTAAGTGTCTCCAAGATTTCATTCCTTTTGACTCAAAGTTGTAAAGTTTATTTTATTTTCTATGAGATTTGTGCTCTACTACATTAGATTTATAGATTCATGTCAAATATGAGGCAAAATGGATTAAATTTAAGTCAAATAGAGTATTTCAAAAATTAAAAATTTTCACCAATTGATTTACATCACTCAACAACAACCTTTAGTGATATGTGAAAAAAATTCCAAAGGCATATCATGTTTCTTAGCATTCTAGCAAATTTTGGTAATGAAAATAAAACTATATCAATTTGTATAGATTGAGGGATACAAATTGATATCATATCAATTCTTATTGATTGAGCTATGTCTAGTAATATCACCTGAAACATGAAGAATTGAAGACACATCAATTTCTGGAGATTTCAATGATGATCAGCAATATGTTCAAACTTTGGATAAAAATCATAGTCATGTTGCTACTCACATCTAACACTACCAAGTCATCATTGAAAGTGATGTTGAAATCAAAGAGTAACATTAACTTTATTAGATTTCTAAGAATCAACCCCATGCATTTTGTAAAACAAGAAAAATTAGTTCTTTTGTGTATGCTCATTGTGAGAAGAATTTTCCAACTTACATACATACTTTAAACTTGTACTTAATCAAAGACAAAGTAGCTTTGAGGATTGTAACTCTTGACTTTCTACTTACACCATTTCATAAGTTTGACTGATTCATAGGTATCATTTCATTGGTTTCCAAATTGATATAAGTTACAACTTAACTTATGACTCAACATATCAACTTAAGAATTTACTTAACGAATTACAATTAACTTATAACTTAATTTATTAACTTATAAATTTACTTGTAAACTCACATGAAATATGATTTACACTATGAACACTCCTCTTTAATTCATACTTCATTAATTTTAATACAACTTTTTCTTCTACTCATTATGTTATGACCATTTTTAAAATGATAAGTTATGAATAACTCAGATTTTTTGAAGTAAATTAATAATATAGATTTAATGTTTTAATACTTCTTTTTAGTTAGAAAAATCTTCTATTCCTTAAGGTTGTAGAATCTCATCTTATACTTACATTTGAGTATTATCTTTGATTTACTTCATAGGTTTTTAAACTTAATTATGAAATCTTTCATAATTTCATAGAACTCCTTCTTATGTTAACATCTTTTAGGATTCTTTGGCTCCTTTGAATTGATTCCATTGACATTTCAAAATATCTAATTTTCATGGGCTCAACATCATGGATTATACATCCACATCCTTATGTAGGGTTTCTCCAAATTACAAATTACTTGTAACATCTCTAACAATGCTTACTATGTGTTTCAATGTCTACTGAATCTTTCTCTTATTAAGAAGATTACTCTTCAACACAATTAAACATTTATTAGTGTATACCTATCTTTTGTTGAATCTTTTTCTTGTTTAGAAACTAACTTCACATAAGTTATATACAACTTCTAGGGTACAAATGTCAACAAGTTGGAGTTCTTAGATTGCTCATTCATTACTAGTTTTAACTTACCAACCTCATTCTTCATTAATCAATACTTTTACATTTATTTGATTTGGAACTGTTGAACTACACAAGTAAAAACTATACAATCATTAGTTTCATAATCATTTAAGACTATTCATAACCATTCCTAATAAGTTCATAATGAAAATATATTATTTGTAACCTAGGAACTATCATAACCTTTCTACAAAATATAAGCAAACCAAGAATAACTTATGTAGTATAGGTGAAAATAATAGAAGAATGTGAAGAAATAACTTGTGAATGAAGAATGCGAGAAGCATCATGAGAAAGAAGAAGCAAAAAAGGAATCATAGAGTTTATAACATGTGTTAAATCTTGTGAGCCAATTGATGATAGGAAGAAGTAGTAGAAAAGAAATCATGAAGTTCATAACATGTATTAGACCTCATGATAGAAAGAATATTGTGAACCAATTCATGATGAATGAAAAGAAGCAATTATAAGTAAAGAAGCTTACAAAATAATAGCACTCATAATTCTTAGGGAATAATCCTCCTAGCTCTTCCAAATGGAATCCTAAGAAAATGAAGTAGTTATTAGTCATATTCATAAGTTTGATGAGTAAGTGTTGTAGAAGACAAGAGCATTATGTGTAGCATAGGATCTAGTTTCCTAAAGAGGAAGAGAATACCCAAAAAGTACCATACATAATGTGATTTAGTATCTTATATAAGAAGTGAAGGCCATTTGGAAGGTTATAGTAACTAAAGTAAAGAAAATATTTACAAAGAAGGATTTTGTAAAGCCTAATGAAGCTAAGTTAGGAATGGCTTAGCAAAGTTAAGAAAGGAAAGAAAAGACTTATGAAAAAGTATTTTGTTAACTTCAATCAATCAAGTATTTTCTCATAAAGATGAGAAGAGATAAGTTCATAATGAATTGGCTAATAATAAAGTTAGATAAAAAAAGATTGCAAAATATGAAGCAATATTTTACAAAGAATGATGAGTATATTTGATGGGACGTGATATTGCATGGGTCGGGATATCGTGTCCTTCCCTGCAATATCACGTACACGATATATCAACCTGCTGCCATTTCTATAAATAAGAGGCATCTCTTCCTTGTTTCTCCATCTAGATCTAGACCTTAGCCAAACTCTTGCCATTTTTCCATTCCAAAGTTAGAATAATTTCCATGTGCGTGCAGTAGGAGTCCCAAAGTGAATGGATCTTTATTCGAGCAATTCTGTACCTGAGCACACAATTGTGTACGATAATAAAGACAAAGTTTTGGATAAACCTTCCAGTACATGGACTAAGCTAAATAGGACTTTAATTATTTTTAATTTTTTAAATGCTTTCTTAAGGACTTAATCTCTCTCAACCCTCAACTTTCATAGTTAAGTGCATTCAGTACGACCGCTTCGAGCACGTGCGTTACACTTGGTAATCCTAGTAACGAATAGCGTTTGGTAATCCCAGCAGCGTTGCATTGGTTCAGGGTGTGAAATAGCAAGTGGGAATAGATACTGATGCTAGGATAATTAGTTAGTTAAAGTTAGTTACTTAGTCTCTTCACCCTTTCCTCTCTTAGCATAGGCGATAAAAACATAAAAGATATAAAAATCACATGCCACAAGTTTACTTAACCATACAACTATGAAAAATACAAGTAAGCTTGGGAGGACAATGATTGATTAACCTTAGGTGTTCCATAAGGCATGTAGGCACTTAGTCTGCGGAGTTCGACTGGATCGTGCGTGTAATGCTCATATTCGTATGGTTGAGTGTAGGGTTACCTCACCACTCATTATTGGTGTCGTTGTCGGGGACTAAGTTGTTTGTGCGCTAAGTAGAACATAGGAAATCATCCACATTGTTGGGAAGCTTAAACGAACCCATAGGGTTAATTAGAAGAAAAAAATAACATAACGACAAACAACACACCAAACTAAACTAAGATGTCTTCTTCTTCTCACAAAAGCACTTCACCGCCTAGGACCAACACTAGAGACAGTCGGCAGCACAACATACATAACCAAGAACTGCCAGTTCCTCAACAATGTAGTGTGGTATATATTCATCATGATGAATATATACCTAACTTTACCTTTGTCTTTCATCAAGACAAACAACTGTTATGGAGAGACTTGGAGGGTAACATAGTGTTGCCTCGAGACAGAGCTGCTTGCAACATGCTCCTTCGTGCCCTTGCATGAATTGAGATGTTGCAATTATACGCTGAGTACATTGGATACAATTACAACATGAGGGACTACCATCCCACAGAAGCGTAACATCAATAGGACTTGTAGCAGGAGAGTCACCACACATCATTGAAGGGCAAAGGCCCCCATAACGCTTCGCCCATCATGAGAGGAATTAAGGGTGGTGAACCTATCTTAATAGGTTCTCCACAAAATGATGTTCCCCCTCCTAAAGATAGTGAGGAGGTAGGGTATCAGAACCTTCACTCCACGATTCACAACCCTGGTTCTGATTCCCACGAACACTAAGTGTTCAATGAGGGAACACAAACACAAGATAAGGACAAGCATTCTGATCATCATAATGATTGAGGTTGAAATCACTGAAGGGAAGGTAGAAAACATCGTCATGGAAATGGTTCTCCTTCCTCTTCACCTTCATCACACCATTTACCCTCTCCTTCCACATCAGGACGCAGTCACCAAGAGTCCAACCGTGAGGATAAGGGTAAGGATAAGAAAAATGAGAAACCTCGACGAGAGAGTTGAGAGTGAGGACGAGGGCATTCTAGGGAATTAAGGCATGGTAGAAGGGAAAGTAGGGAACCACATAGGCATCACAGACGTCATGAGAGAGATGACCATGACGAACCCCTACTAGCAACCCAGAGTATGTTAGACATTACGGAGGCAGTTAGAATACCTACAAGGCACCAAAAAGATAGTCGGATCAAGAGACTAGACATGAATAATATTCCACGATTTGAGGGGGGATACAACGCTGATCCATAGCATCACTTATAGGCATTTCACGATGCCTACACCTTGCAAAACATTGAAAATGAGTGGCAGAAGTTAAATTTGTTCCCAAGGACACTCATAAAAGAAGCAGAAAGTTGGTACCGGTCCTTAGAACCAGAATCCATTAGACGGTGGAGTATGATGCTAGAACTATTTAACGATAAATACCAAACGAACTCTTGAGTGTTCAACTTGCGTAAGCATATCCAAGGATGGAAGCAGGGTAATCACGAACCCTTGGATGCTATAATGGGCCGATATTATGCATTGCTACATCATTGCCAAGGTCATGGTTACGCAAAACGAGATCAACTCCACCACCTCATAGATGGGCTAAGACATGAAACCAGGAGAACCCTTGGAACATATGCCCAAGGGAGATTATCAAAACTTAGGTCCCATGAGGTTCATAGATTTTTGGAGCAAGTAGCTAAGGAAGAAGGTGAGCTACGGAAAAGAGAAAGCATGGAGGAGTATAACCATGATCCTTCCCTCTAAAAGAGGGAAGTAAGATTCTGTGAGGAAGAGGATGAGTCACCACTCGGAGAGTTGGTGAATAGAAAAACCTTGCCACTTCAAAAGTTAATAACCAAAGTGTCAGCTAAGGTAGATCAAATGTGGGACTCCTTAGATAGTATATTTGAAATCGTTTTAAAAATCGTAGAGGAGTCTAAGAAGCGAAGTAGTGACCATGATAAGAAAAAGAGGAGAGATTCAGACCATGCACATAACAAGGGTAAGGGAAAAATGACTATCGCCGATGAGGTTATGGATTCAGATACAGATGATGACGATGGATGTGAAATATGGTAGTATGACCATTCTAAGGGATGTTGCCCAATAATCTCACATTTGCAAGAGTCTGGGATGTATGCACTCAACCCAAGACTTAATAAACAACAAGCACCCCGAAGGTTACCTTAACCCCAAGGTAACCCAAGGTAGTTCCACCAACCCTTAACATATTATCCAAGTGGAACTCTGCCACAACCTATCAAGCAACACTAGCAGTGGCAATACCCACAATCATGGGGGATGCCATCGCCAAGGCAAAAATACCCTTACCGGCAACCAGATCCATATGGCTACTACATGTAGCAGCCTATCTCTCCAAGTGACTCTATTAGTCACATTACCCCACAACGTCACTACCAAGCTCAGGAGTACTATAAGACTCCTTCTCTTGGGAGAGACACTTCACATGCATACCATCCTCCAAATCCATCTGCATCTCTTACGCTGGTAGCTTCACTGCCAACTGCTCTAACAATGCAAAGGGTATTTCCCACTCAACTGCAACAACCCAATGTCACAAGGGCTTAAAATCCTCATTTCTCAGTGGGTTTTGACAATCTTATTCCAAAAAGACCTTTCTTCAGAATTAGCAATCCAACTAAGCCCTCACCTCACAAGTGGTTGAACATCTAAACACCTCCGTACCAAATAAAGTTTTGGGACCTTCTTAGACCCAAAAGTCACGCTCAATGCACATGGTTATGTTAACACATACTGTCATAGACTAGATTAAGGTGGGCCACCTTCCCAAGAACTGACCTTGGAAGTCCCCTAATTTATCTCCAAGTTGCTGGGAATGAACCCTATAAAGCTCTTCTAGACTCAGGTTCCGGAGTCAACCTAATATCGCAGGAGATGTACAAAGCCTAGAACCTACCTCCATTAAGGAAGAGTAACATTTGACTTGAGTTGGCCGACTAGTCCATCACTATTTCCTTGGAACTGGTGGAGGACATTGTTACCACTATTTGTGGGTGGTCGTATCCAACAGATTTCCTAGTGATACAAGTAACTAACAGTAAGGGGAACTTCCCAGTAATAATGGGAAGAGCGTGGCTAAGTACGATAGATTCACGCCTAGGAATCTACGATCTTTCCCTAGAAATATCCAAGAAAAACACTTTCGAAAAGATCAAGAGGAAGAAAGTTCCATGCATCGCATACAGTGACATAGGGTGCCATTGCATAAAAAAATCATGGGTTATGCAAAGTTTAGTATTGCCTGCATGCAATCGGTGTGCACAAGAAGTTAATACACAAAGGTGCCTATATGTAGTAGCCACACGATAAGAGGACACCCTGTGGCTGATGGCTGATCAAGAGAGTGACTCAATAACATGCATGGAATTAACTGAGGGAATAACTATTGCTTACATTAGAAGCACAGATACACGTGAGCAATTCCATTGCCAACTTTCCAACCTTAGCCTCGAAAACATCAACTGGGGGAAGTTGAAAATTCCTGAGAGATTTAAACAAGAGCCCCTTGATCTAAGACCATTGCCCACTGGTCTGGAGTATATGACTCTTGAAAATGAAAAATCGGTAATTATCAACGCAAAACTTGTTCCCAACCAAAAATAAAGACTGCTGAAGGTGATAAATAAGTGGTCAAAATCCTTTGCCTGGTCATATCCCGAGTTAACCGAAATAGATCCTAGGATATGCCAACAAAGGATTTACATGGACCCCTCCATGAAACCTCAAAAATAACCATATAGATGATTGAACCTGAAATTGAAACAAATAGTAAAAGAAGAGATAGAACAGCTCCTCAAGGCTGGGTTCATATATCCCATTGCTGATAGTGAATGGGTTAGTCCTCTAGTAATCATGCCTAAGAAGGGAGGAAAATGGAAGGTGTGTATAGATTTTAGGCTACTAAATATGGAAACATTCAAGGATCATTTCCCGTTGTCATTCGTTGACCAAGTCTTAGACACTATAGCAAGGCATCACTATTATAGTTTTCTAGATGGGTATAGTGGATATAATCAAATACAAATAGCACCAGAAGATCAAGCCAAAAAAATGTTCACTAGTTCCTGGGGAATGTTTGCATATAGAAAAATTCCATTTGGCTTGTGCAATGCTTTTGCCATGTTTCAACATTTAGTTCTAAGCATATTTCAATAGCAGATAGGGAACAGAGTGAAAGTCTTTATGGACAACTTCTCCACTTATGGGACAAGCTTTGATCAAGCCCTGGACTGATTAGAGAAAGTGCTAAAATGATGTGTAGAAACCAACCTGAAGCTCAACTGGAAGAAAAGCCATTTGATGGTTCAAGAGGGCGTAGTACTGGGGCCTAAGATTTCACAGTCAGGAATAGAGGTAGACCCAAAAAAGTTAAAGTCATCCAAGGAATTACCTGATAACTAGAAACTGTCAAAGATATTTGGTCATTCCTTGGACACACTAGCTACTATAGGAGATTCATTGAGAACTTCTCCAAGATTGCCAAACCATTGGTAGAATTAACGAAGAAGGAAGCACCATTTGAATGGACCAGGGAATGTGAACGAGCATTCCAAACCCTAAAAAAAAGGCTTGTGGAAACTCCCATTCTACAATTCCCTGACTGGTTCAAACCATTCTATATAATGACCGATGCATCTAATTATGCCTTAGGAGCCGTACTGACATAGTTAGATGAACAAAAATTCCCTTATTACATCCATTGTGAAAGTAAGAGTATCGTTGGTGCACAACTCAACTACATAACAACAGAAAAGGAATTAATGGCTGTAGTGTTTGTACTGGACAAATTTAGGCATTATGTGTTAGGCTACAAAGTGTACATTCATACGGATCATAGTGTAATTAGGTTTCTCATGAATAAGCCAATAGTTAGCCCTTCTATCATACGTTGGTTGGTAATCCTTCAGGAGTTCGATCTAACGATAGTAGATCGAAAGGGCAATGAAAATGTGGTTGTAGATCACTTATCTCGGTTGCACTGGGATAGCAAAGAGGACAAATATGCCATATCTGATCATTTTCCTGACAAAACCCTCTTTTCCAGTGTAGTGAATAACCAACCCATGGGCATGAATTGGTATAGTAGCATTCTCACCTATCTCCTTTCCTAACAAACACCACTGTACCGCCTGAAATCGTCGGTCTCCGGCTGGAAGGAAAACAGAGACCGTGAGATCGCAGGACGAGAACAGAAGATCCTGCCTTCGCCTGAGGGCGAGCTGGAATGCACGAAGGCAGAGTACCTTGGGTGGTCCGCACGCGGATCAGACAAGGATTTCCCCACGCGTACGCAAAGTGCTATACGCTGGGTTATGCGTGAACGATGTAGCGAGCGTAGACAAAGCATAAACGGCGTAAAACAAATGCGAACAAAGCATGAGCGTAAACGGGCATGAACAGAACGTGTGGGCCAAGTTGACGTAAAACTGTAAAATGTAAACAATCTTGTGCTGCAAATGTAAACAATGGTGTTACAGATTCAAAGTACAATGCACCGGTCTAACGCAATCGTGAGGGACACAAGGTGGACAAAAAGCCTCAGTGTATGCAGGAATGACTCGGCTGGTTCGCAAGACAGGCGGAGCGTAGAGACTGTGTGTATGGCGTACAGGGCTCTCCAGCGTAAGATGGTTTCAACTCTTGTGTGCAGCGTAAATGTTCTCTAGTGTGCTCCGGGATTTTGCCAACCGACCACTGTGAAGTGGGAAATCGGGGTTTATATACAGGTTGTTATGCTAGACTCGGGTTAGGAGACACGTGGCGGGTTGACCAGGTGCACACACTTTACAAAAATACAATATATATCTGTCGGGCATATACGCTGGACGTATACGCTGTGTGAGGCGGCGTATACGCTGAATGAGGCGGGCGTATGAACTTGGGTGGAGATGCTGCGCTGGGCGTATACGCTGGGCATATACGCTGGCGGATGCAGGGCGTATACGCTAGGGGTGCAGGGCGTATACGCTGAAGGATGTCCACTTGCTTCAATCCTTGCTTTTTGGTGTTATCTTCATGCTGTCATTGAGACTTCATCGTCGGGCATGTGCATCTATGGTGTACAGGCGAGGCGTGTACACCGAGCGTGTGGGCCGGATGTCCACGCTGGGGCGTATACGCTGGGAGTGTCAGGCGTGCATGCAAGGCGTATACACTGGTACTGCTGGGCGTATACGCTGGTACTGCACACTTAGTGAAAATTAAGCGTTGCGATCCCCAAGGTTGCCGTATGTCACATCTCATGCAGCCTATACGCTGGTACTGCACACTTAGTGAAAATTAAGTGTTGCAATCCCCAAGGTTGCCATATGTCACATCTCATGCAGCTGATGTCGTTCGTGGGTCCCAAGGTCCTTCTTGGTGGCTGACAAATACTGAGCTCTAAATTTTATGGTGTTTCATTGGCCCCTCTTTGTTGATGCTTGGAGGAATCAACCCGAGAAGCGTCGACAAAGAAGCGCAAAACACCACAAGCAAATTGATGAAGACATTGCCTGCTGTGACTTGACGAGACGTCATCGCACTGTGTTCACTAGTACATGGGATCTGGTGAGTGAAAATTTGTAGCTGGTGGGAGGAAAGAGATTGTGGGGAGTGACGACTACTTGAGGAATTGTGTTGTGAATAGGGAATGCTTGGGTATGTGGCATGCTGATCCTTATCAATACCCAGGATTTAGCAGACTCGGAGTGCAGACACGTGATGTGCGTCCTTTGGGGGAACAAGGCTCTTGGTTAGTTTTTAAGAGAACTTGTTGGCAAGGTCAAAACCACGGGAGGGTGTATTACATTCTTTGGGAGAACAGGGCCCATGTTTAATGTTTAGAGGGAACCTGTTGGCGGGGAGCCAAAGCCATGCAACTGGATGGTTCTTGACCAGTTTGGACATGAATGCTTTGTTTTGAGACAACTGCCTTCCCACCTGGGGCTTGTATGGAAAGTGCCAGAGGTCTCGATTTTTTTTTGATCTTGTATTCATGCTCAGGTGTCAGGCTGTGTGTCGCAACTGCTATAACGTTTTGCAGTGTGCCATAGTGTGCTCGTTGTTTTGAATATACTGGATGTGTCAAGGATGTGGCTGAATAAAATGCACTGGTGAAGGATAGGGAATTCATTGATGAATGGGGATGTACTGGTGAATGGTTTGATTTAGTCTCGCCGGGTATGCTGTGAACATTGTCTTATCTTGCTGCTCGTGATGAAATGCATTCTTGTGCGAAACTTTTGGGTGTCATCCTGCAAACAAAACTTCGAGGAGACAAGAAAAACCATAAGTAAATAGATGAGCTTAGACTTACACGGCGGCCGATGGTACAGAGATGCTGAAGGACGGCAAGCACTGTATGTAGATGACAGCAGTACTGATAAGGGCAATTGATGACGGGCGATGCAATGAAGCTGATGGATGATCATGGTGGCAGATTGATGTGTCGGAAGTGAACTTGCCAGTTTATGGTCCTGGCAGACTATCATGGGTTAGTTTTATGTCATAACCCGTTAGACATTGCCTGTTTAGCGTCGTGGCGGACGTTACATTGCCAGTTTCTAGTCTTAGCGGACTATGGAGAGACAAGCTAGTTTATAGTCTTAGCGGACCCGAATGGTTAGGACGGTGGCAGTTTGCTGTCATGCCGGACGGATGCTAGCTCGTTGTCCTTGCGGACACTGTGGTATCAGTTTCAAGTCATGGTCCAGGACTTTTTTGTGGTATCAGTTTATAGTCGTAATTCTAGGAATTTTCTTTGGTATCAGTTTATAGTCGTAATTCTAGGACTTTACTGTGGTATCAGTTTATAGGCGTAATTCTAGGACTTTTCTGTGGTATCAGTTTATAGTCGTAATTCCAGGACTTTTCTGCGGTATCAGTTTATAGTCGTAATTCTATGAATTTTCTTTGGTATCAGTTTATAGTCGTAATTCCAGGACTTTTCTGTGGTATCGGTTTATAGTCGTAATTCTAGGACTTTTCACGTACCTGAGTTTGTGTTCAGACGTAGAACGTTTTTAGGTATAAATGATTTGTCAGATTGGCAAACTCATTTCCTTCCATGTCGACGAGCTTGAATGCACCATTATCGAATGCTTTGATGACCACGTAAGGCCCTTCCCAGTTGGTTGAGAATTTGTCCGGGTGTTCCCGGACAGCTTTAAGCACAAGATCACCTTCTTTGATAGGGCGCTTGTTGATGTCACGCCAATGTCATTGCCGTTGCTATTTTTGGTACCATTCGATCTGATCGAGGGTGCGCACACGTTCTTCTTCCGCCGAGTCGAGATCAACAATTCGTAAATCATTGTTTTGCCCATCGTCAAGGAGCCCAGAAAGTGTGATCCTTAAAGATGGTACCTGCAGTTCCAAAGGTAAAACAGCTTCTAAACCATAAACAAGATTGTACGGTGTCTTACATGTTGACGTTCGGTGTGTTGTGCAGTATGCCCATAATGCGTAGATTAATTTCTTGTGCCATTTCCTTTTGCTCTGGGTTAGCATTTTCTTAAGTATTGTAATGATCGTCTTATTTGTTGCTTCTGCTTGCCCATTGCTCTGAGGATAGTAAGGGGAGGAAAATGAGTGTTTGATCCCTAGACTGTCACAAAAAGTTTGGGTTTCGGCACTGCTGAACTATGGCCTGTTATCAATGATAATTGTCATGGGAATGCCGAAACGAGTTACTATGTTTTCAAGGATGAAGTTACACACGTGTTTAGATGTGGTTTTTCAGAGGGGAACAGCTTCTACCCACTTCGTGAAATATTCAGTGGCTGTTATGATGAAACCATGCCCTGCTGAAGATGAGGGTGGTATCGGGCCGATAAGATCCAATCCCCATTTTTGGAAGGGCCACGTGATTTGCACTGTGTGCAACTCGTTCGGTGAGACGTGGATTAGGTTACTATGCTTTTGGCAAATGTCACATGTTTTAACCTTGGAGAGACAGTCATATTCCATATGCGGCCAATAATAGCCTAATCGTCTTATTTTCGTGGCCATGGCTTTTGGCGCTATGTGTCCTCCGCATAGCCCCTCACGTATTTGTTCAACTATTGTTTGGGCGTCATTGCTACTAACGCATGTTAGCAATATGCCTTCGTAGGATCGACGACATAGTGTGTCCCCTACAAGGGTGTATTGCCTAGAACGTTTTCATATGACGTCCTTTTGTGCATTCGTTAGATGTCGTGGTGCTTCACCGTGTAGAAGGTATTCTTTTATGTCATCGTACCATTCTATCACGTGTGTTGTACTAACAGATGCAATCGGCAACGTGTTAAGGGTGTCGGTGATGGGTTCACCGCAACTGGTTATGGAGCTTGGCAATGTGTGAAACATGTCGGGTGAGATATTTAATGCTAAGGTTGCTAACGCATCCGCAATAGTATTGTCGTTTCTGGAAACGTGTTGCACCTCCGTACTTTCGAAATGCCTTATTAAGTGTTTCGCCAAATCGCAGTATGGTTGTAAATGTTGAGCTTTACATGTGTAGACGTCTGTGACTTGGTTTAGGACTAGTTGTGAATCCCCTCTGACTACAAGCCGTGTGATGTCTGAAGCTAGCGTGGCCGCGAAGCCTCTAAGGAGACCTTCGTACTCTGCTATGTTATTCGTACAATGAAAGTTGAAGCGGTAGGCAAAGGGTCGGATCTCCCCGGAGGGATAGGTGATGACAGCGGCCGCACTTCCTCCTCGAGAGGTGGATGCTCCATCAAAGTTTAGGATGGCGTCATAATCTTGGGGCACTATATCTATGGTGTTTATGTTCTCATCTGGGAATTCTAGGTCTATGGTTGCTTGATCACACGTTGGTGACGTGGCCATTTGATCTGCTATGGCTTGACCCTTGACTGATGATTGCGCTACGTAATATAGGTCAAACTCAGCTATCATGGCTTTCCACCAGGCTATTCGACTCGTTTCGTAAATGTTCCCTGTTATAGCTCTCAGTACATTGTCCTTACAGATTATGTAGACTTGATTACGGAAGAGGTAATGTCGCCATTTTCTTAGAGAAAAGACTAAAGCTAAACATGACTTCTCCACGCCGTTGTACTTCTTTTCGTGGGCAACTAAGGCATGACTCAAGTAGTATATAGGGACCTCGGTTCCGTCATCTCATTTTTGGCAAAGCATAGACGCGATGGACGATTCTGAAGTGGCAAGGTAGATGTAAAACGGTTTGTTGTTTTGGGGCGGGTAAACCGTAGGCAGTCGGGCAAGTGCTGTTTTGATGTTTTCGAATACTTCTTGGCACTGCGGAGTCCATTCAAAATGGGCATTTTTACGTAACAAATGATTCATAGGTCTGAGTTTATCCGTTAATTTTTCTATGAAGCACCTGATGAATTGTAGTCTACCTTGCAGGCCTCGGAGTTCGGTAAGGTTGCTCGGGGGTTTCAGATTTGTTATGGTTTTAACCTTATCGGGGTCTACTCATATCCTTGCTTCAGAGGCTATGAATCCGAGCATTTTTCCTGTTTTGACGCCAAAGACACACTTTTTTGGGTTAAGTCTTAGTTCGTACTTTAAACAACGCTTTAAGACTAAGTCGAGGTCTTGTATATGTTGTTCGGTCATTTTTTACTTAACTAGGATATCATCCACATAATCGTTGAGTGACCGTAGCATATAATCACTAAAGATAAACGTCATGGCTCTTTGATATGTGGCCCCTGTGTTCTTGAGACCGAAGGGCATCATGGTGTAACAAAAAGTTCCCCATGGGGTCATGAAGGTGGTTTGAAGTTGATGTTCCGGGTTGATGGGTATTTGGTTGTATCCCGAAAAGCCATTCATAAAAGATAGCAAGGCATGTCCGGCAGTCGAGTCAACGAGCTGATCGATGTTGGGCAGGGGAAAGTCATCTTTTATGGTTGCTACATTTAAATCTCGGAAGTCAATGCATAAGCGAATGCTTCCATTTTTCTTCGGGACGATGACCATGTTTGACACCCACTCGGCGTAATCAACGGCTCGAATGAAACCAGCTTGGTAAAGCTTGGTGATCTCATTGCGAACTGCTAATGCCACCTCAGGTCTAACTTTTCGTGCCTTTTGTTTTACCGGTCTTAGT
>MNCI01028249.1:218353-274262 GCA_015680685.1 Gnetum montanum
GTGATGTTTTCGGCCTCTATGTCAAGGAATTTCGTCATACCTTCATAATCGTCTGTGGCTTGCCGTGTTGAGGCTATGAACATGTCGTCCGTTGGTGAACCTAAGTTGATGCAGTTTACGTTAATGTCCCACGTGATATGGCCGTATGGTCCATCAATGATCAACGACGCTGTTAAATGCGGACAGTCCATTGAGCTTGCTCCTGCCAATAAATGGAGAGCCACGTGAGCAAAGGGGGGAATCATTCTCTGTCCTTTAGTAATTTTTGAACTATGTGTACGTGTATGATGGTGGATTATTGTCACACCTGGACGCATGGTAGTTTAAGGCTGTACTAGGCCACGATCGGATGGGGAAATGGTAGTTTAAGGCCGTACTGGGCCATGATGGTAGTTTAAACCAGCGTAAACGTGAAAATGGGGTCTATGGAGAAACCAGGATGCAATAATCTCTGTTTTTAATTAATTTTTAGTTTTTATCACTTTTGGGCAAATTTTGGCAAAAAAATAAGCAAAAAAGGTAAAAAAGGCAAAAAACGGAGCAACGGCGGCGTAAGCGGCGGCGGCGTCAGCGTCAGCATCATCTTAGCGCTAAATAAAGGGACGGGGGATCCATTTATTTCTTACTTTGAAAGAGACATCGTAAGCAACAGAGCGCCACCTGTTAAAGCGTAAGCGTAAGCGTAAACCTGCCTCCCAGCGTAGACGCCAACGAGAGAACCTAGCTTAGACGCCTAAGATTAAACTCCAGCGTAGATGCGGAGGGCCTTAGCGTAGATGCCGAAGAGTAAACCTGCGAGCGCCAGTGTAGACAGTTGTCCAGCGTAAACTTACATCGACAGCGTAGACAATCCGAGATGGGCAAGGGGAAGGAAGTGGAGGGCCAGGGCAGGAAGGGTCCCGACCTGACCTTTGCGGAAGAGACGGAGGCTATGTTGCACGGCCTGCCCAGGCCAAAGATCCCATCGTGGCCTGTGACGTCCCACAGGTAGGCTCTGATTCTTGCCTCTGTTATTTCTGTGCTATTTTTTGTTTGTAGTGTAGATGGTCTTGACGTATACATCGAGTGTAGAAGGGTTTTCAGCATAAGGATTTTCGGCGTATACGCCGAGCGTAACTGTGAAGCGTAGACAGCTTTTATTGGTGAAATGTTTGTCAGCGTAATTTATTTATCGTCGGCGTAACTTCTGTTTACGGTGTATACACCAAGGGTTTGCTCAGCGTGTACGCTGTACGTGAATGGGTTCGGGCGTCAGCGTAAAGCAGATTGTTGTCAGCGTAGACGCTGAGTTGGCTAGCATATACGCTGAGTTTTGAATTGCATTTTTACGCTAAGTGTTGGTCGGCGTATACGCTCTATATGCAGCGTATACGCTAAGTTTAAGATGTTATTTTACGCGTGGTCTTGCGGGTGTATACGTCGATTTATGCGGCGTATACGCTGAGTTTAAGAGTTAGAAAATTTTTCAATTTTTGAGCGTCGATCCATAATGTGATTTTCGTCTCTCGGGCTATTTCGAAGCATGGCTGATTGATTGTAGCGTCGCGATTGGCTGCAGGGACAACAAATGTTTTCTTATTGTCGTTGAGCTCGTTGGGGTATTGACGTGGGTTGGCCCCGTTGAAGATGGCGAGGTTCCCCCGGATCTGACTATGGATGACGACGGGGTTTGGTTCCGGGAAGGCGCATGTGGGTTTCTGTCCTTCCTGTTGGACAACTTTGAGGTGGCCATCTGGTCAAACTTTGATGAGGTGACAACACGGAGCGTGCTTGAAGAGATGCTGCTGGGGGTTGCGGAGGGTGTCATGGTTTTTATACAGGACATTGACGAGGGGCCTTTTGTTAACGAAGATGGTACTATGCGCGGGCCTCGGCCCACACGCCCATTAACGCGCGTGTGGGCATTATTGCCGTAGGGGCTGGATTATCTCAACAATACGTTGTTCATAGCTGCCCGCGCACATACATTATTCCAGAACCCTCCCGGCACGGTGTATCGAGTGGCCAGGTAGGCATGTTTCAGTTTACTGTTTCCTTTCGCCGTTCAATGCTCACTTCTTGTTATGACCCATATTTGCTTACAGGCCAAAGACTCACCCGGATGGGACTCTCATTGAAGATGAAAGATTAGCCCTTGCTCGCACAGCTCTGAAAGCATTTATGATAGGCCCTAACCTTCGTGGGACTGTGCTGAAGCAAACGAAGGGTTCTATGGTCCACTTTCACAAGCAGTTCTCCAGAGCGTTTGCGATGTGCAAGGCTCGTGGGTGGCTTCATGAAGACTGGACTGACAACGGGCCAATTTTCTCTCGTGATCTTGGCAGCATGTCTAGATCTACCATCGACGGTAAATGATAACACTTCTTAGATATGTTAGTAGGTTCGTCCAATTGCCTGGATTTACTCTGATATAACAACTTTACATTGCTTTTATAGTTAATATCCCTTCTAGTGAGGATCCGGTGACCACCGGACGAACCGAGATGACTTTATCAATGAAGTTCGGAGGGGTGGCTAAGGCCCAGAAGTGGTTGCAGAATCGTGCTCCTCTGTCCCTCACTCGTTGCCTAGATGATGCTGGGCTTATGGAGCTTTTTATGACGCCGAGTCCTGATGTTTCCATTGGGGAGATGATCGGGATTGTAGACTCCTTTAATGAGTCTATCACATACTACAACACCCGGATTAAGGTTGTGAAGGTAGTTTTCCGTCTGTCGCCTGAGTTCTTTTCGGATCTATTTGGTGTACCGGCGGATGGCCTAAATGTAGTATTAGACAGAACTCATAAAGAGCTCCAGATGATCTGGGAATTGGAGGACTGGCTAGGCGTGGCAAAGGGTACCAAGGGATTCCCGATGCAGGGAAAGGCAAAGGTTGTAGAAGTGAACAAACTATATCCCCTATTCAGAGCACGAGTATTCCCCAAAACGCTTTCCCAGGTGAGGTGCCTTGGGGTTGAGGCTGTTCGTGTGATGCGAACTGTTTTGGAAATAGGGATGCGATACAACTGGGCAAAATTTTTATTGGCGGGCATGCACAAAGAGATAGTGCGATTGCGCTCAAATGTTGATGCGCAATCCCATTTCACCTTTGCATTTTTCGCCGGTTATCTTCGCCGTTTGGCCGAGTTCTTGGTAGTTCGCACAGATAACAAGTTTGTCCTGCGGGATCGGGGTCAACTATCCCGCCCGTGGATCCATCACCTGTATGACACAGCCAAATCCCAAGATGCACCCGAAGGTATCGATGAATCTGTTTCGGTTACTACGGGAGGATCATCTGGCGGTTCAATCCATACACGTGATGGTGTGGGGTTGGAGCCAGATGAGCTGCCTTACACGGCTAGAAGGGCAGAACGGGTCATCAAGGAAACCGTCGGCCAAGCTAAAGCAAAGCTAAAGAGGCCTGAGCGCCCGGCTGAGGACGTTTTCGGTGTGAGCCAGCCACGCGTGAAGCGGATACGCTTCAAGATGCCTGGTGAGCGGAACTCACCTACTTATTACTTTAGCATTTTTATTCTGTTTATAACTTTCACGTCAATCGCTTACGTGTCATTGATATATTTTTCCTTTGACTTGATTTTTAAAACAGTAAGGAAACAGGCTTTAGAGACGATCACGGAGAAGGAGGAAACCAATACGGAGAAAAACAACGAGGAGGAGCATACAGAAACGAGTCAAGGTGGCGGGACGGAGGAGTTAAGGGAGAAAACTATAGGAATTGAGTCATTGGATGACCAAGGTAGTGTCGACCAAATGTTCCGCAGTTTTCTTCAAGGAGATTTGGATTTAGGCGCTCCCCCAGGGGATGACGAAGGGCACAGTACGTTTTTCCTTTTATCCTATTTCGATTTCTCTTGTCAGGTGTCCTTTTTTGTGGGTTATATTTTTGTTTATTTTTATGTGTTTTTTATTCTGTCCAGATGAAGCTAGCGAGACCAGAATGGTGCGCTTGGACGTACCGATGAAGATGGTTCCTCCTGAGAGGACCGCTAAGGTCAGTTCTTCTCGTACCCGTGAGCCACTTATTTGGTCAGAAATGCCAAGTAAGCGGGAGTTTGTGGTTGGCATCGTGGAGGAAGTCGTTGAACGGATCCAAGAAGCCCACCCTGATATAGGTATGAATCACTTAAAGCTTTGGAGCTTCACATCTTGCTTGTATAGTTTTGACGTTTGTATTTTTCGCATGGGTAGGTGCTAAACTGAGATGGGATCCCTCAGAAAGCGTTAGCATGGAAAGCCTAACCACACTCTCCCCCGAAGTGGAGCAGGTGCCAAGGCCTGTTTATGAGGGAGTTGCAGAAAGCCTTGCGCACCATGCTAAGTCATTATGGACTTGTAAGCGTTCCATTGAGAAGTTGTGGCTGCAAATACAGGCAAAAGAAAAGGAAGTCTCCGAATTGTCAGAGGAACGTGACGATTTAAAGGCTCGATACGAGTTCGCCGCTGCTAGACTAAGTGGAGATCGCTCTTGGCGAACATCGGAGGTTACATACACCAGGTATTGGAACCTTTTGAATCGTCATGCATCNGGTTTAGGCTTGCGTTCGGCCTTCGATACTTTTGCACAGAATACAACTGTGGAAATGGAGTCGCCTACAAGGGTGATCACTACTGCATCTGGGGAAGTGTCGGTTGGAGAATTTCCATTGAAACATCCCACCTGGTCAGCTGTCGACAAAGGGAAGACTTTGGCAGACATTGACTTAGGCCTGGATGGGACGGACTGGGCCAGTGTTTCTGAGGAAGAAATCCTTCGTCGGCTGGAGTTCGGCTTAGGGGGATCTCCTATGGTAAGCGTTTTGTTCTTATAGAGTTAATTCATTGGATAACGTTTACCATTTTGGCATTCGCTTATTCTTATGTTGGTTGTTTGTTCTCAGGATAAAGGTGGTGATGATGCTCAAGAGGCGGGCCCTAGTGGAGCAAGGGCCCCTGACGCTGGTGGATCTAGAGAGGACGACCCTCCCGCCTCGGATGTTTAGTGTTTTGATTTTTGAGTTTTTGTTGTTTTGTTATTTGAGTCAGATTTATACGAAAAATGTGATTTGGAAATTCTGAAACGGATGAAAACAGTTGAAACTTGTAATTGAACAATGTTGTATGTAAGAAATTTTTTGTTGATTTTCAATTTGGGTGCACACACGACATGATGTTAAGATGTTTTTGGATTTGCTTTTCTGTTTAAATGTAATGCACTGAAATAATGATAAACTGTACGTAAAAAGGAAGATAGGGTATGCGCTAGTTTAAGGCCATTTCGGGCCACTATGCGTAGTTTAAGGCCATTCTGGGCCCCATTGTAAACGAGCAATATTTTGGATACAGTGGATAAATTTCTCAGTGGACCGACCATTTCTGATCGTGGCTAGTTTTATGTCATTGTGGACGTGATAGTTTAACGTCTTTCCGGACAAAGGGTGTTGTTTAATAATGTTCTTGGCTCTATTATAGTTTAACGTCATTTCGGACTGTATGTAGTTTAACGTCGTTTCGGATGAAGGGTGCTTTATTTTAATTGTTTTTTGATTTTTTTATTTTTATGTCAGGGGGTGTATTAGCCGGTACGATTTTGTATTCTGCATCTCCTTCGCTGATCACGTTGAATGGCAATTCAGTCCAGGAGACGTCCGTTAGAATGTTTTTGGTATTGGTATTTTCAGGTGCTTCAGTGTCCGTCGTTGTTTCTGTGTTGGTTTCTTCATGAGGCGATGTGTGTAGAGTATTGGATGCGGGTGTTTCAGTTTTAGAAGAGTCTTGTCCTGTGTTCGAAGGTTTAACGCCTACCAGTTGTGATTTGTTTGTGTCATTTTGGCTAGGCTTGTCGAGTTCAATCTCGGAGCCTTGGTCCATGTCTGTGTGCGATGAAATGATGGGAGTGGCCGCTTCCCCATGTATGAAGATTTCACCGCCCTCATAGGGTAGGTGAATCTCCTGATGTATAGGGGACAAAACAGCTCTCAGTTGGGCCAACTAGGGTCTTCCTAATATTAGGTTGAACCCTGGCATCTCATCGACAACTAGGAAGTCGACGGATGTGGGGAACTGGTCTCCCGCTATGAAATCTAAGGTTATCGTGCCTTTGACCAGTACACGTGACCCGCTGAATGACCTTAAACATGTTGTTGTGGTTGGTTTAATCAAGTCAGTAAGCCCCAGTTGTTCAATGATGGGGTATGGTACGACGTTTGTGGCCGCCCCATCATCTACGTGGACTCTATGTATTTTGAATTGGTTTATATGTATTGTTATGAACATGGGGACTGTTGTTATTTCCCCTGTGTTCTTGTCCACTTTGATGTTGTCATCCTGGAAGCTCAAGTGTTTAGGGATGGCGCCGTGGAATGGATACATTACGGCATGAATGGCAGGTTCGCTTGGGGGCAAGTCCTCACTGACCGGGATCGATGTTAGCATGTGTACGAGGGCTTCCCGATGAGTTTGGGATGTTAACACCAAGTCATACAAGCTTAAAGAAGTGTTCTTTTGCTTCAACGCTTGGGTGACTTGTGTTAAAGCTGTCGCAAAGTCTCTACTGTTAGAGAGGCTCTTATCAGCGATGACTGGGTCCATTGGACCCAACAGCTTTATTTCGTGTCTTGGTGGCCTATCATTCTCGCTCGTTGTCGTAGTTTTGGCTGGTTCATGTTGTCTTGACGGTTCACCTTGACTACCTGCGTCTGACTGATTCTTAGTTGGTGACATAGGTATGGAATTGAGTGGAGTAGGCTTAGGTGGCCCTAGAGCTAACCATTGGCGTTCCTTCTCCAGGCGTTCACGCGTAAGCTTATCGGCTAAATGTTCTCGCGTGTGGCGTGGAGGTGGAGCTGGTCTCGAAGCCTCAGATTACCTTGGGATGCGCACCACGTATGGAGGCGGGCGGGATTGCGGTTGGTCAGTGGAAGGCATTTGAGCCGAAGGCTGGCCAGGGACCCTAATGAGGTAGGGGCGAGGTTTGCCTTGCGCCTGTGAGGTGGAGGTTTGACAATCGTTAGGATTTTTAGATGTCCTAACAACATACGGGGTTGGTTTCAGTGGAGGTTGAACCTCCGCTATTACGACGGCTGGTGGTACTCGGACTACGAAGGGGGCAGGCCGAGCATGAGGGGTTGGCGGCTTGTAGGATGTAGGTACGGCTGAAGGTATACGGACGATATAGGGCTGCTGGGGGGCACGTGGTGGTTGATGTGTGGACGCAGAGACAGCGGGAGGAATCCGAACTACGAAGGGCCTACCCGGCGTTTCTTATTTATGCTCAGGGTAAATGATGTTGATGTTAAGCATCTCGGGATCCTCATCGAAGTAGATTGTGCTAATAACGTATGGCGCCTCGTTGGCATTCAGAGGATCTTTGTAAATCCCCATGGCCTGATTCTGCGGCTGGACCGGGTTGGCTTCATCAAAAGTGATTTGGCCATCATCGATCATCCGCTGGATGTCCTGCTTCAAGGTGAAGCAGTAATCCGTTCCGTGCCCATTGCGTTGATGGTAATCGCAGAAACGATCCATCCTAAAACCTTTGGGTACAAGCGGCTCATCCGGCGTTGCTAAGCTTGGGTTCTCTACGAGTTGGCAGAACCGGTCATGTCTTTGGATGGCCGCCGAGGATAACTGCTTATGTTTTATCAGCCCAGCTTTCAGGAGTTGATCAAAGAGCTGGGACGGTTTCATCGGTAGAGGCGTGTATTGAGAGGGTTCTTTCCTCTCGAAATTGCGCGTACGGTTTGTTAGGTTCTAGGATGATGATGACTCCGGGGCTGTTGTGGGAGTGGGTTTATAGTAGTTAGTAGGGGTTGCGGGTGATTTTTGTTGGTGGGTGATGTTCGTTTGTTGGGCTTCTGCTATCGCTGCTATAGTTGTCTTGGCCTTCTCTTTATCCTTTTTAGTATGTTGATTTTTGAAGGCCAAGTATGCCAGGTCATGGCTATTTTGAGCTGCTTCCTCTATGTTCTTGATCTGCGCAAATGCTTGGTTAAGATCACACGCGTTAAGGTAATATAATTTGGACTTGAAGAAATCGTTGACAGCCCCCTTCAGAATTGTAAGTAGATAAGTTTGGGAGATTGGTTCGTGTAGCTCGTTGAGAGCCACGCTCCATCTCTGAATAAACTTCTGTACAGGTTCAAGCGGTGCTTGCTTGACATGTATGAGGCTGTCTAGCATGGCCTCGGGTTTCAAGTTGTACTTGAATCGGGTCACAAACTGGCGTAAAAGATCCTCCAAGGAGAAGATAGAGTTCCTGGGCAAGGCCCGATACCAGTCGAGTGCCCTTCCCGCGAGGGACATGGGGAACACTCGTAGAATAGCATGAAGCCATGCCTGGAGCAACGCGCATTCTAATCTAAATGTTATCAAATGGGCGTTGGGGTCCGTCTCCCCATTATATTTGGTCAACGTCGGTAAGGAGACGCCTTTGGGCAAGGTCAAAGGTGGGACAGAGGAGCTGATGGGGTCGTCGTTGTAGAAATCTACTACTTTCAACTCCCCGTCGGCGGCCGTTTTGAGGCGCTTTACCTCGTCAGTAAGTTCTTACATTAATTTCTTGGCATTCGCTCAGTCTTGGGCGCTTGGTGACGTAGCAGCTTGAGGCTGTGGTATATTATATAAGTTAGATTATTGTATGGTGGGCTGAAAGGCCGAAAGCTGCGCGGGTGGTGGTTGTGCTTGTGGAAAGGTTACGGTGGGCTGCACTAAGGATGGCACGTTGTATGGAAAATGTTGCTGTTGCTGCGATTGGGGCTGTACCTGGGGAATATGGACTGGTGGAATGGTATGGTGTGGCACGTGGGTGTGAGAGGGTTGGTGTGACGAGGCACCCATCGGTGGCCATTGCCCAATCACGTTATGCGAAGGGGCTTCTTGTTGGGTTACGGCCATCGAGGGGCCTGCGCGCGTTGGAATGTGCGGGATGTAATAAGCAGATGTGGATGCCAGTATTACGTGTGGCATCCCTATCACTTGGGGTGGGAGCGTCACCCCCACGCCAGCGTGAGGGGGCGGTGCTTGTGAGGACGAACCCGCGACTGCAGCAGGGATGATTGTGAGAGGAAAAGTGTTAGGTTGGGAATCGCTAGGGAGAGGAATATGCACTAGCGCTGCTGTTTCAGGTGGTGGTGCTTGAGCCTGGGTGAACCCCAGATGCTGGAGGGGCAGGATTTCCCCTGTGTCTGGATGAAAAATGGGGTTAGCCTGGGCTTGCGGGCTAAGAGTGGGGTAGGAGTCCTCGTGCTCGGATTGAGCGGCGAAGTCATCCTCCTCTTCTGGTTGGGGTTCTAGCGCATACCAATCCAACGTGTGGCTCCTTTGCAGGAGGAGTTGTGTGACGAGCTCCGAATACTGCTCCGGAACTGGGATTACATCATATGGGGAAGGGGTGAACTCGTGTCCTCCCCTGTAAAAGAGTTCAAACTACCTATTTACTTCCATTTCAGCTCGGTCAATGGCCAGGCCAGCTTGTATTTTAATACATATGAAATTATACTGGTCCTAGGTGATGATGTTGGAGGCTGGATCTCTCCCCTGTAACCTTAGTGACCGGTGGGGCCCCGCTGTAGGTTACACCCCCGGGTGCTGTGCGACAGGCTGTTGGATGGCTGTGATGTCCATGGTGGCGATGGTTTGAGTAGTGACAGCGTTGTTGTTTGCGGGATTCATGATGCTGTGTCACGGATATAAATCGGTCTGAAGATGCGAAGTTAATGTGTTATGTAGCATGCAGCGTATATGCTTTAATTGACAGCGAATGGTAACGGCGTATACAGCGTATATGGTCAGCGTAGATGCTGGGGAGCGTATACAACCTAAGAAGGATCACGGCGTAAAATAGGGCGGCGTAATACAGGAGCGTGTCACAGCGTAAAGCAGTTGGGCGTAAAACAAGTCAGCGTAAAGCAGTTGGGCGTAAAACAGGTCACAGCGTAAAGCAGTTAGGCGTAAAACAGGTCACAGCGTAAAGCAGTTGGGCATAAAACAGGAGTTGGCGTATAACAGGAGCGCGTAAAACAGGTCGTAGCGTCAAATAGGAGCTAGCGTAAAAGAAAGCAGCGCAGGAGTTTCTGAGCAGAGTTTTGAGGGCGTAAACAATGTACAGCGTCAACGCTAAACAGTTGCAGGCTGGGTTTTTAGACCGGGCTGCGTAGACCCACGTAGACGCTGAAGGGTTTCAGCAGGCAGCGGTTTGCAGTTGGCGGCGTAAACGCTGGGGATTTGCAGGTAAGGGTTTTAGGAGGCTCTCCTTCTAGCGCCAATTTCTGTACTGCCTGAAATCGTCGGTCTCCGGCTGGAAGGAAAACAGAGACCGTGAGATCGCAGGATGAGAACAGAAGACCCTGCCTTCACCTGAGGACGAGCTGGAATGCACGAAGGCAGAGTACCTTGGGTGGTCTGCACGCGGATCAGATAAGGATTTTCCCGCACGTACGCAAAGTGCTATACGTTGGGTTATGCGTGAACGATGTAGCGAGCATAGACAAAGCATAAACGACGTAAAACAAATGCGAACAAAGCGTGAGCGTAAATGGGCATGAACAGAATGCGTGGGCCAAGTTGACGTAAAACTGTAAAATGTAAACAATCTTGTGCTGCAAATGTAAACAATGGTATTACAGAGTCAAAGTACAATGCACTGGTCTAACAAAGTCGTGAGAGACACAAGGCGGACGAAAAGCCCCGGTGTATGTAGGAATGACTCGGCTGGTTCGTAAGACAGGCGGAGCGTAGAGACTGTGTGTACGGCGTATAGGGCTCTCCAGCGTAAGATGGTTTCAGCTTTTGTGCGCAGCGTAAATGTTCTCCGGTTTGCTCCGGGATTTTGCCAACCAACCACTGTGAAGTGGGAAATCGGGGTTTATATACAGGTTGTTATGCTAGACTCGGGTTAGGAGACACATGGCGCGTTGACCGGGTGCACACACTTTACAAAAATACAATATATATCTGTCGGGCGTATACGCCGTGTGAGGCGGCGTATACGCTAAATAAGGCGGGCGTATGAACTTGGGTGGAGATGCTGCACTGGGCATATACGCTGGCGGATGTAGGGCGTATACGTTGGGGGTGCAGGGCGTATACGCTGGAGGATGCCAGGCGTATACGCTGAAGGATGTCCACTTGCATCAATCCTTGCTCTTTGGTGTTATCTTCATGCTGTCATTGAGACTTCATCGTCGGGCGTGTGCATCTATGGCGTACAGGCGAGGCGTGTACACTGGGCGTGTGGGCCGAATGTCCACGCTGGGGCGTATACGCTGGGAGTGTCAAGCATACATGCAGGGCGTATATGCTGGTACTGCTGGGCGTATATGCTGGTACTGCTGGGCATATACGCTGAGCGTATACGCTGGTACTGCACATTTAGTGAAAATTTGCGATCCCCAAGGTTGCCGTATGTCACATCTCATGCAGCCGATGTCATTCATGGGTCCCAAGGTCCTTCTTGGTGTCTGACAAATACTGAGCTCTGAATTTTGTGGTGTTTCAACCACCATGGTTGGACTTTAGGAAGAAGTAATAATTTCTTCACAAAACCAAGCACTTCATGGAGATCAGAGGGCAACTTTACAAACTCTATCCTGATGGCTTGGTTCGATGGTGTGTGCTCAATGTGGACCAACTAAGAGTTCTCCAGGATGCTCATGAGGGCCCTTGTGGGGGTCACTATGCAGGGAGACGAACTACCATCAAAATCCTTCTTGTAGGATATTATTGGCCAACACTATTTTGGGACGCCCATCATTTTTTCCAATCCTGTGAGTGCTATCAACGTGATGGTGGAATGACTGCTAAAATGGAGGATCCACAACAATGGATTCAACTTTTGGAACCCTTCGACATTTGGGGAATAGACTTTATGGGACCCATTACAGCTATGTCCAATTGAAAAGGTTAAATTATTGTTGCTGTTGACTATCTAACAAAATGGGCCGAAGTAGCTGCTGTAACAGACTGCACATCATCTACAGCTGCATTATTTGTACAACAACAAGTCGTAAATAGGTTTGGTGTGCCACATGCGCTTATCTTGAATAACGGAACGCATTTCACGGGTGCAACCTTTTGAAAATTGATGCAACGCTTAGGGGTTGAACATAAATTGACTACACCTTATCACCCCCAAGCTAATGGCCAAGCCGAGGTCACTAATTGGGAGATTACTAAAATATTAACAAGGACAATTAGCAAATATAGGCGAGATTGGAGCACTAAACTGAATGATGCTCTCTAGGCATACCGCTCCACTTGGAAACTCCCTATAGGCTACTCTCCCTATGAGTTAGTGTACAAGAAACTCCCAAAGCTTCCAATTTAAACCGAACTCCGTACGCTGTCCATGGCATGTGACCTCCACCTTGACCTTGATCTAGCACAAAAACAAAGATTGACAACTTTAAATGTGATAGACGAGAATCAATTAGTTGCCCTATCGTCAAATGAGCTACACAAGGCATATAACACGCAACGTTATGACTTAAAAATTTGAAAGGTTAAGTACCAATAGAAGATAAGGTCCTTTATTGAAACCCCATGCATGTACCACAACATACAAAATTTTAAACATTGTGGGAAGGATGTTACATTATTCATACAACCTTCCCCTCAGGAGCCATGACAATATACAAGCCTGAAACCTTGATAAGAGATTATTGGTTAATGTGCAACAAACAAAATCCTTCCATGAACTAAGAACAGCTAGTGCAAATTACACCTTTGATAGCGGACGACTTCACTCATTATTTCAGATCTCTCCCTTTCAATTTAGTCATGGGGGAGATGGCCATCTATGCTAATTAATTGAGGCCCTTAGTTCTTTTTAAGTTTTTTTTACACATTTTTGTTTTGCAAATTTCTTTAAAATTTTCTTGTTTTTTTTACAACATCGTTTATACTTTTTCTTTTATTTTTGTGTGTCTTATCCATTTTGTTAAGTTTTTCACCCAATAAGTGCTATTAATGATGGCATGAACTGTTTTCTATTGGTTGCTAATGTTTGGTTTTTACCTTTAAGTTATGATGTTGATACTAAGGTATGGTTCTTTTGATATAGCAGGCAATGAGGCCACATCATCCATGCATCCATAAATTTCTATGGTCTCTCTTAGCTTGGAACTGTATAGTGCTTTTATTCAAAATAATAAGAACTATCAATGAATCAGTGATTGTGCATTTCTCAAACTAAAGAAGGACTCAAGGATTGAAAAGGGTGTGGCTTTAAGGGAACTTGATGCATTTGTGTTGGCCATTCTCTTGGGTGCTTTGATGTTTTCTTCTTGATTTTTCTTACCGTTTTGACGTTGCCACATTATTGGGAAGCTGAGCAAATAAAAATAATAAGTCTTTGCATGGTGTGGTTCTCACGCATAAACACAGAAAAAAAATAGTGAGAATTCAAAGCACACCCCTTAGACAAAATAATCATTTGGGCTACAAGCATTGGTTATGGAACTAAAACAAACATGTTCCCTCTAACTAAGGCTCTTCTCGCTTCCTATTCTCTCCTCATTCATTTTTTCAGAATGGTGGTGGCTCTTTGAGGATGCATTCTTGTTACTTCAATTGGATGGATTGGTTGAATGCATTAATGTGAAGTCATTGGATGTGGATTGTTTGAGGCCAGACTTGGAATGGGATCTACTAAGTCATATTAATCATTAAATACACAAGGGGTTGTACACCGCCTTGTTCTTAAGACTCCATTCCATTCTCTTCTTTCCATCATTCTCTCTCCATTGTTCACCTCATTTCCAATTGTATCATTAATGTATATTTTGGTTGATGTATCGTTTTCTTTGTGGTAAATTCTTGTGGTTAAGACTTTAACTCTTGTTCCAAATGACATTCCAAGAGCCTACGGACTCTTTGAATGTAGGTTTGTCAGGGCATTAAGGGCATGAGCCTACTTTGGGGAGGGCCCACTGGCATTCCTATTTGGTGCACCAGTTAAATTCTTTCCCTTAATATTTTTGCAATCAACTCTATTTTTTTCATTTCCATCTTGACATCCATTTCATCGACGTTACCTTTGTCTCTTTTTCTTCATCCTTCTTATTCCTTCTCTTTTTCCATTCTCTCGCTACCAGAGGTTCGCGATTAGTCATGGGGGTCCTGGTCCAATTTTTTTGATTTTCTCCTAGCCCCTACACCTTGGGTAGTCATCATTAGTATATCTCTAGAATCCGCATCAGCCATACCACAACTTAGCCAATGGACCTTACACTGAAGCAAGGTATCAACTGCATTGCGATTCATTTATCCTTGCTAATATAAGATTGTGTTATGTGTGCAAATGACAATCAAACAACAACAGATTGGACCTGGAGGGAACACTTGGAATAGATCGGTGCTGAAGTAGTTATGCAAGGAACAAGATTGATGGTGCACTTATGGATGGACAACAAAAGGTGCAATCTTGGTGTTGGCAGCAACAGACTTCTTCTCTCTTTCTCTCTCAGCTGCCAAATAAGGCCTGATGTCAAATGTATAAAGTGTTCACTCTTGTTGTCGTGAACACCAGTTTTGTCATGTTCTGTAATGATGATCTGTTCACATGTCATCCCATTCACCATTAGTTCCATTCAAGTCAATAATCCCATACCTTCCCAATATTTTGTAAGGAACTCGAGGACGAGTTTTTCTTCAATCATGGGGGTATGATGGGACATGATATTTCATGGGCCACGATATCACGTACGTGATATTGCATACGAGATATCGCATCCTTCCCTATGATATCATGTACATGATATTGCAGCCTGTCGCCAGTTCTATAAATAAGAGGCAGATCTTCCTTGTTTCTCCATCTAGATCTAGACCTTGGTCAAACTCTTGCCATTTTTCCATTCTAGAGTTAGAATAATTTCCATGTGCCTGCAGTCGGAGTCCCTAAGTGAACGGATCTTTATTTGAGAAATTCTGTACTTGATCACACAATTGTGTATAGCAATAAAGATGAACTTTTGGATAAACCTTGCAGTGCATGGACTAAGCTAAATAGGACTTTAATTATTGTTAATTGTTTAAATGCTTTCTTAAGGACTTAATCTCTCTCAACCCTCAACTCTCATAGTTAAGTGCATTCAGTATGACTACGTCAAGCATGTGCGTTACACTTGGTAATCCTAGTAACGAATAGTGTTTGGTAATCATAATAGCATTGCATTGGTTTAGGGTGTGAAACGGCAAGTGGGAATGGATATTGATGCTAGGATAATTAAGGCTTAGTTAGTTAAATTTAGTTACTTAGTCTCTTCACCCTTTCCTCTCTTATCATAGGCGATAAAAACATAAAAGATATAAAAATCACATGCTTCAAGCTTACTTAACCATACAACCGTGACAAATACAAGTAAGCTTGGGAGGACAATGATTGATTAACCAAAGGTGTTCCATAAGGCGTGTAGGCACTTAGTCTACAGAGTTCAACTGGATCACACATGTAACGCTAGTATTCGTATGGTTGAGTGTAGGGGTACCTCACCACTCATCAATATTCAAGATTGCTAATTTGTTAAATTGTCAAAATCTTTATTAATTGTTATTATAGATAAAGAACCTAGTATTATAGAGTTGTCCAAGAGACATAAAAATAAACTCTAACATGGTATTAAAGCAAATTTAAGGGTTGCTTATGAGAACAAGCAATTATGGATCAACAAGAAATAGAATGATGATTACATATATATGAATGTAACGATGTGTTTTGAAAGTACACCAATTCATAAATAAGAGATAATTACATATGGAAATTATCAAACCAATGTTATAGCGAAAAATTTAAAATGGAGGTAAGAGGAAATCAAAACAAAATATGGGACAAAATGTTAAATATTATCAAAAGGAAAAATAGTTGAGATTACAAAAAAGGGGCAAGTTGAAAGATATGGAGTCTATTCAAGAGCAAATGAAGCTTTTGAAGATAGCCCTAGAGATAATGCTTGAAGCTCCTATGACATCAAAAGATTAGAGTAATATTAATCTAAACCATTCACTTCTTGAATATCATATTGAGTATATCATCTACATACTCTTACGAATGGAGGATAAGTTGCTTGAAATTCTAGACCACGTGAAGAAGAAATATTACATTAGAAGTAGTTACAAAAGTTAGAGGAAGTAAATCTTTACCACTAATGAACAAATTAAGATATAATACAATTGTAATCAAAGGTCTACAAATGAGCCTCAATCGCCTAAGCCTAAAGGAAATAGGCATAAAAAATCCTCTTGCCCTAAGCTACTTGATGCAAAGTGTGTCTTTTGTATTCCATTGAAGAAATAAGTTAAGTTTTCATAAAACTTAACTTAATATTTTGTAAGCATGTATTAAGAAATAAAGAAATAAAGAATAAAGGAATAATGTTTTGTAATAAATCATTGTACTATGAAATATTATTAACTCAAATATTAAATGCATCATGATCACATAAACAACCATAAATGTTAAATATGTGGAGATGGAAATCCCCAAATTTTCAATGACAAAAAGGTTTGTGTGATTTTGAGTAAGGGTTTCTAAGTGAAAACTATGACATCCCATTCTTCAATATCATGGCAAACATCAAATATATGTAACATTTTGACTTTATGTGTAATGAAAATATCAAGAAGAATGAAAAAGAAAAAAAAGAAAAGAATTCTTTATTAATATGGAATAATGTATTTGGGTCATGTTGTAAGTATTCCTTAGGCTTATCTTCCTTTGGCATCTATTCGAGGCAATCCAGCATTGCCACCATGGTTAAACATGTAACTAATCAAAAGGGATAACCAATCACCTTTCTATCTCACTTCATCCAAAACTTATTACTTGCCATTAATGGTTGCACCACTCTATGTTGACATGACCTCTAATGCCTAAGTATAAATACCTTAAGTCAAACATTCAAAGGCCAACTGAAGAGACATGCTTGTTATTACAATGCATATTTTTAGGTCTTAATTACAACTTGTCCTTATAGATATTAATTACAATAATTATAACATTTGTTATGAAGTAACACCATCCTTGTTATGGAGTAGCACCATTTGGGGATGGGGAGATGATAATCTACCCTCAATTTTCATTCATCTTCAAATGAGTCCACATTAATGATCTTTTCTCTAGCTCTAGTGTTCCCTCCATGATCTTATGGTCCAATGCTATGATTTATCCTTTTTAAATAAAGTTAAATATTCTAATGTTCTCATGCTTATTCTAAAAATAAAATATAAGTGAAAAAAATATTTGGAAAAATAAATCTTATTGTATCAATACTATTCCATTTATAGGTAATAACAAAAGATGAAATAAAAGTCTATCAACCCTCAATCATTATAACTAATGACATCTATGAGTTAGGGACTTAGAGATCTAACTATCTACATAAG
Source organism: Gnetum montanum (assembly GCA_015680685.1). Classification (NCBI taxonomy): domain Eukaryota; kingdom Viridiplantae; phylum Streptophyta; class Gnetopsida; order Gnetales; family Gnetaceae; genus Gnetum; species Gnetum montanum. The sequence continues at coordinate 235,714 of MNCI01028249.1, forward strand.
CAACATGCCTAATTTTAAAGCCCAAGATGATCCTAAAGAGGTAAATTTATTAGTCCCAAAAGTTAAATTATTAAGCATAGTTAGTTGATCTAAGTTATGAATGCTTAAGGCATGATTTAAGATGTCACCTAATTGTTAACTATTAGACGACTAATATAGCTTCACCATTAGATTTAGAAGGTTAACAAATGTTAGGAAAAACTATTCATATGTTAGAAATGGATATCATATGATTGGGCATGAAATTTGAGACTTCCCAAGAGCTTCCCAAGAGGTCACCCATTCTAGTACTACTCTAGGATGAGCATACTTAATTATAAAATTTTTATCTCAATTAAAGTCAACCCATTAAACTGATGAGTCAATCAAATTTGGCCATGTTTGCATATTTAAATTTTTCCTATCTCTTGTCAAATTCAAAACCAAATTTTTTTTATCACTTGATAGACTTTTGAATCTTTTTGTTAATTGATGGACTTTTCAACCTTTCCCATTAATTGACATAATTTCATTTTTTTTTCAATTGATGAATTTTGAAACTTTTTCATCAACTAATGGACTCTTTCCAATTGCCAAAATTGCTAGGGGAAAGTTGGGGTACATGCTACTCCTAGTGCTCAAGAGGTTAGGATGCACAATGCTCCCCATGCTTAGCAAGTTGGGGTGGACAATGCTCTTGGTGTTCACAGACATCATGGACATTGAAAATTTCAATGGATTTTTGGGCAATGGTACAGGAAAAGTGTAACATCCCCATTAATTCTCTATAAAAAGCCTATAAATAACTAATGGAGATGTTATGAAATCCTAAGGATATGCATTTAACCTTGATTTACTAACTCAAAAGGAAGCGATAAAATAATTAAAAATTATTGATTAAGAGCATAAATAAATTAGAGCAATATCGCGGTTCAAAATTTTATATAACTTACCTACATAATTAAATAAAATATATTTAAAGAAAAATAGAGTTTTGCATAGCCAAAAAAATGGAGATGTTAATAAGTTTTACTATTTACATTATAAAATAGCACACAAAATAACAATCCCAATTACACTTGTTTTTTCTTAATTAAAAACCTAAAATTAAATATATTTAAGCTTAAAGTTTACCAATTAATTAATATAAATTAAAATAATAATTAAATAAATTAATATAAAATAAATAATATCAAATTTTCTTGAACATATAGCATGCATCAAAATAAAAAATATTGTTTGCAATCTCATGATCCAATTGACATAAATGGAAAATCCATGTCTATCATACTTTATTATTTATTCAAAAAAAAAACATGGTTTGAGTAGTTAAAAGTATACTAGGTTTCTATTTTACAAAAATAAAAAATATACAAAGATTATTTTTCAAGTTGAGAGGGTCCATCTTGCATAGAATTGGTCCATCCTTCACCCTATGTCCTTCTTCCAACACTTATCTATTTTGGGTTTTCTACATTGAAATGTAAGAGAAGTTAGAACTCCTCAAATAAGAAAATTTATTATATTTCCCTCTTCATAGAGCATAATGGTTATGGGCCCAAAGTCTTAGGATATGGGCTAGGTAAAGGTTTCCAATAAAATATGCAAAAATGTTTTCAAGTTTAGAAATGTCACAAATTTTCCTAAAATCTAAATTTCCAAAGAAAATAGGTATATTTTAATCATTTAATTCTTTAGTGGCCAAGGATATCACAAATTGTCTACCAAAATCAAAAAGTATTTTAATTAGGCATCTTTGAAGGCTAGGTCTTGGTTACCCTCGCTATTAAAGGAATGCACTGATAGCTCTTGGAATAACCTCACTAATATCATAGAATTAGCCTTGTGATCCCAAATGAGTTGCTCATGGTCAGGTACTGCTAATGGTCCAAGATCTAATTTGTTGCTAGGGTTTTTCACCTTGAAGGTTTTCCCTAGGGTAACTCTATGTCTTTTAAATTTTTGCAGCTTTCTTTAAATTTAATATTATATTAGTGCAAGTGATTAGGAATAAAAATTGGTATTGGATCTAGGTTCTACACACCACTATTATCTTGTTAACTAATTTTAGGGAAAAATCATGACTGATGAGTCGCATCAAGGGTTACATTGATGAGGTCTTTTCAACGTGGCCTCATCAACATGGGATTTGATGCATTGACATGGCCCCATCGACGTAGTATCTATTTTCTCCTATAAATACGCACTCACCATATGCATTTATGGTAATAAGTCTCATAGTAACCATAGTAGGAGTCAAAGAATGTATAGATCTTTATTCAAGCACTATTGTACCTAAGCACGATAGTGTGTGCGACAATAAAGATGAGCTTTCTGATAAACCTTGCAGCACTTTGAAATAGGTTAATTATTTTCTTTATGCATTTAATATTTTAAGTAATTTCCTTTAATTCTTTAAGTAATTAAGTAATTAATTAAGCTAGACTAAGCTAAATTAAATAGTGAGTAATTAATCACATAAGTATGACCACTTCAAGCATATGCTTGGCACTTAGTAATCCCAGTAATAGTTAACGTTTGGTAACCTAGTAGCATTAAACATGTTTATGATGTGTACAACAAGTGAGAATGGATGCTTATGTTAGGATTAGTTAAATTTTAACTTGTTAAATTAAATTAGCAATTAAATTACTTGATTCATTATTCTTCATTCGTAGATGACTTAGAACATAAAATGTAAAATATGATAAAAATGATATGCCTAGGTTGCACTTAACCATACCTTCACATTTCACAAGTGTAATTGGGAAGATAATAATTGAAATAGTTAGTTTTACTTCCTAGAGACTAGTGTACTTAGAAGGCTATAAGTCCATGGAATTCGATTGGATCACACATGAATACTTTATGATTCATAAGATTGGGCATAGGGTCTACTCACTGCTTATCATTAGCACTATTTTTGAGGACTTGTATTTTGATATGTGTGCTATCTAGGACTTAGTGAAAATTATTTAAGATCATTAGAATGAACCCTAAAGTCATAATCATTCAAAAGATAATAATAATAATTATAATTAATGCACACTAAAAGTTTTTAATCCCCCAAAATGTCTTCTTCTCATAAGCATGTTGAATCAAAACTTCTAGTGCCCCAAGAATTCAAGGTGATGTACACTCATCTAGATGTGTTTGTACCTAATTTCACCATCATCCTTCATTAGAAAGAACAATTTTGATGGAGAGATATGAAGGGCAATATTGTGTTACCTCCTAACCAATCTGTTCCTAGATTGTTACTCCAAATTCTTAATAAGTTGGGCATCTAGGATCTTCATGATGAATACATTATGTAGGACCATGACTATTAGGACTACCATCTCATAGAAACACAACACAAACAAGATTGACACTAGGAGAAGTGCCATGAAGCTACGAAGGGAAAATTATTTACTAACCCCTTATTCTTGCTAAACCAAAATGACAAGGAGGATCCTCCCTTTAGGGGTTCTTGACATGAAGATTCTTCACCCCTTGACTCTAGTGAAGGGGGCTTGAATATGAACTTATAGTCCATTATCAATAATCTGGGTTTAGCTAGAAGTGGGAGTAAAGGTAGGGGCTTAGGTAAGCATCATGATGATAATAAACCTTATGATCATGGTTGTGACAAGAAGAGAGGAGATGGCGAAGATCATGGTGGTGGTAGTCCTTCTTCCTCTTTACCCTCTTCATCTGCATCTTCTTCTTCTTCCTCCTCTAAGTTTGATCAAAAGTACAAGGGATGAATAGTGGGATAATAATCGTAGAGCCCACCATGAATGAAGGAGTAGTAGAGGACACCATAGGTATAATCAAAATCATGATGATGATGAACCTTTGTTGGCAACTTGAAGCATGCTAAACATTGCATAGGTAGTTAGAATTCCAACCAAGCATGTGAAAGATAGTAGAATAAAAAGATTGAATATGAACAATATCCTCAAATTTGATGGGGGATAAAACTTAAATCCATAGATCCATCTTCAAGCCTTTCATGATGACTATGCCTTACAAAACATAGAGAATTATTGGCAAAAACTTAAGCTATTTCCCAAGACACTCATAAAAGAAGAAAAATGTTGGTACCACTCCTTGGAGTAGGAATTAATTCACAAATGGAGTACAAAGCTTGAGCTATTCAATGAAAAATATCAAATGTACTCTAGAGTGTTCAATTTGAGAAAGTAAATCCAAGGTTGGCAACAAGGAGCACATGAACCCTTGGACAAAACCATGGGCAAGTATTATTTTTTTTTTTTTGCATAGATGTGCTAACCATGACTATTCGCAGCAGGAGCAGCTTCGCCATATCATAGATGGGCTTCGATTAGAAAGAAGGATAACCCTTAGGGTCTATGCCTAAGGGGGACTATTCAAACCAAGGGTTAATCAAATTCAAAGGTTGATTAAGTAGGTTGCAAAAGAAGAAGGTGAGTTGAGAAAACAAGAAAGTGTTGAGGAGTATAATTGGAATATCAGAAAAAGGAAGCTCCAATTTTGCCATAGTGAGGAGGAGGCACCACTTGATGAAGTAGTGTAGTGAAAAATCTTGACAATTCAAAAATATGTGTTTGAAATTTCAGCTAAGGTTGAAAAAATGTGAAAATATTTGGAGGGAAAATTTCAAACTAGTTTGAAAATTATAGAAGAATCTAAAGAGCAAGGTAGTGATCATGACCGCGAGAGAAGAAAGAAAGCTAAATGTGTCTACCAAAGTGGTAAGGGTAAAGCTGCTATAGTAGAAAAGGTTGTGGATTCAGAATTAGATGATGATGATGGGTGTGACATTTTCTAATATGAACATCATAAGGAATGTTGCCCTATTGTGTCATACTTATAGGAATCTAGGGTGTATGCTCTAAATCCTAGACTAGCACAAAGGTAAGAAGCTAGAAGGTTTTCTTATCCTCAAGGCAACCCAAGGTAGTTCCACTAGCAATAATAAGCTTATTATCCAAGTGGAGCTCCACCACAAATATATGAGTAATACCATCAATGGTAGCACCTAGAGTCATGGGCAATGCCACCACCAAGGCAGTAGTACCCTTATAGAAAACCCAATTCATATGGGTACTATGTTCAACAACCCATGTCTCCACATGACTCTTCTAGTCACACTTCCTTCCAGCATCACTACTATCCTTTGGAGTATTAAAAAACTCATTTTCCATCTCCTACAAGGGAATCCCCATATTCTTATCATCCTCCTCATCCTTCAGCACATGTCCCTCCACCCTCTCCACCCATGTAGGATGATATTCCCACACAACAACAACAATGTAATGCTACCAAGGCTATAAACTTACAATTGCTTCCTTAGCCAAGTGGTTTGGAAACTAGATCCTATAAAAGGACACTCTCATAAACTAATAACCGACTTATGTGGCTGGTCACCTTGTGTCTCCTTCATTCTTTGCATCCATTCCTTTTAAGAACCAAACACCTCCCAAGATTTACATAGTCATGTTAATCCATGCTATATTTTTTAGATTAAGGTTGGAAACCTTCATAGGAAAAGGGCTAATCTTGGTAGTCCTCTCATCTACTTGTAGATCACTAGAAATGAGCCATGCAAGTCTCTTCTTGATTCAGGTTCTGGTGTCAACTTGATTTCTCATGAAATGTACCTAGCATGGAACTTGCCTCCTCTCAAGAAGAGCAACATTTATTAGAATTGGTAGATTAGTCCATCATTATTCCCTTGGGATTATTGGAGGACAGTGTAACCACTATTTGTGGATAGTCATATCCTATTGATTTCCTGGTGATCAAGGTTGATAATTACAAGGAGGACTTCTCCAATCATGATGAGAAGGGCTTGGTTGAACACTGTTGATGCATGAATGCACATAAGAGATATCTCCTTGGATATTTTCAAGGAAAATGCATTTGGAAAGATCAAGAAGAAGAGAGTTCCATGCATAATGTACAACAATACTAAGTGCAACTATGTGTAGAAACTCTAGTTTATCAAAAGCACATTAATCAAAGCATGTAGATAGTGTGTAGAAAAATTTGAAATCCAAAAGTACTTGTACGTAGTAGCCACAAAATAGGAGGATACCCAGTGGTTGACAACTCATTCTGAAAGTAACACACTTTGCATGGAACTTACTAAGAGCCTAACTTATGCCTATGTTGAAGGCATGGATGAACTAGAGCAAGTTCATCGCCAACTCTTCAATGATGAACCTACTGATATCAATTGGGAAGATTTGGAAATCCTTGATAGTTTTAAATATGAGCCCTTAGAGTTAAAAACTCTACCTACTAGCATGGAATATGCATTTTTAAAAAATGGCAAGCCAATGTTAATTAATGCCAACCTTGCTCCTAAACAGGAAAGGATGTTGTTGAAGGTGGTCAAAAAATGGTCAACAACCTTTGATTGGTCATATCCTAAACTTACAATGATTGATCCTCAAATATGCCAACATCACATCTATACCAATCTAGCCATGAAACCAAAGAGGTAGCTACAACAATAGTGAAAAACCCCAAATTGAAGTAGATCATCAAAGATAAAATTGAACAACTCCTCAAGGAAATGTTCATACATCCAATTGTGAATAGCAAGTGTGTTAGCCCACTTGTAATTATGCTAAAGAAAGGTGACAAGTGGTAGGTCTATATTGATTTTAGGCTATTGAACATGGCGATGTTCAAAGATCATTTTCCATTGTCATTTGTGGACTAGGTGTTGGATACTATTTCTGGGCATTGCTATTATAGCTTTCTAGATGGTTATAGTGGCTATAACCAAATTCAAATCATTCTTGAGGATTAGGCCAAAACAACATTCACAAGTTCATGGGAAAATTTTGCATATCTTAAGATGCCCTTTGGTTTGTGTAATGCCCTTATAACTTTCCAATGCTTGGTCTTGAGCATTTTTAGCAGTAGATTGGTAGTGGGGTGGAAGTCTTCATGGATGACTTCTCCACCAATGACACTACATTTGAGCAAGCCTTGGACCATCTTGAACAAGTGCTTAAAAGGTGTGTGGAGACCAATATTTGGCTCAATTGATAGAAAAGCCATCTTATGATCTAGGAGAACATTATGCTTAGGCATAGAATTTCTCAAGTGGGAATTGAGGTGGGACTTAAAAAGATTAGGGTCATCCAAGGAATAACCTACCAACTGAAAACTATTAAAGATGTCTAGTCATTTCTTGGATACATTGGATACTACTAACGATTCATAGAGAATTTCTCTAAGATTGCTAAATTTTTGGTCAAGCTTACAAAGAAAGATGCTCTGTTCATTTGGATCAAGCAATGTGAAAAGGCATTCCAAAGTCTTAAGTAGAGGCTTGCAGAAATTCCAATTCTATGAGCACATGATTGGTCCTGACCATTTCACATTATGATAGATGCATTAAATAATGCCTTGGAAGCTATGCTTACACATTTGGACAATCAAAAACATCCATATTACATCCACTACATAAGCTGAACAATTGTGGGTGCATAGCTTAATTACACCATAATAGAAAAATAGCTAATGAAAATGGTGTATGCCTTGGAGAAATTTAGGCACTATGTGCTTGGGTACAAAGTGTTTGTGCACATAGACCATAGTGTCATTTACTTCCTCATGAACAAGCCAATGGTGAATCCCTATGTCATACATTGGTTGGTTATCTTATAGGAGTTCAATCTTACATGGTAGAACACTTATCTTGGTTATGATGGAACATTAAAGAGGAGGAAAGCCTACTTCTTAATTAATTTCTTGATGAACTCTTCTTTGCTAGTTAATAAATGAACAAGTACATGGTAAAACAAAATGGAATGATGACATCCTCACTTATCTTCTCACTCAAAAGATGCCATAAGACCTAGACTTTCAAAAGAAACAATAGTTTCTTCATCAAGCCAAATGCTTCATGGAGATTAATGCACACCTTTACAAAGTGTATGTCAATGGCATGGTTCGTTTGTGTATTCTCGATGCTACTCAATTCCTTATTCTCCAAGATGCTCATGAGGGTCCTTGTGGGGGCCACTATGCATGGAGATGCATGGCCATTAAGATCCTAATTGTAGGGTAGTACTAGCCAACAATCTTTAGGGATGCTCATCAATTTCTCTATTCTTGTGAACATGATTAACGAGATGGTGGGATGACTGCTCAAATAGAGGGACCTTAACAGTGGATCTAACCATTAGAATCCTTTGACATCTAGTCCATAGACTTCATGGATCCCATCATGCCCATGTCAAATGGAAAGGTGTACATAATAGTCGATGTTAACTATTGTGCCAAATGGGCAAACTAGTAGTTTTTATTGACTATACATCTTCCACGACTAATTGGTTTATACAAAAAAAGGTTGTAAACAGGTTTGAAGTGCCATGTGTACTAATTTCAAATAATGGTACTCATTTTATAGGTGCTACTTTTCACAAGCTCATGCAATGCTTGGGGGTTGAACATAAAGTAACAATACCTTACCACCCCCAAGCCAACGATTAAGCTTAGGTTACCAATAGGGAGATCACCAAGATCTTAATGAGAATAGTTAGCAAATATAGGAGAGATTAGAGCACAAAACTTAATGATGCCACTTGGGCCCAATTCTTCACATGAAAACTCCCTATAGGCTATCCTCCCTATGAGCTAGTGTACAGAACATTACTAACTCTTCCTATCTAATTTGATCTCTGTATACTTTCAATAGCCTATGACTTTGACCTTGATCTTAGCCTAACATCGAAAGAAATATTGGTAAATGTTAATGTGCTAGATGGGAATAGATTGCTAGCTCTGTCATTGAATGAAGTGCACAAGGCATTCAACAAAAAACATCATGACCTTAGAATATGAAAGGTAAAATTTCAACCCCCACACATGTCCCTCAATGAACTAACTTCCAAACATTGTGGGAAGGGCCTTACATCATTTATGAAACCTTTTCTTTTAGAGCCATGTTGATCTACAAACTTGAGAGTCCAAATAAGAAAAAATTAGTTAACATGCAACAAGTTAATCCTTTCCATAAGCCTAAGTAAGCTAGTGAAATCAACACCTTCTTGGATGAACAACTTTGCTCAATTTTTCAGATCTCCTCCTTCCAACTCAGTTGTGGGGGAGATGGCCATCTGTGCTAATCATTATAATGGCTCTTCATTTTTTCTACTTTTTTTTATACATTTTTATTTTACACGTTCTTTGTTATTATACATTTTTGTTTTACATCTTGTTATTTTTCCAATGTTTGTTTTACAACATCATTAGTACATTTTGAATTTCTTGAATATTTTACATTTACTTTTATATTTTACTTTATTTTGGTGTAAATATTTCTTCTTGTTTTTTAATAAAATGCTTTTTTGCTAGCATGACATAGTGATGTTGTAGTTGTTTGCCAATGGTGGTTTGTACCTAATGTTTTTGATTGCTAATTTTTTATTTCTATTTTTGAATTTTAATGACTAATGACTAAGACAAAGTTTCTTTCTCATGGAATAGACAGTGAGTCCATGCCATCCACCCATCCATTAACTTTATGGTTTTCCTTGTTTTGGAAGTATGAGGTCCCCTTTTCATTCATAAAATCTTAATGAACTTGTGATCTTGGTAGTTTCCAAAATTGGGAAAGATTCAAAAGATTTGAAAAGGATGTGACTTCAAGGGGACTCATTACTCTTTGTACCTTTCTACTTACTTAATTACTTGAGTGTTTTTCATGGATTTCTCATCGTTTCATGTAGACAATAATAGGAAGTTGAATAAGTCTTTGCATGTTGTGGTTCCCATGGAAAAATCCATAAAAACATAAAATCCAAAAAAATGGTGAAAATTCAAAGCACACCCCTTAGAAAAAATAAACAGGCTACAAGCACTAGTTATGGAACTAGAAATACATGTTACCAATGCCTGAAAGTCCCCTCCAATTAAGGCCCTTTCTCACTTCTTGCTTCTCTTTTCTTCTCAAATAAGGAATGGTGTTTAATTTGTGAGAGCATTCTTGTATCTTGACAAGGTGGACTAGTCTTAGGGTGATGATGCAAAGTCATTAAAAGTGGTTGGTTTTTGTCTAGACTAAGGATGGATTTTATTGGATCATCTAACCACATTATCCACAAGGGACTTCATGTGACCATGATTTGGAACTTCATTTCACTCACTCTCATCTATTAATGCTTTTCATTGTTAACCCAATTTCAATTTTCATGTCTTAATTTGATGTATTGAAATTCTTAGGTAGATTCTTCTAAATTTGGTCTTTAACTTTTCATAACCATTAATCAATTGTGGGGTCCATAGACTTCTTGGGTTGAGGTTATGTAAGGGAAAACATGACATGAGCCTACTATAGGAAGGATCCACTTGCATAGCTCTTGGTTGGGCTCATTAAGTCCCTTAGGCATTTTTGCAATCAAATCATCTACATTCCCCATCAGTTGCATCCAACTGTGTGCTCCTTAAAGCATTTCTCCCCTAAAATTGCATTTTCCCATCAATTCCTCAAATTTTGTGACCTACCAAATCATCTTCATGCATTTAATCATGTTCTTGGCTTTATGGGCTTCCAAAAGACTTCAATTTCATGTAGAAACTCATTGTATTTCTTAAATTTTTGAAAAGTCAATGGTGGTCAACAAATGCATTGATGTTACCTCGTATACACTAGATTTTGCATCAATGCAGCCAAGTTGGCATGGCCTACTTAACACATGGAAAAATACTATAAATAGGGCATAACACTTAGCAATTTTTTCCATTTTGCTTCAAATAGGAGGGGAGTTTTTTTTTTATACAATTTTTTAGAGCCCCAAACCTTCCAAAGTGCATATCTTTCACATCGCTTGTCCAATTAAGTCATTTTTTAGTCCTCTAGCTACCAAAGGTACACTCTATGTCATGAGGGCCACAAACCTTAGGTTTTTGACAGAATATTTTTTGAAATTTTTGTAACTCCCCCATGGGTTTAATGAATAAAATAATATAACCTATGGAAGTTAAACCCTTCCAAAAAACTTTGATAACCTAAAATTAATTAAAGTAATACTAAAATAATATTAAAAGATTAATTTTCCATGACCACATATTATCCATGTGTAACTATTCTAGAAGAGATAAGGTACTTAATGCTATGAGTTACACACTATATGCTAATCCATGATCATGTTGTGGTCATAGATGGCACTAACACTGAAGGATGGATTGGAGGTAGGACCATCCTATCCTAGGGATAAGAGGCCTAGAATTGGAAGGGTCCAACAAGAACAACCCCAAGAGTAGGAAGCCAACTCATGCCATAGGACCTCTTTGTGAGGATCCTGAAGTGGAATCTATTTGTCAAATTCAAGAAGAAGTAGAAATAGAGTAGTCTCACTAGAATGAGGCATCTATTCCCATGCCTAGACTTGAAGTTACCTTGACCTATGCCTACCTTGATCAAATCAAGGCTAGGGATGTTCAACATTTGGTTCTCCAAGAACTGAGCTTTGATATGTTCCTGGAGTTCACTCTAGAGGAAGTCAAAGCACAATTGTGGACCTCTTCCATGTGGCCAATCATCACTTCTAGTGAGGAGTGGTACATGGGAGATACCTACCTCTTCTAGAACAACTGACAACCACTTGCCACAGTTAGAATCAAGGACATTCATGTTTTCTACTTAGTGGAAGCAATCACATAGGCTCTCGGCTTGCCTAATACTAGAGCCAACTTGGTAGAGATCTCAACTTAGGAAGACCTTAAGGTAAAGAAGAAGCAGACCTAGTGATGCTATGGAGTGGATCGCAAGAAGTATGGTGCACTCACTATGGTGGAAAATTTGTATTTCAAGATAGTGGCCCATCACCTCAATCTAATGGTGAGGCCCAATAAGATGACTACCTTTTCCACCCATGCATGTGCTACTTTGAGTGGAAAATTCTTTGTCAATCTTCCATATCTAATCTATCTAGAGATAGAGAATAATTTAAAGAGAATGAACATGGATAGAAGGCCTTATCCTTTCCTTGACTCATTAGAAAATTGTACAAAAGGACAAGAACATTTTGCTACACCAACGATGCAATTAGGCATGCTTCTTCTACCTCCTGGGTAGAAATCATGAAAGATAAGAATCTATCCACAACCAAGGAAGAGGAGCAACAGCTACCACAATGTCAATGTCTCACACTACCCTTGAAAGAATGTGCATTTGGAGGAGGATGAGGGGACAATTATCTTCATGATGCAGCACTATGGGCAAGAGATAGTAGTAGAGGTGGTTGTTGATAGAATTACTAAGGGATTGAATGCACCTACAATATTTGTACTAAACATTTTTGCACTCAAAGATGTGTAGACATTTGCAAGAATGGTTAGCAGTAGATTGAATGTAGCCTAGCACAAGAAGTTCTTGGACCAACTGGTGGGAATTGTTAATCGATTCTAGATGTCTTTGACCTTCTAGATAAAATCACTACAACCTAGTCGGAGCTATTAGAAGCAAGGGGAAAAAGTATTATCATGGAGGGGAAACTTGAAATAACCCAAGCTCAAAACCAATGCTTGGCTGCAGAGGTTGCTAAACTAAGAGCTCACCTTACTGATCCTACATTTCTCAATTGTGCACTGACTCATGATGAAGCTTATCAACAAGTTCAGGACAAGCTCAAGAAGGTTGAGGATGCAAAGAAGATGAAAATATTTGATCAATCATTGGCCAATGCTACCATGCATAATATCCAAAAGACCTTGGACCAAACTTGCTAGGAAAATGTAACTTTGATCATAGAAAAGCATCACCTACTAAATATTAATGTGCAGAAGCAGAAAATGCAAGATTTCATCCATTAATAGCAAGAGCAGCTAGTCAAAGTGAACAGTGAACTAAGGATATTGGTAGCTAAAAATAGAAATCTCTTCATGGAGAAAGTCTAGGCTCTGCATAAAAAATTTGTAATAGAGGTAGCTGCTTGGAAAAATAAAGCTCTTAAGTTTGAAAGAGTCAAAAATTACTACAAAGATCAAGTTGATCTACAAAAAGAAATCAATGAGAAACATATTTAAATGGCAAAGGCAAAAGATAATGTGATCCTCCAATAGCTCAAGGAAGGAGGTGATGTCTGGCATCTTATCTTTGATGGGCTCAATGACTACAATAAAGTAGAAATCCACATGAAGATGTTGTAGATTGAGGAGATGATGGAGTGTATAGAGATTTCCAATCTTTGTTATGCAAACCTAGCAATGCTAACTACTAGATGGCATGGTCAGAAGTGGAGAAACAAGTGACCAACTCATACTTGTGGTACAAGGAAACCAAGCAAAAGCTTGAGATTGCTAATGCTAAACTCTAGGTTCTCAAGGCACGATTCATTGATTAGAGATCAACTAGTAAGAACCTAGCCAAAAGGATTAATGGCTACTAGGCATTCAATATTGAATGCAAACTTTTTGTTGCCTAGTTTATCAACATGCAGGAGCTATTCTCAGCAATGCCCTATCCTCGGGATGTTTCCATGTTGACTCACATTGATGATGTTACATGAACCATGCATGATTCTAGGGGTAAGGAGAAGAAGATGAAGGCACTACTGGGTGCCTTCCATCTTCCACTAGAAGTTATAGCTACCACAGGTTAACCACAATTTCCTCAACCACCAAGTATGCTTGAAATAAGAGAAGGTCATTCAGAGCCTTAAGAACCTCCATTGCCTAAGACCATTTGAGATTCTTCATTATCTTCTTATCATTATAGGACTTATGTTTGTCATTTTTGTCTTAGTGTTTAATTTTTTTATCCTAAACACCAAAATTTTGTAATGGCTATAAATCTGTACACTTGGGTACTTAGTGTTTGTTTGTGTTTATGTCTGTTAGTAGTTAGTCAATAATCCCATACCTTTTCAAAATTTTGTAAGAATATTATTCCTCTTTTTGTTCTCTTGAGAATGAGTTTCATTCAGTCATGTTGGTATGATGAGTTGCATCCAGGGTTACGTCAATGAGGTCTCATTAACGTAGCCCCATTGACACAACCCTGTCAACATGGATTTAATGCATTGACATGGTTTTGTCAATGAAGTGTTTGTTTTTGTTTATAAATACATGCTCACTAGTTGCATTTATGAAAATAAGTCTCATAGTTATTGTAGAGCTCTTGTAGTTTTCTTGCTTGAAAGTTGGAATATTTTTCTAAGTGCTCACAGTAGGAGTGAAAGAGTGTACAGATCTTTATTCAAGCACTATTGTAACTGAGCATGGCACTGTGTGTAGCAATAAAGATGAAATTTTTGATAAACCTTGTAGCACTTTAAAATATATTAATTATTTTCTTTATGCATTAAATATTTTAAGCAATTCCCTTTAATTCTTAAAGTAATTAAGTAATCAATTAAGATAAATTAAGCTAGACTAAGATAGATTAAATAGTGAGTAATTAAACACGTAAGTATGACCACTTCGAGCATACATTTGGCACTTGGTAATTCTAGTAATACTTAACGTTTGGTAACCTAGTAGTGTTAAATGTGTTTAGGATGTGTACATCAAGTGGGAACGGATGCTTATGTTAGGATTAGTTAAATGTTATCTAGTTAAATTAAATTAGTAATTTAATTACTTTATTCATCATTCTTCATTATTAGGAGACTTAGAACATAAAATGTAAAAAATGACAAAAATCATATGCCTCGGTTGCACTGAATCATACCTTTGCATTTCACAAGTGTAATTAGGAAGACAATGATTATAATAGTTAGTTTTACTTCCTAGATACTAGTGTACTTAGAAGGCTATAAGTTCATGGAATTTGATTGGATCATGGATGAACACTTTATGATTCGTATGGTTAGGCGTAGGGTCTACTCATTGCTCATCAATGACCAACTCTCTATCCAAAATTGAAATTAAAAAGTTCAGCAGGTCCAACTATGAATTATGAAAGATTAAGATGGAGGCTCTCCTCATTGAAAAGGACCAACACAATGCAATTTTGGGAGCAAAGCTTGATAAAATGTTTGATGAAGAGTGGGAAAAGTTGAACTTGAAGGTGGTAAGTACAATATTTATGTCTTTTAGATTTAGTATTGCTTAATGTTTTCAATGTTTCTTTTGCTACAAATTTATGGGATAAGTTGCAAACTTTGTATTAAAAAAATTTCCTAACCAATAAGTTGCTGTTGAAGAAACAATTATATGATTGTAAAATGGTTGAAGGTAATGCCATTATAGAATACTTGAATATGTTTAATACACTAGTCCATCAATTTCAATCTATGGGGGTGAAAATGGATGATAAAGATTAGTGCATCACTCTTGTCAGCACACTTCCAGATTCATGGGAGACATTTGTGATGGCTGTAAGTAATACATGTACTAGCTTTATTTTTGATGATGTTAGTCAATTGTTATTTGAGAAAGTAAGAAGAAAAACTTCTACTCCTCAAAATGATGTATTTTTTATGAAAAATTATGTAAAGCCAAAGTTTGTTAAGATGCCTTAATTTAAGAATAAGCCTCAAAATTTTGTAAAGAGGCTACATAAATGTTGGAATTTTGGTAAAGTTGGTCATGTAAAGAAAGATTATAAAGCCCCTCCAAAAAAGGGCAAAGAGAGTAATATATCAAAAAGTGATCATGCCCCTCCTACTTGAGAGGAAGATTTGTATGTTGTCTCATCTTATGATAATGCTGATACGTATTTCATGCTATGTAGACTTGGGCGCATCTCTATCACTACACTCCACATGTTGATTGGTTTAGTGACTATACATCATCTGATCTCAGAATGTTAAGATTAAGTAATGATGGTTTATGCAAAGTTATAGGTTATGGAAAGGTAAAGATTAAATTTAAAAATGGAGTAGTTAAATCGATTTGCAATGTGCATCATGTTTCAACACTTACTAAAAATATTTTGTTTGTAAGTGAATTGGATGATGTAGGGCTAATTGTTATCTTTGGAGGTGAAAAGTGTTCAATACTGCATGGTTTACCTCTTTGGACATTTGGAATTAAAATAAGCAAGTTGTATAAATTAGACGCTAATACATTAAAGAAGAAATTAAGTGCATTTGTAGTTATTGATTTAAATTCAAGTATTGATTTGTGGCATAAAAGAATGGGACATCTTTGGGGAAAAGGAACTTAAGGAACTTAACAAGCAAGGTAACTTTAAGTTTTCAAAAGATTCTTTGAATTTCTACCATCATTGTGTACATGGTAAATAGAGGCATCATAGTTTTCAAAGAAGTAATGCTAAATGTCTTTAGATATTAGAATTAATACATAGTGATGTATGTGAAATAGTTAAAGATATTAAAACAAGTTCTCTTGGAGGTGCTATGTATTATGTTTCTTTTATTGATGATTATTCTAGAAAAATTTGGATCTATTTATTAAAAGATAAGTTTGAATTATTTGGAAAATTCATAGAATTCAAAGCTCTTGTTGAGAATTATTTAGGAAATAAAATCAAAATTCTAAGAATTGACAATGATGGTGAGTTTTTCTCAAATGAATTTAATATTTTTTGTAAAGAATAAGGCATTCAAAGGCAAAAGACTATTCCAAGGACTCCTGAATGGAGTAGTAGAGCATTTCAATCGAACATTGATGGAACATGCCAGATGTATGCTCAATGAATCTAATCTTGACAAGCATTTCTAGGATGAAGTAGTAATGACTACATGTTATCTTATCAATAGATCTCCTTCATTAGATCTTTATGGAAAAAATTCTAGAGGAAGTTTGGAGTGGTAGGTCCATTAATTTAAGCTATTTGAAGATTTTTAGTTGTGAAGCTTATGTACATGTTTTAAAATTTGATATGTCCAAATTAGACTCTGATTTTGTCAAATGTATTCTTCTTGGCTATGGACATGGTGTTAAAGCTTATAAGTTGTATAACCCAAAAACTAAAGAGGTTATTCATAGTTGAGATGTTATCTTTTGAGAAAAATGTGGATCTATGAAGGAGGAATCTTCAAATATTGAAACTCATTCACATGATGTAACTCCTATGTATGTGTTTGTTAAAATTAATAATGAAATTTCTGAGGGTTATCCTCCCTCAGATGGGGGTATTGCTTTTAGCGAATAGGATGGTGATAGCATGGTAAACGATAAGGAACAACATGAAGAGGGAGAAAATACTTTCAATGAAGATGAGCCATTAAGAGGCTCAACATGTATAAGAAAATTACAATCACATCTAGAAGAATATGTATTATTTACTGAAAATGATGAGCCTTCAACATATGATGAGGCATGTTTATCCATGTAAAACATAGAATGAAAACAACCAATGGATGTTGAAATATCATCAATTCATAAGAATAAAACATGGAAATTGGTTGATCTTCCACCAAGTAGGAAACCCATTGGAAGTAAATGGGTGTACAAGATAAAATCTAGGAAAAAATTTAAAGCTCAACTTGTCACTAAAGGATATTCTCAACAAAAAAAAAAGATATTGATAATGATGAAATTTTTCTCTAGTAGTTAAATTAACATCCATAAAAGTTGTTTATGATCTTAAAATTGAAAAAATGGATGTGAAACAACATTTCTCAAATTTGATCTTGAGGAAGAAGTCTATATGCTTCAACCAAAAGGATGTGAAATTAAAGGAAAAGAGCATATGGTGTGTCAATTATTAAAATCTCTATATGGGCTCAAACAAGCACCAAGGATGTGGAATAAAAAGTTTAATAACCACATGATAAATCTTGGCTTCATTAGAAGTGTAGAAGACTCTTGTATGTATGTTAAAAATACAAGTGAAAAATATGTTATCTTGTTGCTATATGTTGATGACATGTTAATAGCAAGTAATAACATACATGAGATTTAGGAGTTAAAACTTCATCTATATTTTCAATTTGAGATGAAGGATCTTGGTGCTACACAAAAAATTTTGGGCATGGAAATTAAAAGGAATAGGGTTAATAAAAAGATTTTTCTTGGACAATCTGCATATGTTACAAATATTTTTAAAAAATTTAATATGCATGATTGCAAGCTTGTGAGTACACTTTGTGAAACTGGTATTAAATTTTTAGATGAACAATGCCCAAATACAAGCAAAGAAAAAGAGCTCATGGTTCAAATTTCATAGGCTAGTTCTATTGGCAGTTTAATGTATGCAATGGTCTCTACTAGACCTAAAATTGCTTGCATTGTTGGAAAACTTAAAAGGTATATGCCTAATCTAGGAAAACAACACTAGATTGTTGTGAAGTGAGTTTTCTAATATCTTTGTGAGACTACAAACTATGGGATCTATTATAAAAATGATTCCAGTGGACTTCATGACTTTGTTGATGTAGATTGGGGTGGTGATATTGATGGTAGGAAATCTACTAGTGGATATGTGTTTAATTTCTTTGGTGATACTATTTCATGAAAAAGTCAAAAATAATCTTGTCTTGTTCATTCTACCAGTAAAGCTAAATATGTGACTACTAACTTAAAATGTAGAGAGGTTATTTGGCTTCAAAGGCTAATAGTTGAACTTGGGATCCCTTAGACTCTAATTTTTATTGGTTGTGATAGTCAAAGTGCCATAAGCATATCCAAGAATCCAACCTTTCATACTTGAAGAAAGCACATTGAAATACAATATCACTATATATGGAAAGAAATTACAAAGCAAAGGATTCTTCTGAATAAAATATCTATTGAAGTAAATCCTGTAGATGTACTTACCAAGTCAACTCCTGCTGAAAATTTTCTCTCACATTGATCAACATTTGGTCTTCTTTTGACTTGATTTCCTAAAAATGGTATGGATTGTTCTTGAAAGCAACTTTAACTTCAAGAGGGAGAATTGTAAGGTGGATGAAGGAAAATCTACCTTCATTTTTTTTGGATATTTCTACCTTGTTATATTCATATTCTCATCTATGTTATATTTGGTCTCATACCTATCCTCACTAAAATAAACTACCTTATTTGCCTTTTAATTTTTGATTTAATTTTGTAACCTGAGCAATATATAAGGAGATCTAAGGGAGCATCCTTGATACACAATAATATAACACAACAATGGCTAATACCTAAGCTATAATCCTCCCCTACAATTCTTCTCCATTGTTCTCATTGATTATCTCTATGCCTCAATCTTGAAGCTATGTTGCTGTTAATGATCCAAGAGCTAATTTTTTGTTGGGAGCTTTTACCTTGAAGGTTTTCCCTAGGATAACTCTGTGTCTTTTAATTTATGTAGATTTCTTTAAATTTAATATTATATTGGTGCAAGCAACTGGGAATAACAACATGCATACGGAGACTCCAAATCCAATTCCATTTGAACTTCCAAGATCCTTTTTAAGTATTCTACCTAATCATATGTTGAAACTTCATCTAGGCTTTACTTATCATAGTCACCCAATTCAAATATCAAAACTTTTATGATATCTTAACAAACTAGAAATTATGATATCTCAAGAACTGTCAATCTAACTCTAGTAAACTAAGGATTAAAATCTATGTTTCAAATATCTTGGACACATTAGTAAGGTTAGATTTTAGATAGGATATTATCCTAAGTTACTTCCTTGATAAAGCCAATTTATGAAATATTTAATTATAATTAAAAATGAACTTCAAATCCTAGTTTGATGATAAAAGGTAATAAGGGATATGGTTTACGTATGGTTAGGATCCATAATTGCTCCATGAACAAAGTATTATATAAGCACATGTACATAATAAAATAATAATAAAATAAAAAGATGCAGGACTAGATGTGCATAAAGAAATAAATATGCATAGCCAACTACTTGTAAAGGCATGATAACTGACAAAAGAAAAACTTCCAGGGGTAATTCAATTTCAACATTTAATCATAAAATATATAGTAAATCTATGACTAAGCTCCAACAATAGTAGAATAAATGATACAAAACTTTAACAAAACATCCTAGAAAACAAATTGCATTCATATATGTAGGAAACTAACATCAATAATAATAGTAATGATAGTAATTTAATCCTATGATTTGACAAATATTATTAGAGCTAATTCATTGAAACATATTTGAAAACATTAAATAATCAACCATATGCATTAAACGAAATAACTAAACCTTACAAATTCTTAGGCTGTGATATCCTCCTGCTCTTTCAAGAATTTTCCTCTTGGAAAATGTGAGGAAATTTTGATCTCATATCTACCTCAATTTCCCAAGTTGCCTTTTGATTCCAATGTCATTCCCAAATAATTTTTATCTTAGGAATTACTTTACTTCATAGCTATCTTTATTTTCTACCTACAATTCTAATGGAGTATTCTTGGTAAGTAATATTCAATTACAGATATTTCCTTCCATTTTATAACATGGCTTTCATCTAAAACATACTTCTTTAAAAGAGAGACATGGAAGACATCATAGATTCCTCCTAAACTTGGTGGTGGAACCAATTGATATGCTACTTTTTCAATTTTCTTAACTATTTCAAAGGGACCTATGTAC
The DNA here is from genome assembly GCA_015680685.1 of Gnetum montanum. Classification (NCBI taxonomy): domain Eukaryota; kingdom Viridiplantae; phylum Streptophyta; class Gnetopsida; order Gnetales; family Gnetaceae; genus Gnetum; species Gnetum montanum. Next base: position 256,125 of record MNCI01028249.1, read on the forward strand.
CTTAGAGCTAATTTACCCTTCTATCCAAATCTCATTAGTCCCTTCATTGGAGATACCTTTCAGAATACATAATCACCAACTTTAAATTCAAGAGATCTCCTTCTTAAGTTAGCATACTTGGTGTATCTATCATGAGTAGTCTTAATATACCCTTGGATTGTCTGAACCTACTCTATGGTTTGATTAATCAACTTAGTGCTTAACTACATTCTATTTTCTATGGTAGTCCAACAACTAGGTGATCAACATGATCTATCATAAAGTATCTCATAAGGATTAGCTTTAATACTTTCCTGATAACTATTGTTATAAGAAAATTCTACTACAGGCAGCATTTCATTCCAATCTTTGTTATATTAAAGTGTGCAACCCTAGAACGTATCTTCCAAATTTTGATTTACTTGCTCTATTTGCTCATCTGTTTGAGGATGATAAGAAGAACTTATATTTAATTTAGTATCTAGATCTACCTACAATACTTGCCAAAATCTTGAGATAAACTTAGGGTCTCTATCAAATATTATTTTAACTAGAATCCCATATAATCTAACAATCTCCTTAATAAATAATTTAGCAATATCCTCAGTAGTTGTGGTGGAGCTTATAGCAAGAAAATGAGAAAATTTTGTCAGCAAATATACCACTATTATTATAGCATCATGTTTCCTTCTTGTCTTTGGTAATTCTAAAATGAAGTCCATGCTAATAACCTTAAAACTTCCATTATGTTATGTCATGAACATGAAGTAATCCTCCTAGTTTCTGATGTTTTGCATTAACTTGTTAACAAATTAAACATTTAGAAATAAATACAACTATCTCTTGCTTCATCTTAGGCTACTAATATTACCTTTTCAATATTTGAAATACTTTATCGTCCCCAGGATGCATATGATATCTACTGGTATGAGCCTCTTCAATAGTTTATGCCTTACCACCTTGGGTACATATAATCTACCTTTGAATCTTAACTCATCTGTTTCCCCTTTTTGTAAATAATCAAAAGAAATTTGACCTAATTTCTAAAGCATTTCTTGGCACCATGTATCTAACCTTTGTTCTTCAATAATCTCATCCACTAAACTTAATTATATGACCAAGCTATTTATTCTTCTTTTTTCCTACTAAGCACATCTACTACGACATTTGCTTTTTTAGGATGATATTTAATATCAAAATCAAAGTTTGCAAGTAGTTCAATCCATCTTCTTTGCCACAAATTTAATTATGGTTGGGTCATAGGATATTATAAACTCTTATGATCTGTTCATAAGATTAATTTCTCTCCAAACAAATAATGTCTCCATATCTTTAGTGCAAAAATAATAGCTACCAACTCCATATCATTCATAGGATATCTAACTTCATGGCTCTTTAATTGTCAAGAAGCATAACCAACAACATATGTTTCTTGCATGAGAACACATTGTAATCCTTCATTTGAAGCATTAGTATACACATCTAATGGTTTACCTAGAATTGGTGTTACTAAAATAGGAGCTAATGTAAGTTGCTTCTTTAATTCTAAGCATGCTTGTTCACATTTTTCTATCCATGGAAATGGTTGATCCTTCCTTACTAACTTGGCTACAGGGGATGTACTTCTAGCAAAATCCTTAATGAACCTTTAATAGTAACTACCTAGACCCAAAAACTCCTTACTTATGCTATAATACTACACCTTGGCTAATTCCAAATTACTTGGGTTTTCATTGGATCAATTATTATCCCTACCTTTGACCATAAGACTAAGAAAATTTACTTCTTTTTGCCAAAATGAACACTTAGAGGATTGGACATATAATTAATTTTCCTTAGAAGTTGTAATACTTTCCTTAGGTGTTTTACATGTTCATCTTCATTTTTAGAATATACTAGAATATCATCAATAAAAAACTATCACAAATTTATCCAAATAAGGCCTTAAGAAATTATTCATTAAATGCATAAATACTACATGAGCATTCATTAACCCAAATGGTAATACAAGAAATTCATAGTACTTATATATTATCCTAAATGTAGTCTTTGAAACATACTCTTTCTTAATTCTAAGTTGATGATATCTAGACTTTAAATCCATTTTAGAAAATATAGTTGCATCCATTAATTAATCAAATAAATCATCTATTCTAGGGAGATGATATTTATTTTTAATAGTAACTTGGTTCAACCATCTACAATCAATGCATAGCCTTAAATTCCCATCTTTCTTTTTCACAAATAATAGTGTTGCATCCCAAGGATAAACACTAGGTTGAATAAGACCTTTGTCTAAAAGTTCTTGTACCTGTATCTTAAGTTTTGCTAACTCAATTACAGACATTTGATATGATGCCTTAGATATTGGTTCTGTTCCTAGTTTGAGAGTGATTTCTACCTCTATTTCCCTTTTTGGAGGTAACCCTGGTAGTTCCTTTGTAAATACATTTGGAAATTCATTGACTACTAGAATATTAACTATATCATCCTTCTTATTTTTAGATTTGACAACAATCATGAAACAATTATGCTCTTTCCTAATCATTCTCATGAAATTCTTAGAGAAATCCAAATCAACCTTAAGGGGTCTTCCTTTAGCTACAACCAAGACTTTTTGCCCATCTCATGACTCTAGTTGTATAGTCTTAGTCTTGTAGTAAAGAAACCCATATAATATCATATTCTCCCAGTTCCATAATAAACAAATATGCATCCCATTCCTTATCTTGTATTCTTAATGAAAGGTTCTTACATTCATATTCTACTATCTATCCATTGTATCCCACATCTTGAATAAATAATGGAATTTCTAGTATTTTAATTGAAAAATTTAATCTTTCCACTATTTGACTATTAATAAAGAAATGACTTGCTCCAGGATTGAAAATAATAAGGATAGGTTGTGCATAAAGCATACCTTCAGAATCAACCACAATGTTAGGTTATTCCTTTATATCTTTCTCTAGAATAGCATATATCCAAACCTGATTCATAGGTCTTCCATCTCTTTCTTGATTATTGCTAGTTCCTTGATTCTCCTAAGCCATGCTAGAATTATTAGCAATTCCTCCTTTTATTTCTTGGACAACTTTGGGATTTGGAATCATAGGTTTCATGCTTCTGTTCTACATAATACTCTCATTCTAAGGTAGGTTTGAATAGTCCTTTTTAATATGGTCAACTTCTTTACAATAAAAGCAAACATTAGGTCTTGGTGGAATCTTAAAGTTAAATGGTTGAGTTGACCCATTAAATCTCCTAGTTTGCTATTGGATTGGCCCATTAGATTCTTGAGGCTGCTATTGAATTGGACCATTCATACCCCTAGAAAGCTTGAATTTTCCTTAATCAGTCTTAGTCATAAATCCCTTATTCCTTTTTCTTTCTCTTCAAGCTATATCCTTCGTCTACTCCCTTTCAACAATAATGACTTTGGCCTGTGCTTCCTTATAATTATCCAAAGCTAATGCTACAACTATGGTTTTAATGGAGGGCCTTAATCCTTTTACAAATTTCCTAGTATGGATGACCTTAGTTTATAAAACATAGGAAACATATTCACATAGTTTAGTAAACTTATTATCATACTCATAGATCAACAAAGATCCTTGAATAAGTCAATTAAAATCATCTTCTTTCTTCTTAGGGTAGGATTTAGAGAGATACTTGTCTTTAAATGCTTTAGTGAAGTACTCCCAATCTATCTCTTCATTTTCCCAATGCTTAACACTTTGCTCTACCTCCCACCATCACTCAGCCACATCTTCTAAATACTATAAGGCTAAAGAGGTATTTTCTATAGTAGTGCAATGCAAGCTATGGAATTCTTTTTCTAATTCCTTCAACCATTTTATAGCAATAGTGGGACTTTCAATGCCTAAAAAAGTATGTGGATTTAGCCCTCTAAAACTATGGATTAATCTCCTTTGTTCTTGATTACTTCCTTTGTTTCTAAGTCATTCATTATGATTGTTTTGATTTTGATTTTGAAAAAAGATCAACAATTGTTCAAATACTTGATTTGGATTTGCTTGAGAATTTTTAGAATTTTCTAGTGGAATATCATTAACTGATCATGTCCCTTGTAGTTTGAACTAAATCAAGTTAGAAATTATAAATTAAACAATATCTAAAATAATTCTATATTATCTAAGGAAAAATCCATGCTTTGATACCAACATTGTAACACCCCCATTAATTATCTATAAGATCCTATAAATAACTAATGGAGATGTTACAAAACCCCAAGGATATGGATTTAATCTTAATTTACTAACTCATGTGCTATGCACATGGCAGTGGAGTGTGTTGCGATGCGATGCTAATCTAAAGTATTTATTTTTGCATAATGCTAGTCATAATGCACACATGGGAAAAAAAAGTTGTGCATTTTTTGCTAATGTATGAACTTAAAACATGGTGGGAACTTCATTCATGGGACACATTTTCTGGAGAGATACCTTTTTAAATCAAGAAACTGGGGATAAAAGAGTAGCCTATATTGTAAGAACACATGAGGTTGGATATAGAAAATTTGCAAATAGCTTACAAATTTGAATCAACATTGGTAACATAAGATTGCATTTGATCTCAAAACTTCATCAATGTTATCTTAAGTTGAATTTAAAAAATTTCAAGTTGTTTTATTCTATTTACAACACATATCCCTATGCAAGTTGTTATAATGTACTCATCATTCTCATTGTTTTGATAATATACTCCTCATTTTGGTGAGTTCTATTTCTAATTTTTTATTATATATGTTTTGAGAAAAAAGTTTGAAATACTTATGCCTTAAAAATTATTTAGATGTAAAATTACCTTTAGTATACTTATCCACTTTACTTTATTTGTAGGAAAATGAAAGGAATGTTTTTTATGATATGGATGAATTTATTAAGAGAATTTTTAACTAGTGATTTTGTTACCTCATTCAAGTATACTCCATATTTGTTACTATATATGATAGTTATACTTTATCACTGTCAAATAGCGAATGCTGGAGATTTCCATGATAAAATATCTTTTGAAATATTGTTCATAGTGAAATATGGAAATCAAATGAATCAAGGTTGAACAAGTTATATAGGATGCATTATAGAATGACGTATTCTTTATATCATAAATTATTAAATGAAATACAACCATATTTGTGTAGCAGTGAAGCATTTAGTATGTTCAAGAGTCATTAGAAGAAGAAAAAACACTTTGTCTAGTTTTGCATTATCTTGGTCATAATACCTCAACATGTACAATGGCTAAATTATATTATGTGGTGCAATCAACTATGTAGAAATATGTTTGGTTAATAATTAATATAATTGTAGATCATTTGCAAAATAAATACATAATTATACTATTTGGTAGATGACTATATAAAATTTTAAGTGATTTTCAATCATTTGCATTGTTACCAATGATTTGTTGAGTAATGGATGGCACACATAAATTTTGCTCATGCCCTTGATTCAGACCATAATCTAGTAAGCTATTACAATCAACATCACTATTACAGTATTTCATTGCAAGCAATATGTGATGTAGAAATTTTTTTTTGAAATGTATGTATAAATACACTTGGTGGAATGCATGATGCAAACCATTGGAATGAATTTGCAATTAAAAATTGTACGCAACAAAGGAAAGTATTAAATTCTCCTAATTTTAACTTTGAAGGGACAACTATTTATCCTATTTTAATTGCTAATTCTACATATCCTATTTCTTCAGAAGTGTTGAAATCATATAGAAATATCAATTCGAAGATCGTAAATAGTTTGATAAGTTTTTATCAAGATGAAGAGTGAAAGTAGAACATGCTTTTGCTTTGTTAAAGCAAAGATGGAGGGCTTTGCAATCTATTAAAATGAAATTATATAAAGTTCCTAAGTTGATTATGGCATGTTGTGTACTTCATAATTTTCTTCAACTTCATTATGAATTAGAGCAAGATCTTGGAGAAATTCAATCAAATTCAACTAGAGCTTTAAGATCTCAAACTACAAAAAGAGAAATTGGAAAAAATATAATAGATATTATATTTCATAAATGGGAGAAACAATATGATTTAATTGCCCAACAAATGTGAGTGATCTTTCTTTTATTATTAACTTCAAAATATTGTTGAAATGTAATATTGTTTGACTATTATTTTTGTCATTACAAGGACTAATATTCACTACAAGGGATTTGAAAAAATGCAATCTAAAGACTATTTTGATAATCATGTACATTTGTTGCTCAAATCATAGTCTATTATTTCTTAAGCTTATTTGATATTCCTCCAACTTATTTTGTTACATTTAAGTTTAAATCAAATTAGTTTTAGTTTCAGTAAAATGACTTTTGAGTTCAGTGAAGTGCTTTGGAAGTTAAAAAATGATGTAATATTGATAATTAATTGAAAATATATTTGAGTTGAAATTGAAGTTAAGCTGGTATTTCATATGATTAGCATTTTTCATACATCTCCCCTTGACTCTCCTAGTTAAGTACACTTAATATGAATGCTACGAGCATGTGTGTAGCGCTTGGTAACCCAGTAACGATTAGCGTTTGGTAATCTCAGCAGCGCTGCACTGGTTCAGGATGTGTGTGGCAAGTGGGAACGGATACTGGTGTTAGGAAAATTAGAACTTAGTTAGTGGATAGTTAATGAAAGTTAGTCACCTAGTTCTCTTCACCTTCCCCTATTAGCATAAGATGTTAAAAAGATAAAAGATATAAAAATCATATACCTCAAGCTTACTTAACCATACAATCATGAAAATACAAGTAAGTTTTGGAAGACAACGATTGATTAACCTTAAGTGTTCCATTAAGGTGCATAAGCACTCAGTTCTTGGAGTTCGATCAGATCATGCGTGAAATGCTCGTATTCATATGCTTGAGTGTAGGGGTACCTTGCCACTCATCATTGGCGTCGTTGCTGGGGACTTAGTTGTTTGTATGCTACGTAGAACATAGGAAATCATTAATATCATTGGGATGCTAGAACAAACCCTTAGTGTTAATCAAAAGAAAAATAAGACAATGGTAAATAGCACACCGAACAAGACAAAAATTTCTTCTTATTCACACAAAAGCACTTCACCGCCTAGGACCAACATAAGAGATAGTCGACGACACAACACACGCAACCAAGATTTTCCAGTTCCTCAATAGTTCTGTGTGGTATATATTCATCATGATGAGTATGTGCCTGACTTTACCTTTATTCTCCATCAAGATGAACAACTGCGTTGGAGAGACCTGGAAGGTAACATAGTATTGCCTCCAGATCGAGCAGTCCCCAACATGCTCCTTCATGCTCTCGCATGAATAGGCATGTCACATTTATATGTAAAGTACGTTGCATGCGACCATGACACAAGGGACTACCATCACACAGAAGCACAATGTCAAAGGGACTTGCAATAGGAGAGATATCATACCTCTTCGAAGGGTAAATGGCCCCATAACATCCTGCATGTTTTAAGCAAAATTGGAGATCCACCAAATGATGTTCCCCCTCCTAACAATGGTCAGGAGGTGGTGTATCAGAACCTCCACTCCATGTTTGACAACCCTGGTTCTGATCCCCATGAACACCAAGTGTTCAACGAGGAAACACAAACACATGATAAGGGTAGGCAGTCTAATCGTAATCACGATTGGGGTTGAGACCATAAAAGAGAAGGTAGAAAACATCATCATGACGATGGTTCTCCTTCTTCTTCATATTCATCATCACATTCACCCTCTCCTTCAGTATCCAACCACAGTCATAAGGAAACTAACCATGAGGATAAAGGTAAACAAAGTGAAAAACATCGATGAAATAGTCGAGAATGAGGACAAGAACACTCAAAGGAATCAAGGCATGGAAGAAGGGAGAGTATGGAACCACGTAAAATCCATAGGCACTATGAACGAGATGACCACGAAGAACTCCAACTCGCAACTAGAAGCATGTTAGACATAATGGAGGTTGTAAGAATTCCCACAAGGCACCAAAAAGATAGTGGGATCAAGAGGTTAGACATGAATAACATCCCACGATTTGAAGGAGGATACAACGTTGATCCTCAAAATCACCTACAAGAATTATGTGATGCATGTTCCTTGTAGAACATAGAAAATGAGTGGAAAAAACTGAAGTTGTTTCCAAGGACATTGATGAAAGAAGTGAAAAGCTGGTACCGGTCTTTAGAACCAGAATCCATTCGGAGGTGGAGTACAATGTTAGAACTATTTAATGATAAATACCAAATGTACTCCCAAGTGTCTAACCTGTGAAAACAAATCCAAGGATGGAAGCAAGGAAATCATGAATCCTTGGATGCTACCATGGGTTGTTATTATGCACTATTACATCATTGCCCTAGTCATGGTTATTCGCAGTGGGATCAACTACGCCATCTCATAGATGGACTTAGGCATGAAACCAGGAGAACCCTTGGAATGTATGCCCAAGGGAGATTATCATAGCTTAGGTCCCATCAGGTCCATAGATTACTGGAGCAAGTAGCCAAGGAAGAAGGGGAGCTACATAAGAGAAAAAGTGTGGAAGAGTACAATCGTGATCCTTCCCTCTGAAAAAGGGGAGTAAGATTCTGTGAGGAGGAGGAAGAGTCACCACTCAAAGAGAGATGGTCAATAGGAAAACCTTGCTACTCCAAAAATTAACAAAAGAAGTGTCGAAAAAGGTAGACCAAATGTGGGACTCCCTAGATAGTAGATTTGAAACTATTCTTAAAATCATAGAGGAGTCTAAGAAGCGAGGTAGTGACTATGATAAAAAGAAAAAGAGGGACATGGACAATGCACATAACAAAGGTAAGGGTAAAATGGCCATCACCGAAGAGGTTGTGGATTCTGATACGGATAATGACGGTGGATGTGAGATATGCCAATACAACCATCCTAAGGGATGTTGCCCAGTAATCTCACACCTACAAGAGTCTGGGGTGTATGCACTCAACCCACAACTTAACAAACGGCAAGCACCTCGATGCTTACCTTATCCCCAAGGTAATCCAAGGTAGTTCCACCAACCTTTAACGTATTATCCAAGTGGAACTCCACCACAACCTATTGAGAAACACCTACAATGGCAATACCCAAAGTCATGGGGGATGCCACCACCAAGGCAACAATACCCTTACTGACAACTGGATCCATATGGCTATTACATGCAGTAACCAATCTCTCCACGTGACTCTGTTGGTCATGTGACGCCACAATGTCACTACCAAGCTTGGGAGTATTATAGGACTCCTTCTCCTATGAGAGATAACCCACAGACATACCATCCTCCAAACCCATCCACAACTCTCACACCAATAGCTCCATTACCACCTAATCTAGCAATGCAAGGGGAACTCCCCACTCAACCACAATAACACAATGCTACGAGAGCTGTGAACCTTCAACCTACTACTAGTTCTGACAACCGTATGAAGAGAAGACCTTTCTTTAGAATCAACAGTCCAACCAAGCTATCACAACCACAAGTGGTTAAGCCTCTGAATGCTTCTCCATCAAATAAGGCTTTAGAGCTCCCTTCAAACCAAAAATAGAGCTCAACGCATACGGTTATGTTAACACATGTCGTTACTAACTGGATTAAGGAAAGTCACCTTCCCAAGAAATTATCTGACCCTGAAAGCCCTTTAATCTATCTCCAAGTCGCTGTGAATGAACCATGTAAAGCTCTTCTCGACTTAAGTTCCAGAGTTAACTTAATATCACAAGAGATGTATAAAGCCTAGAACTTACCTTCATTAAAGAAGAGCAATATTCGCTTAGAGCTGGCCAACCAGTCCATCACTGTTCCCTTGGGACTAGTGGAGGACATCGTTACCACTGTGTGTGGGTGGTCATACCTTACTGATTTCCTAGTTATACAAGTAAACAATGATAAAGGGGACTTCCCAATAATAATGGGAAGGGCATGGCTAAGTACCATAAATGCATGCCTAGGAATCCACAATCTTTCCCTAGAAATATCTAAGGAAAACACTTTTGGGAATATTGAGAAGAAGAAAGTTCCATGCATCACATACAGTGATACATGGTGTGATTGCGTACAGGAGTGTTCAACATTTCCTGCATGCAATCTTTGTACCCCAAAAATTAACATACAAAAGTGCATGTATGTAGCAACCACACAACAAGAAGACACCAAGTGGTTGATAGCTGATTAAGAGAGCAACTCACCAACGTGCATGGAACTAACTGGGGGAACAACTTGTGCCCACATCGAAAGCATAGATGCACTGGAGCAAGAGTGTCACCTACTTCCAACCCTTAACCTAAAAACATCAATAGGGGGAAGCTGGAAATTCCTAAAAACTTCAAATAAGCGCTTCGATAAAATATTACTAGTCAATGTGCAATAGAACAAACCTCACCATGAATCTAGAACGGTCAATGCACATAATACATCAGAGAAAGGACAACCTTGCTCATATTTCAGATCTCCTCATTTCAACTCAGTCATGGGGGAGATGGCCACCTATGCTAATCAATTGAGGCCCTCAGTTCCTTTTTAAGTTTTTTTTTACACATTTTTGTTTTACAAATTTATTGAACTTTTCTTGTTTTTGATTTAGAACATTGTTTATACTATTTTATTTCTTTGTGTGTTTGTTTATTCTGTTAGGTTTGTCACCTAATAAGTGCTCCTGATGGTGGTATGAACTGTATTCTATTGATTGCCAATGTTTGGTTTTTACCTTTGAGTTATAATGTTGATACTAAGATATGCTTCTTTTCATATAATAGGCAATGAGTCCACGTCATCCATGCATTCATAAATTTCTATGGTCTCTCTTGGCTTGGAAATGTACAGTCCCTTTCTTAATAATAGAACTATCAACGAATTGGTGACTAGGCAATTCTCAAACTGAGGAAGGACTCAAGGATTGAAAAGGGTGTGACTTCAAGGGGACTTGATGTCGTTGTGCTTGCCATTCTCTTGGGTGCTTAAATGTTTTCTTCTTGATTTTTCCTTACCATTTCGACATTACTCCATTATCGGGAAGCTAAGCTAATAAAAATAATAAGTCTTTGCATGGTGTGGTTCTCATGCAAAAAAAAAATAGTGGGAATTCAAAGCACACCCATTAGACGAAATAACCATATGGGCTGCAAGCACTGGTTATGGAACTAAATAAAAATGTTCCCTCTAACTAAGGCCCTTTCTCGCTTCCTACTTTCTCCTTTTTCGTTTCATCGGAATGGTGGTGACTTTTTGGTGGAAGCATTCTTGTTTCTTCAAGTGGATGGATTGGCCAAATGTATTAATGTGAAGTCACTGGATGTGGTTGTTTGAGGCTAGATTTGGAATGAGATCTACTAAGTCACATTAACCATTAATACACAAGGGGTTGTACACCACCTTGTCCTTGGGACTCTATTCCATTCTATTCTCCTCATCATTCTTTCTCCATTTTTCACCTCATTTTCGGTTATATTAATAGTCCATATTTTGGTTGATGCATTATTTTCCTTTGGGTAAATTCTTGTGGTTAAGACTTTAACTCTTACTTCCAAATGACACTTCTAGAGCCTACGAACTCTTTGAATGTGGGATTATCAAGGCATTACGGGCATGAGCCTGCTTTGGGGAGGACCCACTGGCATTCCTACTTGGTACATCAGTTAACTTGTTTTCCTTAAAAATCTCCACAATCATCATTTATTTTGTTTGTTTCCACCTCTAACATCTATTTTATTGGTGTTTTCATTGTTTATTTTTTTCCATCTTTCTTATCCCTTATATTTTTCCATTCTATCGCTACCAGAGGTTCACTCTTAGTCATGGGGGTCCTGGTCCAAATTTTTCAATTTTCTCCTAACCCCTACATCTTGGGTAGTCACCAGTATTATATCTCCAGAATTCATATTAGCCATATCACAACTCAGCCAATGAACTATACACCAAGGCAAGGTATCAACTGCATTGTGATTTATTTACCCTTGCTAATATGTGACTGTGTTATGTGTGTAAATGGCAATCATATGACAACGGACTAGAGCTGGAGGAAACACTAAGGATGAATTGGTGCTGGACATTCATGCAAAGGAACAAGATCAATGGTGCAGTTATGGATGGACAGCAGAAAGTGCAATTTTGGCATCGGCAGCAACACATTTTCTTTTTCTTCTCTCTCTCTCTCTCTCTCTCTCTCTCTTCTCTCTCAATTGCCAAATAAGGCTGGATGTCAAATGTGTATAGTGTTCACTCTTATTATCATGAACACTAATATTGTCATGTATTGTAATGACGATCCGTTCATGTGTCACCACGTTCACCATTAGTGTCATTCAAGTCAATAATCCAATACCTTCCCAATATTTTGTAAGGAACTTGAAGACGAGTTTTCATTCAATCATGGGGGTATGATGAGTCACGATATCACGGCCCTTCGCAATGTCTATAAATAAGAGAAGGCTTTCCCTTTTTTTAGCACTTAAACTTATACCCTTAGCCAAACTATAGAAATTTTACCATTACAGAGTTAGAATAATTTCCATGTGGCCGCAGTAGGAGTCTTAAAGTGAACGGATCTTTATTCAAGCAAATTGTACCTGAGCACACATTTGTGTACAGCAATAAAGACAAACTTTATGATAAACCTTGTAGTATATGGACTCAGCTAAATAGTAATTAATTATTGTTGAATGTTTAAATGCCTTCTTAGTTAATTAATCTCTCTCAACCCTTGACTCTCCTAGTTAAGTACACTCAGTACGACCACTTCGAGCATGTGTGTAGTGCTTGGTAACCTAGTAACGATTAGCATTTGGTAATCCTAGTAGCGTTGCACTGGTTTAGGATGTGTGCGGCAAGTGGGAATGGATACTAGTGTTAGGACAATTAGAACTTAGTTAGTGGATAGTTAATGAAAGTAAATCACTTAGTTCTCTTCACCTTCCCCTATTAGCATAAGATGTTAAAAAGATCAAATATATAAAAATCATATACCTCAAGATTACTTAACCATACAATCGTGATAATACAAGTAAGTTTGGGAAGACAACGATTGATAAGCCTTAAGTGTTCCATTAAGGTGCGTAAGCACTTAGTCCTTGGAGTTCGACCAGATTGTGCGTGAAATGATTGTATTCATATGGTTGAGTGTAGGGGTACCTCACCTCTCATCAAGCATTAAAATAGCATCACATTCAATGAGCTCTTTTCCTAAATGATGGTATCATCTGTAATTGTTCCAAGTGCAGTAATGGTAAGATAGAAAAATATATGTAACCAGTAGTTAAAATGGTAGCTAAGCCCTAAAATTAGAGTTTTTCAAACTTTGAAAAATTAAAAGAGTTAGATGTGAATGTTTCGCAATCAAAAAATGCTAGCACACAAAAATCCCATTGGAAATACTAAGGTGATGAGTCATGAATTTTTGGCTGCGATATCGCACCCATGATATCATGTACACGATATCACGTACGCGATATTGCAGCCTAGACGCGATATTGCATATGCTATATCGCCACCTGTTTCCCCATCTATAAATAAGAGGTAGGCAGATCTGGTAGGCAGTTTTGGAAGTTTTTAAGTTTAAGTTTAGTAGTTTTGTAGAGACTTTTTATCAGTTTTACTCTCAACCCTTTTCTCCCAGTGCATGCTTGTAGTGTGATGATTGTAATTGTACAGCATCCTTATTCGAGTGTGACGTACTTGGACACGCACATGACCAACAATAAAGATCGAGATGACTTCATCATTGCAGCATCCACTTAGCTTATTTATTTATTTATCATTATTATTTACTACTTTCTTAGTTAATATCTCTCTATCCTTATCTCCTAGTAACGCGAAATGAGTACGACTTAATCACAAGCATTTAAGTGTGACTACTTGATAACCCAGTAGCATACCTAGGCCATGCATTTGGTAATCCTAGCGGTATTCATGCATGAGGTCCAAGATGTGTACGAATGATTAAGGAATGGATTCTCAGCGCACTTAGGCTAGTTTAAATTCTCTCTCATTCTCTGTCCTAGCTTAGTTGATATTATTTACCATCATACCTTGGAGTAGCATTAGTGTAGGAACACATCATACACCTCACCCTAGACTAAACCATACGTGACAAAGCTAAAGCTATGCCAAAAATTAAAAAATGTCCCATGGAAGAGTTCATAAAAAATACAAGAGCTAAGGGTAACAGATGTGATTTCTCCTCAAGTGATTGTCATGGTTAATATACCATTGCAATTTGGAGACATCATTTCAATGATAAGATCTAGTTCTACTCCATATCATTTTTGTAAATAAATTATAAAAGGTTTAAAAGGCAAGTTCAAAGAAAACACCTTACAAAAACAAGAGCTTGTAGCATCTCTTATGAAGCAACACCATGTAAAAAGTGATAGCTTTGCTTGAGAAAATAATAAAATAATTAAAATAAAAATTTAATTTTTTTGTTAATTATTATTCACAATGTTTTCATTTCATTTCTTTTAACATGAAAATGATCAATCTATTTAGAAAAATCTAACTAAAACATTAAAAAAACGTACACACGTTAAAAAAAATTTAAAAAAACATACAGCAAAAACCTATTTTGCAATTTTCAAAATCATAGTAACATTTTTAGTAATAGAAATTTATTAAACAATCACATATAAGGAACAAACATGTTGAAAGTAAAGTAAAGAAAGGAATCAACCATTTGACAATAAATGAATTTAAACTTGCAACATAGAAGTGATAGATTTAATATTATTGAGTTATGCTAATGTATATGGGCATTGTGAAAAAGATAATGAGTGACACTGAACTTGACCAAAAAATCTCTAAGGTCTAGGATGTAACAAAAACTATTTAGGACAGTTTTCTAAATTTAAACAATACGTGGTTTAATTCTTATGTATCGAACTAGGTAAATTTATAAAATTAAGTTCAAGAATTGGTAGTTTTTCCAATGATATTTCTTTGGTTATATGACAGCATTCCGTTGACTTTTAATTAGTTTGAAAATTTTTGGAAGAGATATTGGAAGAAGTTCATTTGCAAGGGTGATACACTTCCAATCCATTTGAAAAGCTTTCTCTACTGTAAAGACATATAAATCGTGTCATGTGTTTCACAAACTCTTGAATTGAATTCAATAATTGACATTTGTGAACAATTTTGTCATGATTTTTCCTTTCAAAAATGTTTGAAATTTAAGACATTCAAAAATGAGATTTTTAATTAGCAATACCAAAATGTGATAGTAGATCATACGGTTCACCCCAACAGTGGTAGTAGCTCTATTGGGTTTACCTACCAACATTTTAACATTAAAACCAATATAAATGCAAGGATGATTAGACTTCATGCCTTTCTTGTATTTGATTTGAATCAAATTAGTTTGAGTTTTAGTTTGATTGGTGCTTCTTTTAAAAACATAAAATATTAAATAAGAAATTAAGAATTAAACTCAAAGCTAAGTATTTCATAACAAAATAATAAAAGATATCAAAGCTTAATAGAATAGGTAGTCATGATTTTTAAACATTAGATTTCACAAAAAGACTGAATACATGTAATTAATATAAATAGCCAGTTATTACTAGTTCATTTACAAGAATAATTAATTACATATAATTGAATATGACAAGCATAAATATTTTAAATCAGAGTATTTTTTTTTGCTCATTTATGCAGAGCATTTTTGGCAAGTACTATATACTTTCTTTTCCATCCAACTGAAAAATAATCTCCAAAATAGATAGCATCTTCACTTTCTATTTTATTTAGCTAAAAACCAGCTTCAAAAATCACCAATATCGTTATCTAACAATCATAAGAGCAAATAAAAAACAATCTTATTTAGAAAGTTAAACATATAATATTAATATATCATTTATAAATAATGTTAACTTTATTTAACTTAAGTATATTACCTTTCAATTTGAAGCAAAAAAATTGTGCAATTTGAAGTTGCATATCAATCAATTTATCCATCTATGTCATTTGCTTTGTTTCAACATCTTTAAAGGTACTTGTAAACAACCTCATGCTTTCTTCAATACTTTTAGCAATAAAATCAACTTTGGCTTTTTGTTTAGTATTTTTTTTGCCCCTCCACCCTAGCATAATTTTGAGCTTTCATTTTTCCTTTATCTGTGAAATTTTTGTCTACATGAACAATGGAAGAACTTTGTTCTTTAAGCTTACCTTTCTCACTATAATCAAACCTTCTCTCATATTATTTTCTACTAATTCTAGTTTTGAATGAATATTGTCACATGTCTTCCAATTCATTCCATCATATCCTCCTATGATACGAGTAATTTTATGAGATTTCCCAACAACACGATTTATATTTTCATAATACAAGTAGTGACTTGGATGGGCTCTAGTTGAGTTCTCTCTCATATTTTCTTTCTTAAATGTTTGCTTAAGCCTATTCCATTTATATCTGCATGTTTTGTTAACATCTACACCTAACTGATCCCAATGCTTTTGCCACAAATTTCCATGATTAAGTTGGAGATAAATTTCTTCATATCCTTTAATAAGAGAGATAATGCATGCATGAGGCCAATGCTTTGATTTATCTATGTATCTATTCATTGAACTAATAATTTGTATTTCATTACTCATCTCCTCTGTATGCTCAGTATCATCTCATTCAAATCTGATGAAAGTTTAAGTTTAAGAATAAACAGTGTAAAATATAAGAATAGAATAGAGAAACAAAGCACATGCAAGTGGAATCTTTTTCAAGCTTAAAAGAATGCAATGAAGAGCACATGCAAGGTGAATCTTTTTCAGGAATAAAAAATTTAATGAAGAATACTTCTTATAGTAATTCTTATTGTGGATTAAAAACATAATTTTACTTACTTTCAATAGGAATGTCAATGTTGGCACAATAATAGTTCACTGTTTCCACGCTCCCTTATTTTTCCTTTGAACTTTGTTCAAGAATTTTATAACAATCTTCTTCAATTAGAGAAAATGATGAGCCTTGCTAGGAATACAATGTTTGATTCATCTTTGACCTTGAGGTCTCTGACTATAAAATCTAGTTTTCCATGGTTTTTCTTTGAGAGTTCATCGAAAAATAAGAGTTGAAAATAAAATATTGCACAAAGTAGTAGTGTTAAAAAAGCCCACCAAATTAACATTAATTTTCTCATTCCATTTCATGTTTACCTAATTTCTCATAACTCTCACACACATTGCTCACATAACGCATAGTTTTGCTACTATGCCCTTTGAAATTTTTCATGTGTGATACGAAAACCACTCAAAACTACACAATGCATGCATTCTACCTTCATGTGTGTACACTATCAAAAGGAAGTGGTAAAATAATTAAAAATTATTAGTTAAGAGCATAAATACATTAGAGCAATGAAATATAAATTAAATAAAATATATTTAAAGAAAAATGTTTCACTATTTGAAAGGTTTGCATAGCCACAAAAATGGAGATGTTAAAAGGTTTCACTATTTGCATCGTAAAATAGTACACAAGATAACAATCCCAAGACACTTGTTTCATCTCATTTGGACACCTAGAATTAAAGATATTTAAGTTAAAGTTTACAAATTAATTAATATAAATTAAAATATCAATTAAATAAAATATTAATATAAAATAAATAATATTAAGTTTTCTTGAACATATAGTGCTCACCAAAATGAAAAATATTCCTTGCAATCTCACAATTCAAATGGCACAAATGAAAATTCATGTCTATCATACTTAATTATTTATTCACAAAAATGAATAAATGGTTCGAGTAGTCCAAAAGTGTACAAGGTTATTATCTTCATGGAGCATAAAGGTTATGAACTAGAAGTCTCAGGATATGGGCTAGGTAAAGGTTTCCAATAAAATATTCAAAAATGGTTTCAAGTTAAGAAGTGCCACAAATTTTCCTAAAATCTAAATAAAATCCAAATGTTCAATGAAAATATGTATATTTTAATTATTTAATCCTTTAGTATCCAAAGTGATGAGTGGCGAGGTACCCCTACACTCCACCATACGAATACGAGCGTGCACGCGCGATCCGGTCGAACTCCGCAGACTAAATGCCTTAACGCCACAAGAAACACTTGGGGTTAATCGTTCGTTGTCTTCCCAGGCTTGCTTGTATGTGTCACGGTGTATGGTTAAGCAAGTCTGAGGTATGTGATTTTTTTGG
>MNCI01028249.1:281549-294777 GCA_015680685.1 Gnetum montanum
CGCCTCTTATTTATAGAAATGGCGGCGCGACGCGATATCGCGTACGCGATATCGCAGGAGAAGACGCTATATCGCGTACGCGATATCGCATGGGATGCGATATCGCGTCGGTCGCGATATCGCGTACCCGATATCGCGGCCTAGTGTAAACCGCGTCTCATCACAAAGATATCACAAATTGTCCAAAAAAATCAAAAAAAGCGTATTTTAATCAAGCATCTCTGAAGGCTAGGTCTTGGTTACTCTCACTACTAAAGGAACTCACCAACACTTCTTGGAGTAACCTCACTACTATCATCAGATTAGTCTGGTAACTCCAAACTAGTCACTCATGGTTGATTCTTGGCAATAGTCTCACTACTAACGTCCTCAACAATTGAGGCACACATATCATTAGAAGGTTAGGTGTTGACTATGTCTCACTACACACCACTAGACTCAACTGCTTAGTTTCATGATCTTGGCTAAATCCATAGCCTCAAATGAACTTACGAATCAAAATCTAGGGTAGGAAATCCATCCAACAACCTTTGTTCTTGTAAGATGGATCTCACTAAGAAACACTCCACTACTACAGGTAGATGAGTTCATGTAAAATATTTGGGCTTCCACTATCACTTGAGCAAAATTAGTTCAACAAATGATATTATTTTATTCAAAAAGTCCAGAAGATGCTTGAAATGGCCAAAAATCCATAAAAGCTCAAATTCTACAAAATTCTAACAAAATCCAAAATATGCATAAAATATCTAGAGGCAAGTTGGGCATAATTTTTGCAATTTCCAAAATTCACCAAAAGATAAAAAAATGGTACAAATAGGATTAAAATATTATTTTTTTAAAAAAGCACAAAATTACAACAATCTAGCAGCATCTCAGCATAATAATTAAAATCACAGAAGAATAGCTAAGAAGAAAGAAACATAGAGGAGAGATAAAAAAATTTCCTAGTAATATGTGGCAACCATATGAAAGGAAAATAAAATAAACTTCCTTACATTGGAAGGGCTTCTAGAATTTCTTTTGGCTTCCTTTCTCGTCTAATACTCTCAATTGGTTTTTACCTTGCTTTGAGTGTTGCACCTGAAACCCTTCTTTAGAGTAGGATGAGATGTATTTAAGACTACTACCTATTTTAGGGGAAAAATGAAAAAAAAAAAAGATCTCAAATTGGCTTCAAAATGGGGAAGAAAGAACAAAAAATGTCTTTATGGAAAAACGTGATAGCACACTAGTTGGCAAAATGACGGTTGCAAAATAGAAGATGAGAAAACAATGGTAGAAAACCAATAGCAAGTGAGGTAGGTGCATAAAAAAATTATAACATATGCTATGTTATGTTATACATAACACATATGAAAAGCATAACATATATATTTTCTTCATATGCTTTTTCAACGCATCATGTGAACGTGAATTGTGGTTGACTTTAAAATTTTGAATTTTTTTACCATCAATAATTTTTATAAGCTCCTTTTCTCAAATTTTCTCAAAATTAATACTCTCATTGTTCAAGCTCACATAACACACACATTGAAACTTCAAATCTAATTTCGTTTAAACTTTCATGATCCTTTTCAAGTGTTCTAACTTCATCTAGGCTTCACTTATCATAGTTGCTCAATTTACATGTTGAAACTGTTACAATATCTTAGCAAACTAGAAAATGTAATTTCTCGAGAACCATAACCCTGACTCTAGTGAACCAAGGATCAAAATCTACATTTTTGAACATCTTGGACACATTGGTACGGTCAAATTTTAGGTAGGATATCATCCTAAGGTACTTAACAAATCCAATTTATGCAATATTTAATTATAATTAAATATGAACTTCAAATACTAGTTTAATGATAAAAGATAATAAGGGATATGTTCTAGGTAGGGTTAGGGTCCATAATTGCTCCATGAATAGACTATTATATAAGCACATGTACATAATAAATTAATAATAAAATGAAAAGATGCATGACTAGATATGCATAATAAAGCATAAATGTGCATAAAGAAATAAACATGCATAGCCAAACACTTGTAAAGACATGATAATTGACAAAAGAAAAACTTCTTTGGGTAATTAGATTTCAACATTTAATCATAAAATATAAAGTAAATCTATGATTGAGCTCCAACAATAGTTGAATAAAGGATACAAAATTTTAACAAAACATCCTAGCAAATGGATTGCATTCAATTATGTAGGAAACTAACAACAAAAATAACAATAACGACAATAATATAATCTTATGGTTTAACCAAGATTATTAGAGCTAATTCATTGAAACAGATCTAACAACATTTAAGAATTAGCCATATGCATTAAATTAAATAATTAAACCTTACAAATTCTTAGGTTGTGACACAAAGGTGGCAGTGATGCAGACATAGGTGGCCTAAATGGTGATGAGTTTGGTGGTGAGATTGGCAATAAAAATGATGTCAAGATTAACAAGCATGGTTGCTAAGAGAGGTCCACAAGCATTGGTTTTTCACATGGCAACATGGAAGATATCTTGGCTGGTGCATGAAGCCAATCCCATAGCCTAATTGGCATTACGACTGGCAACCATATTACAAAGCATGGCCATGGCCCTAACTTATTAGGGTTAGGATCCAAAATAAATTTTTTAAAATTAAGATTTAAAAACATTAACATATTAAAAAATCCAATAGTTACATCAATACTAAAAGACTTGGCTTTGGTGGTTAGGGAGGGGTGTTAAATTCTAAAATAATTGCGATATATATACACCCCAAGATATATAGTCTTATTAGAACTTTATAACTCAGAATTGTCCACTAGAATCAAACCCATGACTTGAGCTTTCAAATTAAGAGCCTTTACCACTAAGCTAACACCTCATTGTTTAACCATGCAACATTTAAGATTTGAGGTCATCAACCCAAAGGTCACGTGTGATTCCAAATCCCAAATTTCGACTATTTTTTTTTTAAAAAAAACTATTGAATATTAAAATAATTACATTGGGTAGTTGCATGGTGGTTAGTGCATTAATAGGTAAAAGCTTGGGTTTCCTAGGGAAAGGTTCTAGGTTGAATTCGTAACCTTAAAATTATTTCTTATTTAAAACTAATTAATGATTTTATTAAGGTAGATATAATGAGAAATTGCTAATAATGATATCACCCAAATTGTAAGTCTGATGAGAACAAAATTTGTATTGTTGGAATCATCTCAATGAGTACCATGAATTGGGCATGTTTCAAGGTCCAAAAATCAAGTTTGATTTTTAAGGAGTAACATGACTTATTTTTGAATTAGACATTAATATGATAATGTATGTGCCCTACATAATGTTAGGTAATATCAAGTTACCAAGGTTCAGGTGTTCAAAAAAATAAGTTCCAAGCAAGAAAAAGTCCTAGAAGACTTAGGCTATGATTACTAACCTCATGGGAGTAACTTATGAATAACCTTAATCAATTAATTAAGTTCTATGATACTTTGTTACTTGAACCAATGTACCCTTCTCTTACTCAGGTTCCTCATAGTTGAGGTACCTTGTTGGTGTGTGGTCTAGACCCTTAGAACTTTAATAATACATATCTATGAAAATCATTATAAATGAATCTTATTAGTTGGCCTAGTCTATCTTGAACATAAGGTGCATCTCTTGGTTGTTCATGATTCCCCCTAAGACATGGCTCCATGATTAATTCTTGAATTATAATAGGCCCCTAATTTTGATTGATCTTTGGGTCACAGTTTGCTTTGATACCACATGTGACATCATGTTCTCAGAGATCATGGAAAATGTCAAATATACATAACATTTGACCTTCTACATAAACAAAATAACAAGAAGAATGTAGAAGGGAAAAAGAAAAGAATGCATTATTAATATGGAATAGTGTATCTAGGTCATGCTTTGAGGGTTTCTTAGGGTTATCTTCCTTTAGCATCTATCTCTTAGAGGAAATCTAGTAGTACCACCATGGTTTGGCATATAACTGGCTAGAAGGGATGGCTAGTCACCTTCTTGTCCCACTTCACCTAACACCTGTTATTCATCATTGATGGCTATACCACTCCATGTTGATATGACCTATAATGCCTAGGTATAAATACCTTAGGTCAAATCCCTAATAGTCATCTTAAGAGACATTCTTATTTTTACAATGCATCCTTTCAGGTCTTAACTACAACTTGTCCTTTAAGGTCTTAATTAGAATAATTACAACATTTGTTATAAAGTGACACCATCTTTGTTATGGAGAGGCGCCATTTGGAAATGGGGATGTGACACAAATAAAAAAAAAGGAATAATCTTGATATGTGAGTCTATTAAGGTTGATTTGTGCTCATTCACGTCAATTTAGAGGTGCTCCATTTATGGTTAGGACTATTTTAGAAAGAAAAATCAACTTTGATGTTATTCATGGTAACAAGGAAGCATTTGTGATGCCTTTAGTAACTCATTTAGAGGAAAAATTGAAATCAAAGATACCATTACTTATAATCCGAATCATCTTGAATTGCTGGTAGATCCTGAGGTGCATGCTCAGCTATAAAAGCTTGGCATGAGTAATTATGTAAAATTTGAGCTTTCATCAGTAGAATTGATGAAAAATGCATAGATGAATTAGACCTTATAGTTCTCCTATGATAGTGTTAATGAAATATTATATCAAGGTAAGTCCATTTTCCTACTCATTAATGAAGAATTGGTTAAATTTACTACCAAGGATAAAAGTGTTTATTTTTTATGGATACATGTTCTATTAATCATGAGGCTCTAGCACCTACCTTCATTTCCAAGCAATTTTTTCAAGATAATCACATAAGTGTTTATCTTAATGTTGACTAATTAGAAGAACCCCTACATTCTACAACAGAAACTTAGAACAACTAGATGGAGTCTGCTAATCATAGAATAAATCTCTAGTGGGGTGTTCTTAAAAGTTTGTTTTATATCTAAGCTTGGATACTAAACTACACTTGGGCAAAAATTATAGCATAAAATTTTTATTGTGTACTTACAAAGGTTAAGGATAGGACAATGAACAACTTTGGATTTGGTGGACTTCTCACTTTGAGCAAAGAACATTTGCAATAGGGTAGTATGTACATAGTTATTAGCATTAGTGGTAGAACCTATTTTGTTAGGAGAAAAAGAGATTACAAATATGAATGATCAAAATAAGATCATGATTAGAGAAACATCAATCATAATAATAGAACTAGGCATAATCATTATTATTATAGGTACAAGAACAAGAATTAGAAGGTCTACCAAGCATGTTGTGCGATTTGCATCATCAAAACTAGGTTCATCAAAGAAATCCAAAGTCATCCTAGTTATTCATAAGACTGTTGAAGAGAAAGAGGAGATGGCTCTACCTAAGAAATAATATAGTTTGGTGATGATTTCTTTCTTGTCCCTCCTCAAGATTATGCTAATACTATAGATCATAAGTTGTTTATAGGTGTACAAATTATTGATATGGTTGCCTTATTGGAGAAGAATCAAAATCATGAATCTAACTAAGGCAAAACGTACACTAAGAGCTTGTGTCAACTTAATATCTACAAAGACATGTATGATGATTAGAACATATAATTATCCATCATGTATAAGGATTTCATACTCTCATGAGTGAAATAACAATAAGATCTTCTAGGAGTAATTGGTGTAACAATGAAGTAAGGATGTAGATGCAACAATCAAAACAAGTGTTAAATATTGGTTGGATTCAATATCATAGAACTTTCTGAATGATCATGAGATCATAAGAGTAGAATGCACTTGTATGTGGAATTTATAGTTCACTATGTTTCATTCAAACAAGTTGAGCACAATAAAGATGATGAGATATCTAAGGTTGTTAAGAAATTGTCACTTATTGAGAAAGAAAATAAAGATTGAGATACAATATTGTAAGTGCATATCAACAAATATGATAAACTGAAGAAGGGTTTTTAGAAGTTTTCTTTGACTATGAAATAATATAAGGCACAAATTAGGCCTAAGTTATAGCTCCTAGATCAAGAAATAAATGAAGTGGAAACTATATCTACTGAATCATGAATAGAGACTCTAAAGATGAAGGAACAACACAAACAAGAGTTATAAGATCTTAAAGAAAGAATTAATTCTTAAAAAAATAAGTAAAAGATATTTGCAAGACCAATCAAGAACTTGTATGAGAACATCAGGTGTTGCAAGTCAATATCCAAGAAGCTAAAGAGCGAATGCATGTACTAAATATACTAGTTGAAGAATATCGCTTAAAGTTGAATGCAAAAGGAGGTGAAATTACTACATTTTGAGGAGAACTTGTACAATTATGAAAAGAGATGGAGCTCTTAAAGGTGACCATGACGCAACCTAAAGCTTTTCCTTTACCAACTTTAGAAACATCAATTGATATAGTTATTGTAGAAGTTCTTCAACATATCAATGATAATCCTCCTCCAATATCATCATCTAAAGTAGTTCTTGTTGTTGCTACTAAAGTATAATCTCAAGCCTTGGAATCATCATCTAATCTAACACCTCCATCCTCTCTTCTTGCTAAGATGGAATCCTCTTTGTCCATTCCTTAGATTGGGACCCTATGATCTAATGTTGACTTAAGGTATTAATAAAGTGAGTTAATTCATTATGTTTTTTTTAGAGTTTAATATCATTTTTTAAATAAATTTGTAAGTGAAGGGGAGTAATTCCATCAATTCTTTATAAATGTATAATTCTTTGTAATTTGCCATCATGAATTGTTGTACACTTCTAATCAATTATTTCTACTCAATGACTTTGCAAGAAACAACAAAAGAACTTATGAAACTAATACTTGAAGGGGAGTGTTGAATTGCATAAGTTAAAACTATACAATCATCAGTTTTGTAACCATTTAAGACCATTCATAATCATTCTTAATAAGTTTTTAATGAAATTTTGTAATTTGTGAACCAAGAATTGTCACAACCTTTGTACAAAATATAAGTAAGCCAAGAATAAATTATGAAGTGTGGGTAGAGATAATAGAAGAATGTGAAGAAACAACCTATGAATGAAGAACATAAGAAAAACCATGAGGAAGAAGAAGTAGAAAAGAATTCATGGAGTTTGTAATATGTAATAAACATCGTGAGCTAACTCATGATAGGAAGAATGTTATGAAGCAAATCACAATGAATAAAAAGAAGTAGTCATAAGTAAAGAACTTTATAAAACAACAACAATCATAATTCATAAGGAAGATTTCTCACAGCTCTTTCAAATGGAACCTTGAGAAGATGAAGTAGTCATCAATCCTATTCGTAAGGTTGATGAATAAGTGTTGTAGAAGATAAGAGTAATCCTTGTAACACAGGATATAATTTCCTTAAGATGAAGAGAATATCCAAAAAGTAATATAGGTAACTTGATCTAGTTTTTTACATAAAAAGTGAAGGCTAAGGTAAAGAAAATATCTACAAAGAATGATTTTGTAAAGCCTAATGAAGTTAAGTCAAGAATGGCTTAGCAAAGTTAAGAAAGGAAAGAAAAGAATTACAAAGAAGTATTTTGTAAAGTTCAACCAGTCAAGCATTCCCTCATAAAATGACAAGAGATAACTTTATAATGAATTATATAAGAACAAAATCAAATCAAGAAAGACTATAGAATATGAAGCAATGTTGTTACAAAGAATGATGAGTACATTCAAGGTTACCAATTTGTTAAATAATCAAAGTTGTTATTAATTGTTCTCATAGATAAAGGTCCTAGTATTATAAAATTGTCCAAGAAACAAAAAACTAAACTCTAATAGAGACTTAGTTTTGTGATTTCTTTAATTATTTCTTTTGATAAGTCTTACCAATGTTTACTTCTCTTGAATAGGCTCTACACATTGCTTGGTTTTTGTATTTTGTGAATTGACTTCATGAATATGTCCCTCACGAATTAATTCACAATTTCTCAATTTAGATGGGAAACATGTATTAATTTTAAAATTACTCTACTCAAGAATTATTCAAATGGACTATATTATATAATAGTCACAAGCAAAGTTTAACTTAGGCATACAAATACTTGAATAGAACCAAGAGAAGGAGATTATTAGGGAATAACAGGAATATTTTACTTACATCATTAAAAAGGAACCTAGACAGATTTCACAATGTTTTTAACATAAAGCTTCATATGTATTTAATTTTTCTTTTTGAGATATTTTCTCATTTTACAATAAGCTATTTATGGAAGAAGATGATAATATTACTACTATTGTACAACAAGCACCTCTCCAATTTTCTCTTGAGGAAGTCATAGAGAATATTGAAAAACTAGCATCTAGAAAAGTTGTAAATTCAAATGGCTTATCTGCATAATTATTAAAGTGGAAAATTAAATTCAACAATTAAGGATTAAATCAACATTAGAAAACTAGTAAAGTTATATTGTTATATAAAAAGAGCGATAAAAATATTTTGAACAATTATTGAATGATCATTGATCATACCCATTTTTTCCAACCATGATATCGTATCAATGACATCGTAGCTATAATATTGTACCTCATCCTATGTCATTGTTCATACAATGTATTGGAAACTATGCATGCCTATAAATACCAAAACTTGGTCACATTAGTGAAAAAAAATTTTTCAACCCCTTATCGAAACTCTTGCAATTTGTTTTCTTAGCTTACACTTAGCAATAGAGTGAATGTTAGGAGTATGGTGTTAAGAAATTGTACGACATCTTAATTTGAGTGGATTATACTTCGGTATGGTTCATGAGTGGAAATAAAGATCAAGATTGTTTTTCATCATTGAAGCATCCATTTAGTTCTTCTATTTTACTTAGCTAATTTCTTACTTAGTTTAGCCCTTTACATTTTCAAAGTACTTTACTTTTCATGCTCATTAGTAGGGCAAAATGAGTATGATTGGTTTCTAGCATTAAAGTGTAATTGTTTGGTAACCCAACAGTGGTTCCACTTGATTCACTCAGTAGCAAACTCACTTGGTAATCCCAGTAATGGTTACATGAGCCCAAGATGTGTATGATAAGCCAAGACCAAATGCTCATTATCTGAGGCTAGAATAGATTTATATTTTTATTATCACTTAGAATTAGATTTTCATTTTCAATTCTCATTATGAGTACAACTAGAAGTAAATTAACCCAAAAACATCAACATATCATATGCCTCACTAAGAGTTAAACCATACACTTGAACTTCATTAACTCAAAGTGGGAAGACAATGATCACGAACCTACTATCAACTCCTAGCATACTTATATTGTCCATTCATAGATTATGATTTGGTCATGTGCATGCACTCCTAACTTGTATGGTGGAGTGTTGGGATACCCTACCACTCATCATTGGTGGAGTGTTTACTTAGTAGTTGATCTTAAAAGAGTTTGTTGTATCAAGAATCACAAAGTTTATCCTTTACATGTTTAATCAATCTTAATAACACACATACATTCACACACACACACACACACACACACACACACACCTAAAGCATCAAACATATAACATGGCTTCAATACTTAAGGAGAAGTTATCACCTGCCAAAGAGACACAAAATAGTCATGATAAGAGACATGATGAAGAAGACTGCAGTGGGCTTATGTAAATCAAGATTTCATATGCTCATAAAAATCCATATTATCCTTACTTCACATTTATTTTTCATTAGGATGAACAACTAAGATGGAGATATTTGCAAGATAAAATATTTTTACCTCCTAAACATTTACAACCATCAATGCAACAAAAAACCTTAATGAGGTTGAACCTTAGCCATGCACAAGAATGGTATCATGTTACTAAATATATGACCAAGCCATATCAACCCATAGAGGCAGAAGGAAGAAGGGATGCTGCCATGGAGACAAGACATGAAAACAACAAAGGAAAGAAATCCAACCATAATGTTTTTCTAGAAGAAATCAATGATGATGTGTTCTTAATGAAAAAATTCCATCACAACCATGAATCCCATTCATAGATGCCTATCATTCACCTAGAGGAACTTGTCAAGGTACAATTACATTTAGCCTTGGCAAAGATGCAAAGAAGATATTTAGAAAATTCTAAATGTTGGTAAATCTCAAGGCCTAGAGATTCTATGAAACCACAAAGGGATAAATCCTAGAGCCGCAAAAGGAGAGCCAATCGACATCGTTCTCCAACTACTTCCTCTTCCTCCTCATGATCATCAACAAAATCTAATAGAAGGAAACAAAGACCTCAAGATTATAATAGGAAAAGATGTAGAAATCATGAGATATATAAATATTGTAGAAGGTATCCTGATGAAGAAGATGATGAGTATGAAAAAAGAAGAGATGGGATTAGGCATGAAGAGAGACAACACTATAAGCATTAAAGGGATCACCACTACAATTAAGCTTACAAACCCAATAATCATAAAGAACCCCTACTAGCTACTTTTAGTATGATTAATAACAAAGAATCAGTATATATCCCAACTAGGCATGTAAGAGATAGTCACATCAAGCAACTAGACATGAATAACATTTTGAAATTTGAAGGAGAATACAATGCAAATGCACAACACCATCTTCAAGCATTCCATGATGTATGTGCCCTTCAAAATATTGAAAGTAATTAGCATAAGTTAAAGTTGTTTCCCAAAACACTCATCAAGGATGTAGAGAACTAGTACATATTCTTAGAACTAGAATCGATCCAAAGATCGAGTACCATGCTAGAGCTTTTTAATGATAAGTATAAAACCTACTCTAGAGTGTCAAATTTATGAAAACAAATCCAAGGATGGAAGCAATGGACACATGAATCCTTTGACACAACAATGAGCATATATTATTCTTTACTGCATAAGGGCCTAGGCCATGGATTTTTACAAAGGAAACAACTAAGGCATATCATTTATGGGCTAAGAAATAAGACTAGAGAAACCCTTCAGGTTTATACCCAAGGAAGATTATTAGAAATGACAGCCCATAGAATTCCAAGGTTGATGGACCAAGTGGCCAAAGAAGAAGGAGAATTAATAAAAAGGAAATTAGCTAAAGAATATAATCAAGATCCTTCAATAAAGAAATGAGATGTTAGAACATGTGACAAACAAGAAGATGAAGCCTTAGAGGATGTTATCCAAAAGAAGACTCTACCAATTCAAGAATTAGTCAATGACATAGCAATAAAGGTAGAGAAAATATGGAACTTAGTAGATAAAAAATTCACTACAGCCTTTAAGATAATAAAAGAAAAGACTAAAGAAGTGCTAAACAAGGGCAAAGACAAGAAGAAAAGAAGAGATAATGGAAGAAAAAATTACAAACATAATGGAAAAGTTACTGTAATTGAGGAGTTCACAAACTTAAATTCTAAAGATGAAGAGGGATGCAAAGTGTGTAAATATGAACATCCTAAGGGATGTTGCCTTGTTATGGTCTGCTTGCAAGAGTCTGTGGCATATGCAATTAATCCGAGATTTGTTAAGAAATAGATTCCAAAATGATTACCTTATCCACAAGGTAATATTAGACAACCCTTCCAACCATCATATTATCCAAGCAAAGCCTATCCTTAGCCACAAGAGCAATACCAGTAGTAGTGGCAATAATCACAAGCATGGGAAATGCCACTACCAAGGCAACAATATCTATATAGCCAACCCGATCCTTATGGATACTATGTTCAACGTCTAATCTCTCTAGTAAACACTTTAGTCCATACTTCCTCTAACTACAATCCACTAGAGTATTACAAGCCCACTACTCCAAGAATGAATTCTAATTCTTATACACATCAACCAATAGCTAGTTCATTAGTTCCAACTCTTAACTTTATACCACTAATACCACCACTTGTTATGCAAGGAGAATTATTATCACAACCATAGAAAAAAAATGTTGCTAGGGTAGTGAATATACAAAGGGAGGATCATACCAACAACACTAAAGAAAAATCAAGGAAATTTCCTTTCTTCAAGAAAAGTTGAGAAAAGCCTAGTAGAGTTAGAACTTCATTGAATCATGATCCTCCTATGACATATCCTCCTACAAACACCATGCTTCCACTACAATTAAATCAAAAGACTACAACTATCATGCCAACTAATACAGTATTAGAATAGATAAAAGTAGGAACTGTCCCTACAAAAAGAATAGATCCTAGGAATCCTTTCATTTATTTATAGATTGCTAGAAATTCACCATGCAAAGCTCTACTAGACTCAAGTTCTGGAGTTGATTTGATATCTCTAGAAACACATAAGGCATGGAACCTACTTTCATTAAAGAAGTGCAACATAATACTAGAGCTTGCAAATCAATTAGTCACCATTCCCTTTGAACAAATAGAAGATGTAGTAACTGTAACGACGGAAAACGTCGGCAGCTGAAAATACCGACCGAAANTGCAGCGTAATGCGCGTAATAGGCTCCGAGGCAGTTAGAGGCGAATTTGTTCAAGGACAAGTTTACGCTCTATCACGCACGGCAGCGTAATGAGCGTAGTAGGCTCCAAGACAAAAGCGAATTTGTTCAAGGACAAGTTTACGCTCTATCACGCACGGCAGCGTANTTGCGAGAGATCGTAAAGCGGGAAGACAACGACGTAGATGGATTGCTACGAAGATAACGCCAAAATGCCGAAAAGATGATAATCGGGAGAGAAAACAACGTGTACGTCGCAAAGATCAAAGATCTANTAGAATGCAAGCACACGCTCATTACGCTTCGTCATGCACAGCTGCGTGATGAGCGTAAGTTANAACTGGATACAAAATGAGCACAAAACGAGAAGAAAACTGTCTGGACAGAAGTCTGATCTACCTTGTAGGCTCAAAGCTTAGGTGCAGGAATGGCCAAGCTCTGAAGTCTGTCGATCTTTTGAACGATAGAACCTGCTAACTGGGCGAGACGACTCCACAATTCCCATTCTGCTTCCTTGCTTCGGGTAGATCTACTGTTAAGGTTCAGGCTTGCTGTGTTCTGTTTCTGCTAAAGGATGATGTTTGCAGTGATTACCAAAGGTTGCTCTTGTTTCTCTATTCAAAGCGATAAGTGTTCCCTTGCTCAGAAAATGCTCTTGTCCTCTGATCTGCTGCCAACAAAAAGCGATAAGTGCTCTGGTGCTCTAGTTTGTTAACTTGTCCACTTGTCAACTCCCCGTCTCCCCTTCTTTGTATATTTGTCAGCTGGGGTATTTATAGGCCGCGACATGCGCAACCCTGATGATGTGGGCCCGAATGTCGCGGATCCTGTTGACG
>MNCI01028249.1:309412-337748 GCA_015680685.1 Gnetum montanum
GGAAGACAACGACGTAGATGGATCGCTACGAAGATAACGCCAAAACGCCGAAAAGATGATAATCGGGAGAGAAAACAACGTGTACGTTGCAAAGATCAAAGATCTATGTTTCAATGCTAGATCGGATGTATGCTTGTGTGTATATTACGTTACAATAGGAGAAAACCTCCAACAACTGGATACAAAATGAGCACAAAACGAGAAGAAAACTGTCTGGACAGAAGTCTGATCTACCTTGTAGGCTCAAAGCTTAGGTGCAGGAATGGCCAAGCTCTGAAGTCTGTCGATCTTTTGAACGATAGAACCTGCTAACTGGGCGAGACGACTCCGCAATTCCCGTTCTGCTTCCTTGCTTCGGGTAGATCTGCTGTTAAGGTTCAGGCTTGCTGTGTTCTGTTTCTGCTAAAGGATGATGTTTGCAGCGATTACCAAAGGTTGCTCTTGTTTCTCTGTTCAAAGCGATAAGTGTTCCCTTGCTCAGAAAATGCTCTTGTCCTCTGATCTGCTGCCAACAAAAAGCGATAAGTGCTCTGGTGCTCTGGTTTGTTAACTTGTCCACTTGCCAACTCCCAGTCTCCCCTTCTTTGTATATTTGTCAGCCGGGGTATTTATAGGCCGAGACATGCGCAACCCTGATGATGTGGGCCCGAATGTCGCGGATCCTGTTGACGCGATTCTTTTAAGTCGAACTGCGACTACGCACAACACGCTCATTTGCGTGCTGTGCGTGTAAAAAGCAGATCCATGATAGGCGTGTCTCGGCTGCGTTTGCGCTCATTCGCGTTGTGTTGCGTGTATGAGTGCAACCTAGGTGTAACAACAACGCGCTTACGCTCATCACGCAGCTGTGCGTGACGAAGCGTAATGAGCGTGTGCTTGCATTCTGACCTACGCACGAGCACGCATCGCCGCATAACGCGCGTAAAGATCAGTTGTTTAAGCGTTGCGAGAACAAGTGCCAGCCCGTCGTGTTTCTCTAGATTTTGCTTTTAACTGTCCTGGAGCTTATTACGCTCATTACGCTGCCGTGCGTGATGGAGCGTAAACTTGTCCCTAGACAGATTTGAGGCGCGTTCTCGCTCAAATTACGAATCTTCGCCTGAGGCCGACCCGTAATTTTCACGGTGTTTCAGTAACCAATATCAATGCATGGTCTAATCTACTATATTTTCTTGTGATCGATGTGAAGAATGATGATAGGGAATTTCTTATTATTATGAGGAGAGCATGGCTTAGCACATTTGGTGCTAACTTATGAATAAGAGAACTATCCTTGGAAAGTTTGAAGAAAGATGAGTAAGGAGACATACATATGCAAAGAACTCCATGCATTACTGATGATAAAGAAGGATGTAGTTGTATACTGAAATCTCAAAATGTCAACACAATCCTTAAACTAGCCAATAACAAATGTGGGAAACAAGTGTGTACAAGAAGAAACACTAGCCACTAAACCAAAAGACATCCAGTGGCTGAAAAATGAAAACATAAAACTATCCAAAACATGCATGGAAACATCTAACTCACTTATTAGCTCCTACCCCAAGAAAATAACCCAAATTAAGAACATATAAAAGGATATCCTAAACCATGATCATACACCAACAACAAGTAGGAGACATGAAGACTTAAAACTTGAATTTAAGAATAAACAAGACAACATAATTGGACCTTTTGAAATGGAAAGCGTAGATAGTCCAACATAATATATATCTATGAAAGATCAAAACTTGATTATCATCAATGTCACATGCAATAATAAATGAAAATCTAAACCACTAAGAATAATTAAATAAGAAACATAGATTGCATGATACTCAAATTCTAGGGTCCATTTTTCGAAGACTCACCCATGAGTTCAATCATGGGGAAGATGCCTTATCTTAACTTGGGAATTGATAAGTGCTTTTCAAATTTTTTTTTGTTTTCTAATTTTTTGGTTTATAATTTTTTGTTATACCTTTTATCTTTCTTACCAACGTTTCACATTCTTTGATATCTTTTCTATTCTTTGATTTTTTTTCCCATTTCTTAATCATTTTCTATTCTTTAATATCTTTTAAATTCTTTCTCTATTTTTCATCATTTTTCTTGTCATCCTAATAAGATGAATTTTATCCTATATTATCAAATCATGAAGGACTTATTCTATATACATTGAGACCACATCATCCATCCACTCATTTCCAATGATAAGAGGTTCTTAGAATGGTTATAATGATATTCTTTTCAAAATAAAACTAAAATAAACTTGTGATCATTATGCGTAGATAGAAAAGTGAAGAACCAAGTGGGAATGAAAAGGGTGTGACATCAAGGAGATTTTTGGATTTTCTAAGACTGCTACTATGAGTCTTATCCAGTTGTCAAGATTATATTATTTTTTTGAGTTCTAATAAAAAATAGAAGTATGAGTACAATAAGTGCTACCTTGCTATGTCACTGGAAAGCCATGTTACCCATGCCTAGATTTAGTCCTATGGTAAGGTTGACACACTAAAAATATAATAAATGCATAGAATAAAATGTCTAGGGGTCATACTAAAAAGAAATGTTACCCATGCCTGAAGGTTGGTGGCTTCTCAGAAATCTTAAAAATAAAGAGTGCTATTAATAAACTCCTTCCTTGAACTACATTACCAAGTGATAATACTTCTTGTAGTAGTGGTAGTCTTATGGTTGCTAGTTTTGGGATGATACTGTTGGTGACCATTTGGGACTAGATTGCCAACGAGCTTCTCCAAATAGGGTTTAGGTGCTTGCTAGTCTCTAGCAACACTAAGGCCTAAATATGTCCAAATAAACTCAACAGTTATAAAACAAACTAGTTGCAAGTATGTGTTTGTTGATGTAAATGTTGAAATGGTTGGGTTGTGTATAAAATTGTAATCAACTTTCATAAAAGAGATTTAGCTGACTTTGTCAAATACTATGAGTTGTTGAAGGTTCCTATTTTGTCCAATCACTTAGTCTATATGGTCCTTATAATACCTACTTGTAACAAATAAAATTTCACTAAAATATTTGAGCACAATTTTGCTAATCTACTCCTAATTTTCCCTAGATAGAAAGTTTCACAAGAAAACTAGAAATAGAGCGAGATTCAATAGACTTAGAAAGAGAAAGAAAAGAAAATAGATTTGTGTGAAATCTCAAAATACTTAATCAAGGTAAATTGACATGAGTAAACAATTTTCAATAAAGCTATTCTTAATTTAATAACTACAAATTGTTCAAACTCTCAAGGCTCAACAAACAATTTCATAAGGACAATCTTATTATACTACCAAAAACTACTGCATAAATGACAAAGTAAAAGTCTCTATTTTAGCTAGTTAATAAACATCAAAGATTTCATTCAATGGAGTTTTTTAAGAAAAATTGATAATTTCTTGATTGAAATACGAAGGTAATAGACTTTAAAAATAAAGAAGGTATCCCATCAAACTACCAAATATTTTCCTAGATTCTCTATGCTCAAAATAGATAATTTTCTTGAAACATTACTATTAAATTTCTCTTGAGGCTTTTCAACAACATAAGCTCTCCTATGTCAAATCTTAATAGGAGTATAATATTGTAGAAAACTAGAGTTATAAAAGTAACCTAGAAAAATCCCAAAATTAAATACCAAGCATGATACTATCTAAACCATTAGCTAAGCAACTAAAATAAAATGGGAAGAAAAGAACTCATAGGATTAAAACAAAGTAGTCGAATTGATGTCTATAGTAAGCCATCTTACAAATAACCTTCAATTGTCTTTTTCCAAATCTTGCCCATCAAAATATTTCCTCTAAAATCTACCTTTGAAGGTTCTTTTATAATGACATTAAGGTAGTTACAATAATCATGAGAGGTTATGGGTCTTACAAATATCTTAGGCATATAAATTTATGACCACCTTAGGAGTTATAGCTTCCATGGGGGATTATGAGAAATTTAAGTTTATGATTGCCAAGTGTTTCTTTGGTAACAAATATCATAAAAGTTATCATAGGAAGTTATAAAAATTGGAGAAATACATGGCACTATTGACAAGTGTTCTTTCAAATTAAAATATTTAGGAACTTTAGTTAGCTTTTTATACAACTTAATCATGTGGAAATTTACTTTGAATAAGTTCTATAGATTTGCCCCTTTAAATTGAAACTTTGACACTTATGTGTGTATTACTTTCCCAAACTTATGCTACCACTTACAGCCACCATATTATATGTAATTTTTTTATTAATACTTTACTGCAGCCTTGAGCTTAAAATAGGAATTGTAATTTTTTTGGGTATAGTTTGGGTGCAAGGATTTGCTACTACCATGTTGTCATCGTGTTCCCATTACTATGCTACCCTAACCACCGCATTACTCATTGCTCTATTACTACATTACTTGTTGGCAAGAGTGGTATTGCTGTGATGGGCAAGCACATGTTGAATTCGTGGCTTCGTCTAGCATCTCTGGTGTGTTGCTACATGTTTTGATGATTGCATATTTATTTGGAAATGTTCTAAATCCACTTGTTGGTTTGTTGCTATCCTACAAATGCCAACACTTCTAGCTCTATCACTATTGGAAAAAACCACATCTATTGCCATCATGATCCTCATGTCAACCCCGCATCTGTCCTTGTCGTCGGCATCAAATTTTGAACTTCCCTTTTTATTTGTTTTGGTTATTTCTTTGAGAGTTTGTAATTGGACCTCTTTAGTTGGACTAAACCACCATTGAATGTTTAATCATCTTTCTATGTTTTTTGGTTTATCTTGGCCATACTACAAATAGCGTTGCATGTTAGGGCTATCTCCTTTATCTCCAAAAATCACAATTGTTACCATTAAATTTTTGCATGTAGGTAAATGTGAATTTTGTTAGTTTTGATGGTTGTGTAGGGAAAAGAAATCATGATGCAATGTTATTGGTAAAAGTCCATTATTTTTTTTCTTCTTGGATAGATGTCATTTCTTAGGTAGCAAAAATCTACTTAATAATACAATTTTAAGGTGATGAGTTGCATCAATTGTTTCTACCCTTGTTGGAGCAAGGACTTTGATTAATAACATTAACTCCCACTTTATTTTTATTCCAATAACTTAGGGTATTATTTCGTAACTCAATTACAAACCTTCACTATTCCCTTTCCTAATTTCAACTATTTTCTTTCATTTTCTAGAGCATCCAATAGTTAGTTATAGAGGATTTTCCTTGATAACATTGCAATGTTTTTCTTAACTGAAAACTTGTCAAATTGTTGTTAACTTAGCCATGATTTTTTTGTCAAATTGCTTATTCCAGGTTAACTGTCTCCACTAGCATCTTTAAATGTAAGGACTTGTAACAAGTTTATGCTAAATTTAACTTTAACCAAAAGAAATTTTGATTTCCTGTATATCCACCTCAAACTCTAAAATCCAAAGACACTAAGGACTGAAAAATAATTCATCTCTTGCTCCTAGTTACACTCCATGAGTGTAACAACTAAAAAAATGTAGCACTAAATAGACAATTTTCCTAAAACTTAGATAGGTAATGTTACTTATGATCTTCAAATAGATTTCTTTCTTATATTTATATATCATTTTTCCATATCTATTGATTCCATATTCCTACTCCATAAAATGTACTAACATTTCATTCCCCCACCTTAAATTCCTTTGAAATCCTAGTGATTAAAATTACTCACCAACTAAATCATCACCAAAATAAGAATTTATTCAAAATTTATACAAAAATACAAATATTTTCTGATGAAAAATTTCACCAAACTTAAGGTTTGATGAAATAAAAGCCTCATTCCTGATAAAACATAGGAAAATACACAAACTCAATATCATATAAACTATTCTATGGGTGAAAAAAGAATAGTTAGAATAACTCTTTTAGGAATTCTCATATTGAGAGCCCTTTCATATGTAATTTCAGATGTGATTAATGTCTTTCTTTCCTCTTCTTGCATAGTTGAATTCTCATCTTGGTCTTCCCTTTTGCTTTCCAGAACTGTTTTTGTCTGCTTTGCATCCATCTCTTTAGCTACTGATTTTTGAGATTCTTCCCAATTAGATGTTTTGGTGTCTTGAGACATAAAATCCTATCCCCAAGAATCATCTGTATTAGCCTCTCTTTGATCTTGAGTGTTAAATTCATGGAAGTTGCCCCAAACATTGGAATGTATAGAAAGTCCACCAATGAGAAATCTAAACTTAGCTGAAAGCCAAAGTAAGAAAGGGCCTTCACTTAATGCTCCATGGGTGATTGCCTTACAATAGGCTCTCAACACATGTTTTGAACAAAATTCCATGACATATGGGATAAATGGCCTTCTCATTGCTCTTTCTCCAAGAACCATCTTTCTACTTCACACTCAAACATCTCACTTGCTTTCTCCTCTTAAGCCTTGAATTGAGAAATGATGCAATTCTAAAAAATCCACATCTATTTTTATAGTGAAAATTAAGTTTGAAATTCCCACCAATTCTACTAACCAACTATAGCACTTTGCCAAAATTAATTGTCTTTCCATCATTATATGGTAGGCTAATTTGAATTCCACTATTTGGTTGTTGAAATTAATTCACCACTAAGTAGTTATTCAACCATCACTCCCACTTACACTCATCACAAGTAATGATTACTTAGGATAATATAAATATAATAATTAAAATAACACTATATAAATTAAATATTTTTAAACTAATACTTTAACATATACATGTCTTTTATAAAATATTATATAGAATTAACTAGGCATACGTATAGGATATATATGTTATAATTAAATATGACATTAGTCTATATATAATTATTATATATGTTGTTACTAAGCATATACATATTAAAGTTTATATATATAAGGTTTACTATTTCCTACTTTGTATACTAAATATTATTATAGGGATATACATACATTTACTAATATACTATATACATATATTTATTAGTATAAAATAAGGTTTTATATGTAAAACATTATACAGAAACTGCAACTCTATCCCATCAAGTGTCAATAACTTGTATGTATCTTTGGATAATTCTTTCTTGATTTGAATGGACTAGTCCATACTATCAAAAATTTATTTGGCTTCATCATACTCCATAATAATACAATATTGTTGATCTTAAAAGTCCTCTTTAGAGCCTTCCTATTGAACCACCTTTTGACTTGAGAAGCATTCTTTAGTAAATTATCTTTAGCTCTATCCATTTCAACTTCTCTTTTGATGAGCAAGGTCATGAAACTTCTATCTTTATTAGTTTTCTCTCTATAATTTTGCACAAAATCTAAGGCTAAACTTATAATCTTGTTTGTAATTCTAGCAGGTAAACCATAGACCAAGTTATAAGTTGATGTTCCAATAGCCTTCTTAAAGCTAATATGGTTAGTCCATAATGCATATTGCAAGTAATCAATCCAATTTCTTGGAGTTTCATCCATCAACCTCTTACTATAGGAAATAAGCTTTTTATTTGTAGATTTAGCTAAGCCATTTTCTTGAGGATAATAATTTGAAGAAGAAAATAGAAAGATGGATTTTTCCAATGCCCATGTTATATATTCTTCAAATTAAAAAGTAGGTCCATTATTGGATGTCAACACTTCATGTAGACTACAATGACTTAGAATTTGATCTTCTAAGAACTTAACTATGTCTGATGCTAAAATTTTTCTTAGAGCCTTTGCCTCTAACCATTTGGTAAAGTAATCAGTAGCTATGAATGTAAACTTATGTCTAGCTCTTGAAGGAGTAATTGTAATAATAAAATCTAAGACTCATTGCTGAAATGGTCTATCCACTATTATTGATTTTAAGGGAGCTTTAGTTCTTTTGATCTTTGGTCCATGAATTTGACATTTGTAACATCTTTAAATTTTCAAACTAATATCTTGGTACATAGAATGCCAATAAAAACCATAATGAAGGATATGTTGCATAGCAGACTTAGGAGATTCATAAAATAAATTGGAATGATCATGAAATTATCCTAAAATAGGAACAATTTGATCATTGTGAATACATTCTAAAAAAATTCCTTTAAAATCCTTTCTATATAAAACTCCATCTTGAACCAAAAATTTATTTGCTCTTTTGAAGAAATCTTTCATTTGACTTGTAGTTAAATTATTTAGAACTTTTCTTGTATCAAGGAATTCTAGAATCACATCATACCAATTTCCTTCATGAATCTTTAGTACACATACTTCATTTTCTCTAGCCACTAACTTGGCTAATCCCATTTCTTTAATGGTTTTACATATTTCCAACAAAAATCTAAAAATTTAAAGCTTTATGAGACACTTTTCTCTTTTCAATCCAATTTCATTCTAAGTTAAGAATTGTTTGACCGTAGGCTCTATTAACATAATGTAAACTAATGAGTTTTTCAAATAATATTTGAAATGATGAAGTGCTTTAATGACTACAAATGCTTGTTTCTATAAGTCTAAATAATTTAATTTTACACCTTTCAATTAATACCCAAAAAATCAAATTGGTTCATCTTGTCCTTCATCTTTTTGAGTTTAAACAACAACAAATGAATCATTCAAAGCAAAAGTATATAATCAAAAATCTTCTTTTAATTTTGGCTTTACCAAGTATGGAGCTTCTTGGATAGATTTTTTTATTTCTACTAAGGTTCTCTCTGATGTTGGTGTTTTCTCTACTAGGACATCTTTCTTTATCATATGCATTAGAGATTTAGTAATTTCAATGAATCTAGGGATAAATTTCTTCCAAAGAAAAATCTAAAATACTTCTTACTTGTGGGATGTTTAATATTTTTTATTGCTTGAATTCAAAATTTATGTATAGAAATTCCTTCTTGATAGATTACATGACCTAGTAAACTTTTGGATTTAACCCCAAAGATACATTTCTTTGGATTTAATGAAATACCATACTCATGGAATCTATCAAAAACTTGTTGAAGATGAAAAATATGATCTTCCTTTCTTTTTGAAAAGACAATGATATCATCTAAATAAACTTGAACAAATTCACCTCTTAGATCTTTAAAGGCTAAATTCATTACTCTTTGAAAAGTATCCCTAGCATTTGATAGTTCAAATGGCATTCTTTGGTAAGTAAAAGTGTCCCACTTAGTGATAAATGTCATTTTATATCTATCACCATTATCTACCCTAATCTGATTATAGCCTAAAAACCCATCTAAGAAAGAATATACCTAACAACTTGATACATTAATCAACATCTCATCAATTCTAGGAAGTGGGCATTTATCTTTTACCAAGGCTTCATTCAAATTTCTAAAAATCCACACAAAGTCTAATATCACCATTCTTCTTTCTTACTAGTACAAAGTTAGCAAGTCATGTTGAATATCAGGCTAGATATATGATTTGAGCTTACAATAACTTTTTGATATTAGCTTCCATATCTAGCTCCAATGATGGATTAAATTTCCTTTGTTCTTGCTTAACTATCTTACAACTACCTATCAAAGGAATTTTAAGTATCATCACCTATGATTAAAAAGTTTTAAGATCATCATAAGACTAAGCAAAATTTTACAAATTATTTTTTAGGAGTAATAATAAATTTTTCTTAAATACTAAATCTTTTTCCTTTATGATAATTAACATCTTTGGTATAAGCTTGATCATCTAGATTTTGTATATCCTTTCTGGTAAGCAAATTTTTGTTAAACTCATGTTCATAATCAATCATCCTTTTGGGAATGAAATATGTCTTAAACCTTGACACTTTTTGGTACAATTTGATTTTCAAATTCTTAATTATTTTTCATAAACCTAAGTACTTGATCCTCATTTTCAAATACTTGTAAATGCTTTATGTTATCTAGTACTAATGGCTGATGTTCTTTTCCAATCACTACACCTTCATAACATTTTATCCTTTTAACATCTAATGATGAAGCTACTTTTGCTAAGTCATCTACTATATAATTTTCCTACCTACCTATATGTTTTATTTGATAATGATGAAATTGATCCAACATTTTAAAAATAAGCTATTTATAGGATTGTAAGAATGATCTTGTTACCACACAATTACCTTTAATTTATTTGCAAACTAATCTTAAGTCTCCTTTTATGATGATTTCCTTGATTTCTTTTTCTAATATTATCTTAATTCCAATACACAAAGCTTCATATTCAACTTTTTTATTTGTACAAGGGAAAGATAAATGAATTGCCTTGAATATTTTTGGGAAATCATCTTTTACTAATACTATTTCAACTCTTGCACATTTGAAGTTACAAGGACCATCAAAGTATAGTTCCCAGTTCCTCCCATCTTGGAATTCCTACTTTTCCAAGTTAGAAACTTCTTGAAGTGTGCAAATTTTGGTTTCAAAAGCTCTTTTTTTAACAACTTTATTCTTTCCATTTGAAGTAATGTTTTCACTCATCAAAGGCTAACTATATATGTATATTTGACTTGGTTCCTCTTTCCAAGGTAGCCACATATGTGAGTAATTCGTTGATATGTAACCTAAGAAATTCCAACTTCTACTCAACAAAAGACTATGTGAGTCTAGTATATCTGCTACTTGAATAGTTACTCTATTTTGGATACAAGGTTCAAAAGCGATTTCTAATAGAACATTTGGTAACTAACCCATAATCTTCACTCTACTCTTGTCCACTTGAACAATATTTTTATTTGATTTTTTAGAAATAAGACCAAGATTTTTCATATAGAAAATGACATAATAGTAGAGGTAGCTCTAGAATAAACTAAACAATTATGAAGATATTTATTTTTTAACTTCAATGTCAAAAGAAAAGGAGGAGCTTCCTTGTCAAGAGTACAATCATAACTCTCTTTTATTTTCATGTCATTGTTGGACATGTAGCTTAACTTTGACTCTCCAACTCTCTTTTTATATTTAATAAACTCTAAAGTCTTTCTTTGATGATCACCTATTTGTAGTAATTGATACATGTTGATATTGGACTTGACATGTTTAAGATCATCAATCAAATCATATTCTCCATCTCCATAAAAGTTTGATTTCTTCACCCATTTATTAAAAGTCCAATTTTGAGTACTTTGCTCCGCTTGATCTTCTTTATTCTTATTTTTCTCTCTTTTACTTGGTTCAAAAATCTTTCTCTTAGTAGATGGATCAAAAATAATGTTTAGAGGCCTAGAAGTAGTTAATCTTTATTTTGAAGATTATATCCATTTTCCTCATTGTTATCACACTCTTCATCTAACAATATATCCTCTTTAGAACTTGATAGAGAAGAAGTATCACCAGATCCATTATTAGAAGATTTTCTTGTGTAATGAACACAAGATAGCTCATTATCTGATTCAATATCAAGGAAGTTAGACATAACAATATCACTTTCATCCTGATCTTCTACTAACTTAGTATCTTGATGATTATATTTTCTATTTTTATTTTCCTCCTTAATCCTAACTTTTGCCAAATCTTTCTCTAGTTTCACCACTTTGTTGGACAAGTCCCTCATTAATTGTCCTTTTTCAGATTCTCTGCTTTCTAACTCTTGTTCTATCTTAGTACAAGATGGTCCTAGTAATTATTTAAGTTGAGCAAAATCTTGCACAAGAATCATCATTTTCTCTTCTCTTTTTTTGAGTTTTGATAATCTCTTCATTGTTCAAATTTAGTTGTTTTTCTACTTATATAGCTTCACTAAAGTAGTCATTCAATGTTATCAAGTTTGGAGTTCCTCTCAACTAGATTAAAATATTGGGATTCATAACTTTAAGATAAGTATCTATAAGCACTTCATCTAATAATCTATATTGACTTTGAAAGAGTCCAAAAATTTGTTGAAACTTAATATTGAAATCTCTAATTGACTCTTCAACTCCTTGCTTAGCTTGTACTAATCCATAGTATAGTTGTTTTTGATCCAAGTAATTGCCAAACTAGGCCAAGAAAATTATTTTCATATCATCCCAACTTGTGATACTGTTACTTGGTAAGTTTGAATACCAAATTTGAGCCATATCC
Source organism: Gnetum montanum (assembly GCA_015680685.1). NCBI lineage: Eukaryota > Viridiplantae > Streptophyta > Gnetopsida > Gnetales > Gnetaceae > Gnetum > Gnetum montanum. The sequence continues at coordinate 321,380 of MNCI01028249.1, forward strand.
TTTAAATTTAGTACAAACAACCTACAAGCTTGATCTTGTTGTTGAACATTTGCATGATCTAAAGCTAACTCAAACATGTGGAAATATTCTTCAACTAAGTAAGATTTTCCAAGACTAAAAGGTTTAGGCAAATATTTGTAAACTACCTTAGAAATATTATTGTAGTTTTGAAATCCTAATGGTGTAACTCTTTGCCAAGGATTTTCCTTCCTATTAGAATTCCTTTTGATCGTTGAACTCTTATACTTTTTTAATCTTCTCTTATAGAGTAATAAACTAGACATAAGGGCTAATTTTCTTATCATTTTGGTTTTTACTCCACTACTTGTTCCAAACTCAAAAACCTTTTTATGTTCTTATTTTGATGAATAAGTAGTCTTATAATCAAGAATTTTCTTAGAATCATTGAAATCTTCCAAATCTAATTTCTTAAGCTCTCCTAGCAAAAAAAAGAACTATTGGTGTGCTAGGACTATCAGGCTTACGAACTTAGAGGACAAATTTTTAGCCCTCCTTCTAGTATCAACAGAATTGTTGGTAACCATTTGGGACTAGACCGCCAACAAGCTTCTCTAAATAGGGTTTAGGTCTGTATTGGTCTCTGATAACACCAAGGTCCAAATACCTCTAAATAAACTCAACAACTATAAAATGAACTAGTCATGAGTATGTGTTTGCTATTTTGAATGTTAAAATAGTTAGGTTGTGTATAAAATTGTAATCGACTTTCATAAAAGAGATTTAGCCAACTTTGTTAAATACTGTGAGTTGTTGAAGCTTCCTATTTTGTCCAATCACTTAGTCTATATGGTCCTTATAATACCTACTTGTAACAAATAAAATTTCACAAAAACATTTGAGCACAATTCTACCAATCTACTCCTAATTTTCCCTAGAGAGAAAGTTCCACGAGACAACTAGAAATAGAGCGAGATTCAATGGACTTAGAAAGAGAAAGAAAAGAAAGTAAATTTTTGTGAAATATCAAATATTTAATCAAGGTAAATGGACACAAGTAAACACCTATCTATGTTTTTTGGTTTATCTTGGCCATACTACCCACAACTACCATGTATTAGGGTTATCTCCTTTTTCTTTGAAAATTACAATTGTCACCATTAAATTTCCACATGTAGGCAAATGTGAAATTTTTTGGTTTTGATGGTTATGTAGGGAAAAGAAATCATGATGCAATGTTATTGGTAAAAGTCCATTGTTGTTTTTCTTCTTGGATAGATGTCATTTCTTAAGTAGCAAAAATCTACTTAATAATACAATGTTTAAGATGATGAGTTGCATTAATTGTTTCTACCCTTATTGGAGCAAGGATTTTGATTAATAACATTAACTCCCACTTTATTGTTGTTCCAATAACTTAGGGTATTATTATGTAACTCAATTACATACCTTCACTATTTCCTTTCCTAATTTCAACTATTTTCTTTCATTTTCCAGAGCATCCAATAGTTAGTCACAAAGGATTTTCCTTGATAACTTTGCAGTGTTTTTCTTAACTACAAACTTGTCAAATTGCTGTTAAATTAGCCATGATTTTTCGTCAAACTACTTATTCTAGGTTAACTGTCTCCACCAAAATCTTTAAATGTAATGACTTGTAACAAGCTTATGCTAAATTTAACTTTAAGCAAAAGAAATTTTGATTGCTTGTATATCCACCTTAAACTCTAAAATCCAAAGACACTAAGGACTAAGAAATAAGTCATATCCTACTCCCAGTTACACTCCATGAGTGTAACAACTAAAAAAATGCAGCACTAAATAAACCATTTTCCTAAAACTTAGATTGGCAATGTTACTTATGGCCTTCAAATACATCTCTTTTTTATTTTTATATATCATTTTTCCATATCTATTAATTCCATATTCTTTCCCCATAAAATGGATAAATTGTGCTAACAAATACAATGCAATGTCACTAGTAAGTGGTATGGGCTTGGTTTGGATCTTTGACGAAAATGGTAATGATCACTTTAACAATACATCACACACAAGAAATCATTATGCTAATGGTAAGACACCTCATGTCCCAATTTCTACAATCCTTTCTAATTTCATTCTACCTCATGGGTATATATAATCATAATTCTATGGTTTTGTATAATATAGTGTTATTTTCTCATTCTAGCAATACTAACATGTGTGTTTTGTAAGATAGGTATGTTCTACATTCAACTCCTTAAGTACCTATGGACACTTTTAGGTGTGGTTATGCAAGAGCACTAAGGGCTAAAGCCTACTTTGGTGAGGATCCACTTGTATAATTATTGTATCTCATACCTGACGACCAATTCCATACCATCTTGTGCCTCTAAGATACTTTAATAATCAATGATTATTCTTCTAATTCTCATACCTAACCATACTTTTAAACAATTCTCACATCATCTCATATACATCCAATAAATCTTCTTTGTTCAAGATTCCTTCCTCATAATCCTTGATCACCAAATTTCTATAATCCAAGCATCATGTATGATTAAAGATCCTTCAAAAAATCTCTATATCTTTCAAACTATCTAATTAATTCATTTTTTCCATCAAAAATTCTTCAAAAATCAAAATTTTTCTACCATGACACTACATCTACAATTTTGCATGACCTACAACATCACAACTATGATGTTGCATCTACAATGTTGTGGTGATTAAAATCTATATATACACATGATGAGTTAGAATTCATTTTCATTTTTCCGTTCCAAAGAAAATGGAGTTCATGTTATTTTTATGGGCCCTAACACCCAAACTTCCAAGCTTTACAACTTCCTCACTAATGCTCTAATTTATGTGATTTTTGAATCCTTATGACCTATGACATTGTAGCTACGATGTCGCATCTACAATGTCACGGTGATAAAACTCTATATATACACACAAGGAGTTAGAATTGTTTTTCATTCTACCATTACAAAGCAAAGGGAGTTCATGCTGTTTTTTTGGGCTCTGACACCCACACTTCCAAGCTTTATAAATTCCTTACTAATGCTCTGATTTATGTGATTTTTGAATCCTTTTGATCCCAAAGTCCTCAACTTAGTCATGGGAGAGAGAATTATGTGATGATAGGTGAAATTGGGCCAAACTTTTCTAACACCAAAAGAGTATATTAAGGGTAAGTATAAGAGAAAATAAGATTATTTTAATCAAATTAATTAAACAAAAGTTGATGAGCCTCCAATTCTCCTATCCAACCACCTAATAGTACCATAAACAAGAAAGAATGACTATGAGGGGTCTTCATAATTGAAAAGAACAATAAGTAAGGGTATTTCTTTTGAATTTTTTCTAATTCTACAATCATAATAAGAGCCATGAGTAATAATGGGGAATAAAAATTGGATCAAACCAAGGATTCAAGAAAGGATAATGAATTGTAAAAACCTATTTAAAATCATTGGATACACTCAAACAAATCTTTGATGATTGTAGATGCCACCCAAAATTTAATCATAGTAGAGGAACCCTCATAACCTAGAAGCAAGAGACTAAGAGGCCAAGGTAGAGAACAACCTAGAGAACAAATGTTAAAAGTAAATCAAGAGACTCAATCTTTCAGCATCCATCAACAAACTCTTACCACTGAAAAATCTACACAAGTTGAGGCAAAGGCATCACCAGCTCCTGAATAAGGATAGTGCCTCATGCTATCAATGAAGTATCTCTAGGTAATCCAAAAGAAACCCATCATGTCCAAAATTATTGTGGAATTAAATTGTGGACTATTCGTCAAGTTTTCACCAAAATCTATCAAAACACAACTCAAAACCTCTCCTCTATGGCCAACCTTATCAAGCAGTGTTAAATGGTACTTAGGAGAGGTATATTAGTTTTGGAAAAACAAACAAGATGATGTAACAGTCAAGATTGAAGGAGTCTCAATGCCTTGCTCTTTTGAAGCTATTGTCAAGGCACTTAACATTCCCAACGTGGGAGCTAATGTAGCACAAATCTCCATCAAGTCCAACACAAATGCAAAGAAATTATGGTTACAGAGAGCCTATGGAAAAGAAGATAAGGATTATAGTGAATTAGCTATTAAAGAAAAGATCTATTTCAATATTGGTACTTATCACTTGTTTTCAACTAAGTGACTCAATAGGAACTCTACTTATGTAGTAGGAAGAAGTACACTCCTCATGGGAAAATTTAATGCCAACATTGCACATTTTCTCTTCCTAGAGATCCAAAGCAGGTTTGAAGAAAAGAAGGTAGGGAAGCTCACACTGCCATTCCCTTACATGATTGAAGGTTGTGTAAGTAAGCATAAATCCTAGGATATACCAATGATGTTTTAAGAAAAGCCCAAAACACATCCTACATGGAGATGTTTAAACTACTGCCACCAAAGCAGGATTAGTTGGAGAAGCCAACAAGCATTGAGGGATTAGTAGGTTCTACAATTGCAGGCAACATTCTAGCTACTGGATAGTAGCAACAAGCAAGAACTAGTGGGTTAATGCCTATTGGTGATAAACCTAAGCAGCAAGCTCCACTACCACGATAGAACTATGGATCTTCACTGAGTCACTTGTAGCAAATAGCAGAAACTATTAGTTGGGGAACATGAGAAGGTTCTAATTTGTACAAAGTGATAACTCAATAACGCCTACAATATTCACAATGCTTGCTAGTGGATAAGTATCTTTACAAGTAGGAGGGGACAATGATTGGAGGGAATAAATCTTAGGAAATGCTACATCATTCTAGGTAATGTTAGAAATCAAGGAAGGCACAACAGTGTTCATGCAACACTAGGATGTAGCAAGAGCAATAGAAGTTATCACCAATCATATCAAAGAATCCTTTAATATCCATATTATGTCACCAGCATATATTTTTGGAGCCAAAGATGTGTAAATGTTAGTCAAAACATTTATGATCCCAATAGAGTATGAAGATGTTCTTGATCGACTACTACAGACAGGCCAAGTTATGCAAAATCTCTTTAATATCCCTAGTGATATCACTACAATGTACTTAGATCTTATCTTCACAAAGGGTAAACTGATCATGGCAAAAACAAGAGCTAAACATGTAGAGAATGAAGTGTTGAGGCTAAAAGCTAAATTAGCAACATTAAGAATAGAGAAAAGAATCTTTGCATGATAAGTAACCCCAGACCAGTTGAATTCCTTTAGGAATAAATAGGTAAGCTAGCTGATAGCACGAAATATTCATGTTGAGATGAAAAAGAAAGGGCTTGAGGATTGTAGAACTTAGAAGAAGGGGAAATGAATAATTTTTCAAAATAAAAATTTAATCATGACAAAAACCACAACAAATTTAACATGATTTCCAAACTTTGGTAGCCCATACTCAGAGGGTAGTTCACCTGCCAACCTCTAGACATTATTTCTCTCAAAATGTGGTTTAAAGGGTACCACACCTTATACAACTCTAAGTTGTGCTTCAAAGTGATTCATTGCTGCAAATCCACTTAACCCTACAAGGTTTCAACAAGCTTATAATGTGATTTCTAGGATCCCACACCCTTTACAACTTGAGCTTTGCTTCAAAGTGTTGTGATGCTACACAAACACTCAATCTCACAAGATCTTGATAAGCTCAAGATGATGCCTTCTCATAAGAAGCACATCAACCCTAGAGAGGCAACAAGAAACAGAAACAAAAATTATAATGAATGGATGCAACTAATTTTTTGGTCCTTATACTTTAAGGCATAGTAAAATAATCATCACAATAGTACAAAAGATGGTACAATGAAGTACAAAAATACAATAGAATAATATTCACAATGATTGCTTGATGTTGACACTTGCTTTCTCAAAAACTTGATTTTTTCCCAAGAGAATAAAGTCTTCTTATAGTCTTGAAGTTTTCAAAATCACCTGAAAACTTGTGCATTGAATATCTAATGGCTAAGTGAGACATCTTCTTCAAGATTGAGACATCTCACAACACAGACTTCAATTCAGGGGAGACATCTCTCCACCAAAGGATATGTCTTCTCCAAAAAGGAGACATCTACTATTTTTGAAAGATGTCTTCTCTCAGTCTTCTTCACTTTGATTAAGACATCTTCTACTTTTGGGAGATGCCTTCCCAAATTTTAAGCTTTGCTTCCCAAGGCTTCCTTTTGTTGATTTAGCTCATCCCCAATCTTAGAAACTTCTTCATTTTTCTATAGTCTTCATCTTCATCCTTCGTCCCACTTTTCTAATAAGTTGCTTGCCCAAGCTCTCTTAAGTCCTTGTAGTTCTCACTTTCACATCTTGTTGTAGCTCTCATTCCTTGAGTCTTCATTCATGTTTGACAAGTCACTGTTGTCTCCAATTTAACATCTCTCTATACATGTCATCTTTTGAGCTTTCCTTTAGTCTTAATCCATGTTCTTGTCCTAAAAATATAACAACCACACAAACATCATTGTTTTCAAATTTTCTTAAGGTTTTAACATACCAAAAGGTCAACAATCTTCCCCTTTTTAGTGATGTCCAATGTAACACCCTTATTTAGCTAGGGTAGGGTGATGCCTAGGATCACTAGTAATCTTACAAAAAAAAGCATGATAAAATAAAAACTAATGATGTGTAGAAATACATTCTATTAAGGAAGGTCAAACTATATAAAAATTCCATGCCAAATCAACTAAACATACATTACAAGGAGAAAATGGAATATCTCTACATAAACCAAAAATCTGCACTATTCTCACCAAATACAAAAACACATAAAAATCATCATCACATATATAAGAGTACAAAGTGTTTCATATCATTATAAATAGGTCGTATTCTTATACATGGATATATACAATAACCAAGCCCTAAAAGATTTCCCCTCCTCTACTCTTCCTCTATGTGCTCGTTTGGGCCCCTACAACATCCACCTATAATTAAAGAAAGTCAGTATACAATTGAGTGGAAAGCCTTTACACTTCCCTACTAGATGAACCACAAGTGCTACCATGGAGGAGAGAAGTGGGGTACAAGGAAACCTGCATGAATTGTTAGTCTTGTGCTTGCTAAGAGTAGCTTATGAACACAAACATATTACACATAACATTGGCATCATCATTATCGAAGAGGATAGATCGCTATAATACAATCATAGATAAAGCCATGATCCAGCATAATCTATCATCTATTTGTTACACCACATCACATGCCTTTCCAATATCATGTTCATGCCATCATACCTACACTAGAACATTAAACAATCCATGACTCACACAGTCATAATCCAATCATAATATATGCTATCAACAATATGACTTACAAACCAATATTATTATATACATAGCCCTTGTGGTCGCTAGCATATCCACACTTAATTTACCATATGAAATGTTTCCATGAGCACTCATATTAGTCATTTCTTGCAAGTATTTTATTAATCTTTTATTTATCCAACTAGTGTTAGGATCTATCAACTTGTGAACCACAACCACTAGCCTTCTGGAGGACTAGTCATAGGGGCAAACACACCTATGCCATGTACTAGTCATAGGGACAAACACACCTATGCTCTCCCACTCTCAAGATAAGGCTTGAGATAGGAGCCTCACTAATGCATCACAATGGGGATCAATCCATACTACCTCTCAATTGCATCATCACCAACTTGTCCACATCCTCATGCTAGCATCACCTACCAATGACCATCACAAGTATCGTCACGAAGACATGTACACATTCTAGCTAGCTTAAGCCAACATGTGTCATAAGTACAACACATCCAAACAAACATAACATGACCACATATACCTACACCAAGCATTCACATTCATTTCATGAAAAACATACCACTATTTGACAAAACAAATTTTTTATACCACAACCATATTTCTAGCACTACATGTAATTCCACAAAATGACCGCGATAATAACTCTCAAAATAATATATGCCTAAAGAGAAAAACCAATTCCGTAATTAGAAAGTACTTTCTAAGATGATCCCAATGACACTAAGTTCACCTAAATCAAACTCTTAGAAGCAAAGTTATGTGCATCCAAAGTTTGATTACTATAATAATAATTAATAATATTTAATTACCACTAGAAATAATTGAAACTCCCAAAAACACTTACACAAAAATAGGCCCCTAAAAATATAATATTCCAAGGATACCAGGCTCATCAACATCACATATCATATTTGACAAGTCCACATCATACCATACATCACATATATCTTAATAAACAATTCATAACCAAAATCATACAATTTTGAGAAATATGCAAAATCACATGTCAAAGCTCAATCTTTGAGCTATCTGCCCCACATGCCCACATTGCATGATCATATACAGTAATCCAACACAAATATACAAGGAAAAGGTAAGGATAAGCCAGCAATTAAAATCGTAGGGGCAAAAAGGCTCAAATAAGTAGAAAACCCTCAAAAATCTAACAAGACTCTATTTTGCTCCAAACAAGTTCTGCACCCACGTAGATATGACCGCAACAAGTCCAAATCTAGGTTTAGAGTAAGCAAAAGTCATCCACAATACCAAAATCTCTAGAAAAAGGATGAAAAATAGAAGAAAACAAGGGAAAATTGAAAAAGAAGGAATTGGAAATCTATTTTTGCTCACATGAAAATAGAAAACCAAAACCCAAATGCTCACACATGGTACACAAAACAAAAGAAAGATAGTGGTATTATTTTTATTTTTTGTTAACACTTATAAGAATAATGCATGTTATCATAATGCAAAGGCCTTTTCTCTTTTACACCTCTCACATGCATAAGTCAATGTTACTTTACTTTTTTAACTTTATTTTATTTTACTTTTTAACCATGTGATTTTTCTAAGCTAATATATTTTTCCTTCATATCTAATACTGTGAACTTCAATCATGCATAACAAACACACTTTGAGTCCAAATCAAAATCCATTTGAACCTATGAGACAGTTATCAAATGCTCTACACATTCACATGCCAAACTTACACTTCAACATCATGTAACATCGCACTATCATGCAAATGCATAAATATCGAAATCAAGCATAAAACATAAAGACATACCGAATATGTGCTCTTATACCCTAATTCAACATCCCTGCTAGCAAAATCACCTATCTAACACATCCTACAAGGCTAGTGTACATAATCATGTTAGTTAAGCATGTAAAGACATCATAATCATGACATAAATATGAAGCCTCATAACATATAAAATACATTTATATTAAATTAACTTGTCCCTGACAACCCACTGGGACTCCACACATGATGTATAAATATGAAGCATATGACCATACCTAATGTATCTAGATGCAATGTAATACTCTCCTCGCATTGAGAATATTTCCTCCATAAGATCTTAAGATGAGTTAGGTGCATCTTAGTCTCCAACTCCCAAGTAGCCACTAAAGCTCCATGTCTACTCCATAAAATCTTCACCATAGGTATGAATTTACTACATAGCTATCGCAACATACAATCAACAATCTCTACTAGCTACTCAACATAACTAACATCAAACTGTAGTTGTATCCCTGAATGGTCAATCACATGATGTTCATTAGGCACATAATTTTGTAGCATAGACACATGAAACACATCATGTACATGTGTCAAATAAGAAGGTAATGTTATCCAATAGGCCACATTCCTAATTCGTTGTAACACCTCAAATGAACCAATGTATCTAGCATCCAATTTCCCTTTTCAACCAAATCAAGTAAGGCCTTTTAAGAAAGAAACACAAAGAAATATAATATCTCCAATAGCAAACTTCAGTGACCTTTGACACTAATTGACATATGTTTCCTACCTATCCTATGTAGCTCTTACTCTATCTCAAATCTCCTAAATCTTCTCTATAGTCTATCTTACTAAATCTTTGCTCACTTGCTAACGATCTTCTATGATATCCCAACATAAAGGTGTTCTACATGGCCTACCATATAAAATTTCATATGGTGCTACTTGCAAACTCTCCTGATAACTGTTATTATATGAAAATTTAGCTAATGGTAGCATCCCATCCCAACCATTCTCTATACTGCAAAGCATAGGCTCTTAACATGTCTTCTAGAATTTGATTCACCTACTCACTCTAACCATCAATTTGTGGATGATATGCTAAACTCATATTCAGCTTTGTACCCATCTACTTCTGAAATTCCTACCAAAAATATAACATGAATTAAGAATCTCTATCACTAATAATTATTAGTCACACCTCATGCAACCACACTATCTTTATAAGAAAGAGATGTGTAGTTTCTATTGCACTCATTGATGCTCGTGTGGTAAGGAAATGGGTAGACTTTGTTAACAAATCAATAAATACCAATATTAGCATCATGGGCACTACAAGCCCATGGAAGATCAATAATAAAATCCACACTAATGACACCCCATTTCCACTGAGGAATATCATGGGAATGTAAATATCACCTAGGCCTCTAAAACTCTATATTTACTTGCTAGTAAATTAAACATCGAGACACGTATTTCCCTACATTCCTCTTCATACGAAGCCACCAATGCATCTATTGTAAACTTTGGTACATCTTCTAACTACCTAGATGCATTTGGTATCTACTCATGTGGGCCTCATCCATCAAGTAAATTCATAGAGCTTCTAGAACACATACTCAACCATCCCTCCATAACATTCCATGATTATCCATAAAGAACATTCCATTAGAGGTGATTTGTTGTCTTAATTCTTGACACCATGGATCATGTCGTTATTTCTCTTGTATCTACTCTTATAAATGTGATTGGATTATTAAGCTATTAAGCTTACTCACCATCCTACTTAATGCATCTGCTACTTTATTAGTCTTGCTAAGCTTATATTTAATAATGAAATCAAAGTTAGCAAGTAGCTTCATCCATCTACATTATTACAAGTTTAACTTTGGCTAACTCATAAGATATTGAAGAATCTTATGGTCAATCCAAATAGTAACCTACTCCCCATATAGATAATGTCACCAAATATGCAATGCAAATATCACAATACCCAACTCTAGATCATGCATGGGATATCTAATTTCATGTGGCCTCAATTTCTAGGATGCATAAGGTACAACCTATCCATCCTACATCAACACACAACCAAATCCATCCCTTGAAGCATTAGTACTAACATTATATGGATTTCCTAGTGTAGGAGATATTAGCACTCAAGAAATCACTAATTTATGCTTCAACTCTTCAAATGCAACTTGACAAACTAGGTCCCAAGTAAAGTTAGCCTCCTTCCTCAACAATCGAGTTAAAGGAGATGTTATAAGAGAAAAATGTTCCACTACCTACTAATCCCAAGAAGCTTTGCATCTTCACTATTGATTATGGCATAGGCCAATCATGAACGACTATAATCTTTGTAGGATCCACAAACATATTAGCTCCTAACATCACATGTTCCAAGAACTAAATCTCTGACAACCAAAATGAACACTTGGATGGTTGAGCATATAGTTGGTACCCCATCAAAGTCTATAGGACTATCCACAAGTGCTCTACATGCAAATGCTCATCAAGAGAATATACTAAGATATCATCTATGAACACAGTCACAAATGGATCTAGGAATGGCTACATCACAATGTTCATGAGGTGCATAAAAACTGTTGGTGCATTTGTCAACCCAAAGAAAAGCACCAAAAACTCATAATGATCATATCATGTTTTGAATGTTGTCTTTGATACATCTTGTTCACAAACCCACACTTGATGATATCCAAACTTGAGATCAACCTTTTAGAATACATGAGCTCCTTGAAGTTGGTCAAACAAGTCATTAATGCATGGTAGAGGATATTTATTTTTCACATTCACCTGGCTTAGCTACCTATAATCTATGCATAGCCACAAATCCCCATCCTTCTTTTTAACAAATAGCATTGCTGCATCCCATGGTGATACACTAGGTTGAATGAGGCCTTTCTCTAGCAATTCCTATAGTTGGATCCTTAGCTCTACTAGCTTTATAGAAGACATCCTATGTAGAGCCTTTGAAATGGGCTTTGTACTAGGTTTAAGTTCAATCTCAAACTCAATCTCTCACCTCAATGGAAAATCTAGTAATTCCTACTAGAATACATCAGAGAATTTATGAACCATAGGAATTTGATCTATCCACATCATATCTGTTTTATATATTGTAGCCATAAAGCATTCATTCCCTTTTTTGAAACATCCTACAATACATTCAAGAGGAGACCAAATCTAGGCACACAGTCCTTAGATGAGTTTGTGCCTCGATCAAAGTACCATCAATTACTTGTAGTCTTAATAGATTTTGCCAACAATCCAAACTAGCATTGAACTACGACAACCAATCCATCCCCAAAATCACATCATATACCCCAAGATCCATAACATGAAAATCACTAACCCATTGCACACTTTTTACTTCTATTGGTACACCTATACACACCTAATCAACTCAAGTTTCATGACCCCCAGCAGAAGATACTATTAACCTAGGAGAACGAGAATGACATACAAGAGCTACATGATGTACAAATGTAGGATCTACAAAAGAATGCATAGCACCTAAATCAAATAAAATCAACATAGCAAATCCCAAATTCATACCTTCTATCTCCATCATTATGTTTGGCTACACATCCAATGGCTAGTCTATTAAAGCATACACTCGTCCTTGAGCCCTTTGGTCCCCTCCTCTAGGTTGAGTGACCAATGCTCCACATTCAACTTGAATTAGAGGTCACCTTCCTTGGTCTTTGCCTCCTCCACTACTGCATGCCTACTTTGGGAACTCCTGAGCCCAATGCCCTAGGTGCCCACATGCAAAACAATTTTGGCAATCCTTCTGCATATGACCAGGCTGTCCACAGCTATAACAAACAATAGCTCCATGACTAGCTCCAATAGTAGGACCATGAGTGGGTGTTGGATGCTCTCCTCCATACGCACAAACTTGCTTAAAGGGCCTAGCCCTCTCTATATATGTTGATCCTCTCTTCTACCCATATCACCTCTCTCTACGCACTATATCTTCTCACTAACTCCTCTCTAAATCCATGGCTACTAGTCTAGCCTCATCATAAGATGTCAATCTGAGGGGTAATAGGTAATCCTTCAAAGATGGCCTCAAACCTTGAACAAATCTATTCATCCATGCCTAATCATTTGTCTACATCTATGGTACATAACTGATGAGTCGAGTTTTGGGCGACCGTGATATCGCGTACGCGATATCGCAGCCCACCTCCAGTTCTATAAATAAGAGGTGGCTCTCCCTTATTTTGCAATCTATATTTAGTCCCTTAGTGAAACTCTGGCAATTTTATCCCTCCAGAGATAGAATTATTTTCCATTGTATGCTTGCAGTGTGGTGAATGTAATTGTACGGCATCATTTATTCAAGTGTGACGTACTTGGACATGCACATGACCAGCAATAAAGATCAAGATTACTTCATCATTGCAGCATTCACTTAGTTTAATTAATTATTTAATTATTATTTATTACTTTCCTAGTTAATATCTTCTCACCTTTATCTCATGCTAAAACGTGGAATGAGTACGACTTGATTACAAGCATTTAAGTGTGACTACTTGGTAACCCAGTAGCGTACCTAGGATCTGTGCTTGGTAATCCCAGTGGTAGTCATGCATGAAGTCCAAGATGTGTACAGATAATTAAGGAATGGATGCTCATCACACTTATGCTAGATTATATTTTTTTACCCTTTCTCTCTTAGCTTAGTTAATATTACTTTCCATTGCCTTTAGGAGTAGCATTAGATTAAAAACCCATCATACACCTCACTCTAGACTAAACCATATGTGACAAGGCTAATACTAATCCAAGTGGGAAGATAGCAAACTATGACCTAAGGCTAACTGTCTAGTTGCCACAACAATTCCATCTACAGAGTTCGAATGGATCGTGCGTGTAACGCTCATATTCGTATGGTTGAGTGTAGGGGTACCTCGCCACTCATCATTGGCACCGTTGCTGGGGACGATGCTAGTTATCTAGATTAGTTATATCATACAAGGTCACTGTAAGGGACTTAACGATATATCTTTAAGAAAGAAATAATTACTAAAAAGTCACGTAATTTCACACACAACTTCACAACCATGCCTCTCCTACAAGACTAACAATGCCACACTTAGTGAGGAAGTTCATTGGAGAACCAACGAACTATATGATGATGAAGATTGGAGTACATAACCTGAAGTGGGGGTTTCTTATAAACATGAACGGAAACAACATCATCACAACGCATGAAAGCATAACTTACCCGATGACGATGAACCCCTACTTGCCACTACAAGCTTAATGCAAGTACAAGAGGCTATTCAAATCTCACGTAGGCATCATAAAGATAGTCGTCTACCCAGGCTCAATTTAAACAACTTCCCTAATTTTTCAAGAGGCTATGACTTAGATCCGCATCAACATTTACAAGCCTTCTACGATGCCTACACATGGAATAACATTGATAACAGGTGGCAAAAACTTAAGCTCTTTCCCATGACACTCATTGGCCAAGCAAAAGTATGGTATAGATCGTTAAAACCAAATTTAATATGACGTTGGTCAACGATGGTAGACTTTAATGAAAAATATCAAACCTACGCAAGAGTGTCGACCTTGAGGAAACAATCCAAGAGTGGAAACAAGCATAACATGAACCCTTGGACATGGCCTTAGAAAGATATTATGCATTGTTAAAAAACTATCCAAGCCATGGGTTTTCCAAGGAAAGGCTAGTGTACCATATCATTGATGGGCTTCGTGATGCAACTCAAGAGACCATAGGGATGTATGCCCAAGGTCAACTATACGAACTACGAACCCATCAAGTCCAAGAGCTTATTAAGCGGGTAGCAAAAGAAGAAGCAGAATTAGCTAGATGGGAGAGTGTTGAAAAACATCAACAGGACCAATATCTCAACCTAACAAAGGTCCATAATCATAAAAAGGATAAATCAACCAATCTCAAGGTGGAAACATCATCTTTGCCAACACAAAAAACATTAGAAGAGGTTGAGGCAAAGATCAATAAGATGTTGGAATGGATGAATCAAAAGTGTGGAGAATTTATCAACATTATTGGAGATAGAGTTTTGACAACCCAAGCAGGACAAAACATTAGATAATCAGAAAGAAGGGATAAGGAAAATAAGAGCTCAACTACCAATCATACGTATGAATGTAACATATGCCTATACAATCACCCCAAGGGCCAATGCCTAATATTGTTACATTTACATGAGCACTGGGGAAACACGTTGTATCCAGAGTTCGTACAGAGATACTGTGTTCGATCACAGTGGCGAAAATCCTAGTCATGGGGGAGACCACCACTAGACTAGAGACACCCTTCATATCATCCAAATCCAAATGCTTATCTTGTTTAACATCCTGTTTCTCCATCTAGGCCAACATACTCTATCTCACCATAATACTATTCTCCACAATACTATCAACCCATGCCTTCAACAAAACCACCACCTTGTGCACCTTATACTCCTCCTAATTTTCAACATTCTTATCCTTTCCCTCCTTCTACATCACCATCAACTATTCCTAAGGTATCTGCACCACCGCAACAACCCACGAATGTTACTTATGCTACTTCTACCAACATCAGTGAAAAGCCTCCTCGACATCCAAAGAACCCCTTCTTTAAACATAGCTATAAGACAGGACAACAAAATTCTGAGGCCACTACATCCTCCAACTCAGCACAAGTCCTACACTATGGTGCACCCTTACCTTCGAACCTAGCGCCTCATGTAACTTCATCAGGGCCACCAACTCACACTCCAACAACAATACGGCCCAATGAACGCATGAATGAAGAATGACAACTTAATGTTTGCATATCATCTAATGGTCACCAACATCATAGTGGGTCAACTCGTTATTTGAGAACTGCATCGTACAAATTGCCCCACTATGCTTATTATAATCAAGTGTGTGAAACCCGATGGGGTAAATATGACCAAGCCAAAATACTTCCAACATGCAAGGATCCCCGTCGTCAATTATTAATCCTTTCCATCCTCAACCGTTTGGCTATGAGGGATATCCCCCATTCTAATAACAAGCAGGATTAATAAGTTTTTTTATTTTCTTTAATTTTACAACTTTTTTTCCAATTTTTCATTTTTCAATTTCTTATTTTATCTTTTTACCTTTTTTTCTTTTTGTTCTTTTACATTTTTTGTAAGTAATCTCGTCTATGAATAAAACACTCATGTGGATCGTTGGTTGAGGTGTGTTTTATGTTATCATGTTTTGAGTGGTCAATTATTTGGACAGTGAGCCCATTACACCCACTCATCCACTCTACAAATAAGAGGTTCTATTTGAGGGTACAATGATATCCTTGAAATTCTTAAAACTTAAAATTAATTTTGTGTTCATTG
>MNCI01028249.1:337888-366081 GCA_015680685.1 Gnetum montanum
GCTTCTCTGGATTTAGTATTCAAAAAAAAGAGAAAAAAAAAAGAAAGAAAATGAAAATAAAAGTTCCAAAAAACAAAAATCACTCCTCCCTTGAATAAAACACCAAGTGATTGTATGCCTTGTTGTTATGGTACTCTCATAGTTGTCCATCATGGGGTGAAACAATGAGATGTCACTAATTAGAGGAATGGACTTGGTCCTGATCTTGGAATGACGGGTTAATGACAACTTAATCATGCTTTACACACCGGACTCACTGTGCCCTGGGTCAGTTACCTTGTGTCCCAATCTCTACGATCCCTTCTATACTTTGTTTCATCTCACTATTCGTGTAATTGTAGCTTGTGTCATGTGTAACATAGAATTCTTACCTCATTCCGATGATATTTACAAGTGTGTATTTTGTGGAATCAATGCAGATTACGTTTAACCCTTTTAGTGCCCACGAACACTTTTAAGTGTGGTTACACAAGGGCATTATAGGTTGGAACCTGCTTTGGGGAGGATCCACTTGTGTAATTTTTGTGATTTTCACTCATGCCCATCTTCCACACACCATTTCTTACCCTCAACATAATTTTCAAAACAATTTTCTTTCCTTATTATTACCCCTCTGAATTTCAACGTTCCCATGAACCATCACATCACCTTTTTCTTACCACCCAAGGTTTTATTGATAAAATCCATACCATCATAATTATTCATGCCTTCCAAACCATCTAATTTCCCTAGAACCCCTTGATCATAGCCCAATGTCCTTAATTTACAACATTGATTTCAAAACAATCCTTAAAAAATTTAGTATTTTTGTTGTGCCTATGTCCCTAGGGTCGTGATATCGCGTACGCGATGTATCGTACATGATATCACGTCACCCCCCCCCCCCCCCCCCCACAACACTTAGCATCATATTTTCCATTCACACAGGAGAGTTTTTGAATTTTTTCTCTACGACTTATGATTACGCGACCCTTGCTTTTCTAACTATATCTCACTCGCTGGTACTCCAATTTTAATTCCGTCTGAACCTACTTGAACCCAAAGTGTTCAGCTTAGTTGTGGGGGAGGGACATCTGCCAAAAAGCACCTAAATTTTTTGAAATTTATCATCGCCCAAAGGACATCATTTAGAGTAATTAATTATAACATTTAGAATAATTATGCTTAAAAATCATTTAATCCCTACGTATCCCTGGAAACTAAAATGGGAAACCACCTAAGTCATAGGACTCATTATTGTAGTTTTTCGGACAATATCACACGTGATAACATAAGATCATTAATTAAGGCAAGCAGTAAGGTATAACCTAACTTTAAAAACAACCTTACTAATGCTTGGCCCCATGTGATTGCAGATGGCCTTGAAACGTGGACAACAGGAAGGTCTTGCCCAAGGTGGAAGCAAACGATCTCAGAGAGGTGGAAGATAAGGTCCTGCTAGACAATATGCAGAATAGGAGGAGCAATCATTCAGCATTCATCAAGATGAACCTCCTACCAGATGGTTCAGGTAGGCAAAAGGAGGAGCTGCAGCAGCGCCTGAACAGGAACAACAGCTCACGTTGCTCCAAGATTTCATTCAGGCCATCCATGAAAAGTCCACATTCACTGTGGTGATTGTGGAATTGAACTTTGAATCATTTGCAAAGTTCACTCCTGAGGCCATCAGGGATCACCTCAAAGGGTCTCCCTTATGGCCTATCCTCTCTGAAAGCGGTGCCTGGTACCTAGGAGAGATGTATCAATTTTGGCACAATAGGGAGCAAGGAACCATGGTCAATATTTGTGGTGTGATAGTTGACTTCTCCATGTAGGGCATTTTGAAAGTGTTAAACCTTCCAAATACAGGGCCTATAGTTGCTCAGTTATCGACCCGTTCAGACCATGATGTGCAAAAGGATTGGTTGGAGAAGGCTTATGGCAGAGATAAAATATTTGGTGAGTTGACGACGAAAGAGAGGTTTTACTTCAACATTGGAACATATCATCTCTTCCCCACAAAGGACCTGAAAATAATATCAACCTATGTGGCTAGAGGATGTGCAGTGTTGATGGAAAAGGTTAACGCTAACCTACCCCATCTATATTTAACAGAGATCCTGAGGCGATTCGAGAAATGAAAGATAGGGAAAATGGTGTTGCCTTTCCCTTTTCTTATCAAAAAGCTTTGCCGACGTGCTGGTATTCAGGGGTACACCAATGATGTCCTCCAAAAATCCTAGACTTCTTCATATGCTGAATTGCTAAAGGCACCAGCTCCAAGAAAAAGCACTGGCGAAGAGCTAGGACCAGAACAAGAAGAAGAAGAGATGGTTGGACCAGCTATAACTCAACTTGCAGGACCCAGTCAACCTCTAGGCATGGGTCCTAGCCAACAACAGGAAGCAGGGCCCATCACAGGCCAAGATCAATAGCTGCTACAAGACTACAGACTGTCGATGAGCCATCTTAGGGCCATTGCTGAGACGGGCAGTTGGGGAAGTCGTGATGACGCAAACCTCTTCCGCATCATTGATGATTCCATTCAACCTACAGTTTCATTGGATCGCACAAGGGGGGAAGTATCCATTCACACAGGAGGAGGGGAAAGTAGATGGTCACAAAAGATCTCAAGAAATGTGGCATCTTTCCAAGTGTAGTTAAAGACTAGTGAAGGGGCCACTGTGGTGGTCATGCAACACCAGAATGTTTTCAGAGCTATAGAAGTGGTCATGGACCACATCAAAGAATCCTTCAATGTACCTGTTGTGCCACCGACAGATCTTACAAGAGCACAGGATGCTCAAACTTTGGTCGGAACCTCAATGACTCCTATGAAACATGAGGATGCACTTGATCGATTGCTCTAAATAGGGCAAGTAATGACGTCCCTATTTGACATCCCTTAGAATGTTACAGTAATTCAATCAGACCTCATTTCCACAAATGGGAAGCTAGTATTAATAGAAGTGAGGGTTGAGCATGCGGAAGCAGAAGTGAAGAAATTACAAGAGCAACTCGTAACCCTACAAGCAGCACAACAAGACCCTCTGTAATTTGTTCCCATAGACCAGCTAGATAACTTTAGAACTGAGCAACTAACCAAATTAATTGTAGAGAACAAAAAGGTGGTTGACAAAAAGGAGAAGGCTATTTAGGATGCCTCTGTAGCATAGGCACAAACTCATGTGCATCTTAAGGCACTTAAGGCCTTACAAGAAGAAAACAAGCAGCTTGTTGCAAACAACCTTCGATTGACCACTACGGAAAAGCAAAAGAACATTCTCGAGGAACACTTCCATCAATTATGAGAACAATTCATCTAGGTCAACTGAGATGTAAGCTGTTTAGCCAAAGAGAATTGAACCCTCTCGATGGAGGAGGTACGCGCCATTCATCAAAAGTCAACTATTGAGATAAGCGCATGGCAAAACGAGCCTAAACAACATGAGAAGCTGAAGGAGCACTTCTGCAATCAGGTGGGGATGTATAAACTGATCCTTGAAAAGGAGATCCATATGGCCAAGGCCCAAATCAACACTATCAGTGCTCAACACACTGACTGGTGGGCCATATTGGACACATATGCCTTCACCCACCAAGCGGAAGTTAAAAGTTGGGACCAGCAAATTCAAGATCTGATGGAATACATGGAGTTGGAAAAATCTGAGATATGCCAACCTTGCCATGTTAATAGCAGGGTGCCCGAGGTCAAAGCTCGAGTAGTAGGTAGCAACCACCCACATCAAATACAAAGAAAAATTTGCAGAGCATAAGAAGCTATTAGAAAAGCTGGAAGTTGCAAATTCTGAACTTGAGGTGGTAAAAGCCAGCTACCAAGGACAGAAAGGTGTCGCAACAGAATTGGCTCGATGGCTAGCAGATTTTTAGGAGTACAAGGATAAAGCCAGTACCTATGAGGAGGAACTATGGGTGTTCGTGGCTTGGTATGTCAAGGCCAACCAAATATTTCCGCAACTACCCTGTCTGTGGGAAGTGTCGACTCCATCAAACGTTGGAACATTAGCATGGAGATGCATGGCACAAGACCCTCGAACCGAACAGGAAAAGCTCCAAGCCATACTTCAATGCCATCAAGCCTCAAAACCTGGAGCACAAGACAAAGGGAAAGCACCAATGGAGGAGCCACCACCACCTAGAACTACAAGAGTTCCATCCATTTTTGTAGGTGTAGAACATTTGTGTTGTGTCTTTATTTTGTTTTCATTTCACACTGTAGCATAGTCCCATTTTCACCATCCAATAATCCCACACCTATCCACTGTGTAACTGTAACTCAAGGATGAGTTTTCATTCAGTCGTGGGGGTATGATGAGTCGTGTTTTGGGCAACCACGATATTGTGTACTCGATATCCCAGCTAAGTCGCGATATCGCGGCCCATTTCTAGTTCTATAAATAAGAGGTGGCTCTCCCTTGTTTTGCAATCCAGATTTAGTCCCTTAGCGAAACTCTGGTAGTTTTATCCCTCCAAAGATAGAATTATTTTCCAGTGTATGCCCTCAATGTGGTGAATGTAATTGTATGGCATCCTTTATTCAAGTGTGATGTACTTTGACATGCACATGATCGGCAATAAAGATCGAGATTACTTCATCATTGCAGCATTCACTTAGTTTAATTAATTATTTAATTGTTATTTATTGCTTTCCTAGTTAATATCGTCTCACCCTTATCTCATGTTAAAACGCAGAATGAGTACGACTTGATTACAAGCATTTAAGTGTGACTACTTGGTAACCCAGTAGCATACCTAGGATCTATGCTTGGTAATCCCAGTGGTAGTCATGCACAAGATGTGTATAGATAATCAAGGAACGGATGCTCATCGCACTTAGGCTAGATTAGATTTTCTTACCCTTTCTCTCTTAACTTAGTTAATATTACTTTCCATTGCCTTCAGGAGTAGCATTAGATTAGAAACCCATCATACACCTCACTCTAGACTAAACCATACATGACAAAGCTAATACTAGTCCAGGTGGGAAGACAGCGAACTACGACCTAAGGCTAACTGTCTAGATGCCACAACTAGTCCGTCTACGGAGTTCGACCAGATCGCATGTGTAATGCTCGTATTCGTATGGTTGAGTGTAGGGGTACCTCGCCACTCATCAATAACTACTCAACTAAGAGAACAGAGCATCATACTTTGCCAAAAATCAACTATCCTTATACAAATAATAGAACTCATCCTCCTTAGCCTAAGCATATTGGGTAGACACATAACAGGCTTTAAAAGATGTCAAAAAATCATCCCATGTCACCTCTTGGCCAATCCATCCCTTGGTCTACTCTTTAGTCATCCATCAACATCAGGCAATACCAACCAATTAATAGACTGCCAAGTGTGTTTGTTGAACCAATGAGCAACCCATCAAATCAAAAGCCTTTTGCAATTCCTCCAACCATTCTGTAGCTATAGTAGGATCCTTAGTGCCATCAAATTTAGTATGTCCCAACTTTTGAAATGTCTCTACTAATTTTCTATTGATAGGCTACTTGTTTGATTCTCCTAAGCCTCCACTACCGCTACCACTACCACTTCCCACTTCCCTAACTATGGGATTGGGAGCATTACTAGTTGCAACATGGTAGTCCAAGATCTGTAACAACTATTGTATAAGATTTGGTTGCCTATTTGCATGGCCACTGCTAGATGTTCAAGGAAGATGCTCCTACCCATCATTAGGCCCTTCTAATCTACAAGCCCCACTAGCATCATGACCACATCTACTATACATATCTATAACCTAAAATCACAAATGGGTGAGTACCCCAACCATCACACGACATTGCAATAAACTAGCTCTAATACCATAATGTAACACCCCATCCTAGCTAGGGTAGGGTAATGCCTAGGATCACTAGTAATCTTACAATGGAAGCATGATAAACTAAAAACTAATGATGTGTAGAAATACATTCTATTAAGGAAGGTTAAACTACACAAAAATCCCATGCCAGACCAGCAACTAAATATACATTACAATGAGAAAATGGAATATCTCTACATAAACCAAAAATCTACACTATTCTCACAAGATACAAAAACACATAAACATCATCATCACATATATTAGAGTACAAAGAGTTTCATACAATTATAAATAGGCCATATTCCTATATATGGAAATATACAATAACCAAGCCTTGAAGGATTTTTCCTCCTCTACTCTCCCTCTCTGTTCTCACCTGGGCCCCTATGACTTCCACCTGTAATTAAAGAAAGTTAGTAAAAAATTGAGTGGAAATTCTTTACACTTCCCCTTCTAGATGGCCCATAATTGCTACCATGAAGGAGAGGAGTGGGGGTACAAGGCAACCTACATGACTTTTTAGTCTTGTGCATGCTAAGAGCAACTCATGAACACACACGTATTACACATACCACTAGCATCATCATTATTGAAGAGGATAGATGGTTATAATACAATCACAAATAAAGCCATGGTCTAACATAATCTATCATCTATTCATCACTCCACACATCACAAGCCTTTCCACTATCATTCCCCTACCATCATACCTACGCTAGACCATTAAACAATCCATGACTCACAAATTGATACTATCATATACATAGCCTGCATGTCTTTTATTAGTCTTTTATTTATCCAACAGATGATAGGATCCGTCAACCTATGACCCACAACCACTAGCCTTCTGGAGGACTAGCAATAGGGACAAACGCACCTATGCCATGTACTAGTTGTAGGGACAAACACACCTACACTCTTCCAGTCTCAAGATGAGGCCTAAGAGAGGAGCCTCATCGATGCATCATAGTGGGGATCAATTCATACTACTTCTAGGGTGTCTCATGATGAATTGGTCCACACCCTCATGCTAGCACCACCCCCACCAATGACCATCACAAGTGTCGTCGTGAAGACATGTACACATTATGATTAGCTTAAGCCAACACATGTCATAAGTACAACACATCCAAACAAACATAACATGATCACATATACCTACACTAAGCATTCACATTTATGTCATGAAAACAATATCACTATTTAACAAAATAAATTTTTTATGCCATAGCCAAATTTCTAGCACTACATGCAATTCCACAAAATGACCACTATAATAACTCTCAAAATGATATATGCTCAAAGAGAAAAACCAATTCTGCTATTAGAAAGTACTTCCCAAGACAATCCCAATGACACTAAGTTCACCTAAATCGAACTTCTAGAAGCAAAGTTATGTGTGTCCAAATTTTAATTACTAAAATAATAATTAATAATATTTAATTATCACTTGGAAGGATTGAAACTCCAAAAAATTCTTGCGACATAATAAGCCCCTAAAAATATAATATTTCAAGCATACCAAGCTCATCAACATCACATATCATATTTCACAAGTCCACATCATACCATACATCGCATATATCTTAATAAAAAATTCATAAGCAAAGCCATACAATTTCAAGAAATATGCAAAATAACATGTCCAAGCTCAATCTTTTAGTTATCTGCCTCACATGGCCACATTGCATGAACATATGCACTAATCTAGCACAAAAATACAGGGAAAAGGCAAAGACAACCTACTAATTAAAATTGTTTGGGCAGAAAGGCTAAAATAAGTAGAAAACCCTAAAAAATCTAGTAGGATGTCATTTTGCTCTGAACAAGCTCCACACCCACGTAGATATGACCTCAACAATCCCAAATCTAGGTTTAAAGCAAGCAAAAGCCATCCACAATACTAGAATTCATGGACAAAGGATGAAAAATGGAACAAAATGAGGGGAAAACAAAGAGGTAGGAATTAGAAATCTATTTCTATTCACATGAAAATAGAAACCAAAAACCCAAATGATCATGTGTGGTGCACACAACAAAAGAAAGATGGCAGTGTTATTATTTTTTTTTTTGTTAACACTTATAAGCATAATGCATGTTATCCTAATTCAAAGGCATTTTCTCTTTTATGCACATCACATGCATAAGTCAACGTTACTTTACTTTTTTTAACTTTATTTTATTTTACTTTTTCGCCATGTGATTTTCATAAGCTAATATATTTTTTTCCTCTACAACTAATACCATGACTTCAATCATGCATAACAAACACACTAGGACTCCAAATCAAAATCCATTTGAACCTATGAGATCCTCATCAAACACTCTACACATTCACATGTCAAAATCACACCTAAACATCATGCAACATAGCACTATAGTGCAAATGCATAAACACCAAAATCACACATAAAGCATAAAGACATGCCAAATAGGTGCTCTTGTACCCCAATCCAACATCCCTACTAGCAACATTGCATAGGGCTAGTGTACATAATCACATTAGTTAAGTATGTAAAGACATCATACACGTAACATAAATATGAAGCCTCATAACATATAAAATACATTTATATTAAATTAACTCATCCCTAACAACCCACTAGGACTTCACACATAATGAATAAATCATAAGTGTATGATAATACCTAATGTATCTGGATGGGATGTAACATCCAAAACTTAAGAAAATGGATGAGACGATAAACCAATAAATACCAAAAAAATAATATGAAGACATATAAATTTCTATGGTAGCTAGGGACTAGGATAAAAAGCTCCAAGGTTCAAGGTGGTTCAAAGTGTATGGGGAAATAAAAAGTGTACTACACAAAGATAGCCAAAAAGAACACCATCAATCTATATCATAGACCATCCTCAACTGTCCATACAATTGTTCATCCAACAATTGCATCATATACAAAAATCACATATGTGAACATCTCCCAAACATCTTCCAAATTTTGCCTCCTTTTTGAACAACAGCAAAAAGGAGAGGGAGAGAGAGAACACTCTAGGATCCTAACCATTGACCTCAATTTCATCATCAGACTCCAAATCAGCAACCACTCTAGATGGATGATAAGTCTCCTCCTCCTCATCATCATCATTGCTAGTGTTGGAGCTGGTGAAATGCTACTCATCATCATCTAAAGATTCTATCTAATGAACATGGGCCCTCTAGGGATGAATCTTCACTCAAAACTGAGATGAAACTAGTACATCAAGTTGAGCTAGAGCCTATTGGGAAGATGAGGAAGTTCCCTTCCTCTGATAAGTATCATCAATAGGTACCCATTTGGACATGGCCCTGAAGATACTCTTCATGACCTACTACTTAAATGATCTAGGAGCATCACCCGAAGGACATGGAACATGATGCTTAGGCTACATTGGAACATGATGCTTAGGCTACATGGAAACATGATGCTCCCCTTGGACATGAGTTGGTGGTACATCAAGCTTAGAATCTAATTTCATCCTTGAGTCATATGCATGAGAAGATCTAGTTGCTACAAAATGCCTCAATGATGCAAGAATATCCTATTCACTATTAAAAGTAGGAGTAGTGGTCTCCTTGAACTACTTCCCATCTGGAGATAGAGGTATGCCAATAACATCCATTCTCTTACACATGTAAGAGTGATTCCTCCCAAGCATCCAAATAGTAGGAGCAAATGTTCAAAGTAGCTTCTTCAGTGAGGAGTTGAGCTATGCACCAATAGATTTGGACCTCCTCAACTAAGGAGAGGCCCTAAAGGATGATGCCTCTTTCTTCTTCTTTTCTGATGAAGGTGCCCTGGTGCTCAATCCTGCTTCTACTGCATGAGAGTGGCTCCTCTTTTCAACATACATATTAAGGCTTCTCTTTCCTTTGAACAAAGGCATCTTTGGAATTGGTACATCCCTCTAACATATCAACAAACTAATGAGATAATGGTTCCCAAGGATTCTCTCCTTGGCATACAAACTTAGCATGTCTCGATAAAGAGTATGTCCCAAATCTAGCAGCTATCCTTAAACCTATGTTGGGTGCTGGTGCTTCTAAATTGGGACATGTAGGAGCTTGGTGTGTTGTTGGAACTCACTCTTAATCTCTTCTTCGGTGGTGCCCTAGACATTCCTATCTTCTTGTAGGACATAGTTGTTGAAATCATTGTTGGTGGTGGAGCCTTAATTGTCTCTATGAGGTCATCTTCAAAAAACAAGACAAAAGAATGAACGTTTTGACTTTTATAGCAACACCAAGCAAGGGCTTTTGATGAGAAATAAGATGCCTCTATTGGAAGATAGTTGTCTCCTCCATGATTAAAAATCAAAGTAGACATCTTCTTTTCACAATAGACATCTCTGCCATAGTGCAGGATATGACAAGCAAACATCTCATCTTATGGATAGATGTCTTGATGTAGATGTCTCTTTCTTAGAGTAGAAGTCTCTTAAAAGATTTCTTTAGGTAGATGTCTCCCCTGAAATAGGCTTAATAGGATGGGATTCGAGAAAATCTAGCAAGAGGTATAGTCTTAGAGAATATACATTATTGAAAGAAAACATACCTCTACTTACCTTTCTTATTGAGGAGAATGGAGGTTCTTATAATGCTAGAGAGTGAGATTTCGCTCTTAAGGTTTCTCTTTTTACACAAACTTCTTATATCTTCAAGGCTTGACCTCCCATCATGAATTTTTTGGATCGAGTCTCCTCATTCCCCTGTTCCTTCATTTTAACTCTCCATTATTTCTTAATCCCTTTGGTTTTTTTAATAGTCCAATTCTTCCTATGGTCCTACATAGATTCCCTTCTTGGTACATTTTGGTAAGACCAAGGAGCCTTATGTATTTTGAATGATAGAAATTTAAGTTGCATTTCCATTTCTTATGTCCAAATTTATGACAATAATAGCATCTAACCCTTCTATTATAGTGAGAGTGACTAGAATGATCAAATCTTTAAGGACCCTTTGATGGATGGGAGCTTCTTCTAATCAAAATATAGTATCTTTGTTACTTGCAATAGCATTTGATTGAGATGGAATTGGTAAAGGTGATTCATCTTGCCTATAACATCCAAGCCCACTCTTATCATGTGGACTTCTTCCTTATCCTAATACCATCTGAAGGGATTCATTTCCCTTTGCCAACTTTTCATTCACAAGTTTGACATCTGCAATTTCTACTTTAACCTACTCATAGGACAAGCTTAGTTTTTCATTCTTAGTCCTTATATCTAAGAGTTCTTTAGTAAGATTAGAAATTTTTAAATTCGAGAAAGAAATTTTTTTATCCTTTGTTTTAACTTACTTATTTAATTTTGTGCAAGGATTTTGAAAAGATAATAATTCATTACATAACAAATCAAACCTTTCTTCCTCATTGAGTTCATCATTTGAGATGTCAATGTCATCATCTGTGAGAGCCATACAGATGATATATGAATTTTTACATTGTCTTCCACCTCTTCTTCACTTTGCTCCACATCATCCCAACATGTGTAGAAATTGGTCTTTTTCATCTCTTCATTATTTCTATCCTTTCATTTTCACCTGCTATTACTAGGATATCTAGAGGTCACATGGCCTCTTCCACCACATACCCAACATTCTATAGAGAAAAAATCAAAATTAGAATTAGAAAAAAAATTTCTTCTTTCCTTACCTTTTTTTTTATTGAAGCTCTTGTCATTTTTTTCCATAAGTCTTTGTATCCCTCTAGAGAGAAGAGCTATCTCCTCTTCACTACTCACATCTTTCTTTGTAGGTTCCTTTTCCTTAGCAACTAATTTTAGAGCAGTGGGCTTTTCTTGTATTGCTTATTCACTTATGATATTCATTTCATAAGCAATGAGAGAACTATGAAGCTCTTCGAATTTAAGTTTTGAAAAATCCCTAATTTCTTCCATTACAATCACCTTTAGCCTAAATTCTAGTTGTAATGTCCTAATCATTTTAATAATAACATCACTTTTGGGTAAATCTTTACGAGCACCTCTAATGGTCACTTCAATATCATTTTCTCTAGAGAAGTAATCTTTTATTTTCTCACCTTCTTTCATTTTGAGCTTATAATACTCACTTTGTAAAACTAACAATTTATATTGTTTAACTATTGAGGTTCCTTCATATGTAGCCTCTAAAGTTTCCAAAATTTCTTTGGTCATTTTATAACCAACTACTCTATTAAATTCAAATTTATTCAAAGCACAGTATAAACAAATTTTTACCTTTGAATCAAACATGAACTTATCTCTTTCTTCTTGTGTCCATTTGTTCCAAGGCTTGATGGTCTTTATGGTACCATCAATGGGCAATATGTAGCCTTAGAGGATGGACTCCCATACTTCAAACTCCATCGATTTGAAGAAGTCCTACATCCTTTCTTTCTAATAGGAAAATTCAAATCCATTGAACATGGATGGCTTTGTGTAAGATGTCTCCTCCATTGTTCCCTCTTGGAAGTTGATGTAGAAGCAGAGTATCAAGTGCTAATACAACTTGAGGATCATAGAACTTAGAAGGGGAGGATGAATAAGTTACCCAAATCAAAATTTAATTAACACAAAAACCACAAGCAATTTAACATGGTTCCCTAACTTGCGTAGTCCACACTCTAAGGGTAGTTTGCTTACATACCTTTGGACTTAGTTTTTCTCAAATTGTGGTTTGAAAAATATCACACCCTATATAGCTCTAAGCTTTGCTCCAAAGTGATTCATTGTTGTGAATCCACTCAACCTTGCAAGGTCCTAAAAAGCTTAGAATGTAATTTCTAGGATCCCACAACCTTTACAACTTGATCTCTACTTCAAAGTGTTGTGACGCTACACCAACACTCAATCCTGTAGGATTTCAATAAGCTCAAGATGATGCCTTCTCATAAGATGCACATCAACTCTAATGGGAAAATAAGAAATAGAAACACAAATTACAAGGAAAGGATGCAATTGATTTGTTGGTCCTTGTATTTTGAGGCACAGTACAAAATTACCACAATAATACAAAAGATGGTACAATGAAGTACAAAAATACAATAGAATAATGTTCACAATGATTGCTTGATGTTGACACTTTCTTGCTCAAAAATCTGCCTTTTGTCCAAGAGAATGAAGTCTTCTTATAGTCTTAAAGTTTCTAAAATCACCTCAGACTTTGTGTGATAGCTATCTAACTACTAAGGGAGACATCTTTTTCAAGATTGATACATCTCACTGCATAGACTTCAATTTAGGGGAGATGTCTCTCCACCAAAGGAGACGTCTCTAAGAAAACATATTTATGGAGATGTATTCTACAAATAAAAGACATTTACTATTTTTGAAAGATGTCTTCTCTAGGTCTTCTTCACTTCGACCAAGACGTCTTCTGCTTCTGGGAGAATTCTTCTCAACATTTGGGCTTTGCTTCTTGAGGCTTCCTTTCATTAATTTGGCTCATCCTTGATCTTAGAAGGAACTTCTTCATTTTGTTGTAGTCTTCATGTTCATCCTTGCTCCCACTTTTCTAATGAGGTCCTTGTTCAAGCTCTCTTAAGTCCTTGTAGTACTCACTTTGACATCTTCTTGTAGTTCTCATTCCTTGAGTCTTCATTCATGTTTGACAAGTCCTTGTTATCTCCACTTTGACATCTCTTTATAGATGTCATCTCTTGATCTCTCCTTTAGTCTTAATCCATGTTCTTACCCTACAAACATCCTTGTTTTTTAATTTTCTTAATGTTTTGACATACCTAAAGGTCAACAAGGCTATGTAGAACACATCTGTGGCTAAAGCTCAAACATACGCACATGCCAAAGCCATCACTACCTTGGAAGAAGAAAATAAGAAAATTATTGCAAACAACATAAGGTTGATGAATATTGAAAAGTAGAATAATGTTCCTGAGGAAAGCATTCATCAATTATGAGAACAATATATCAAATTCAACCAGGATATGAACAAATTGACCAGAGAGAAAAAAACCTTATCAAAGAAAGAAGTTTATTCCATCTACTAGAAGTTAGTAATTGAAATAAGCACATGGCAAAATGAGGTCAAAAATCATGAAAATGCTCAAGGAACACTTTAAAGATTAGGTAGACAAGTATAAACAAATTAATGATAAAGAAATCCAAATGGATAAAGCCAAAATTAGTTTAATCACTGCACAAACACTTGATTGGTAGCCCATTCTAGATGGCATTGAACATGTCCACCAAGTTGAACTAAAAAACAAGGACCTACAGATAGAAGATCTTACCAAGTACATGGGGTTAGCCAACCTTTGGTATGCTAACCTGGCCATGTTAATAGTAGAACAACCAAGAAATGAGCTTGAGCAAAAGGTAGCAACAATTTATCTAATGTACAAAAAAATAGTTTGCATATCAAAAGGATGCACAGTAGAAACTACATGTTGGAGACTCTAAGCTTGAAATAGTTAAAGCTAGCTACCAAGGGTAGAAGGATGTAGTAGCAAACCTGGCATGCCATATGTCTGATTATCACGAACTAAGAAAGGTGTCCAGGGCATTTGAGGAAGAGAGAAGGTAGTTTGCAACATGATATGTGAACACTAACAAGATGCTCCCACAACTGCCATACCCATGGGATGTACCAATGCCATCAAACATTATGAAATTTGCATGGATGGTACATGATTCTAGGAAAGAAGAGGAGAAACTTTACGCACTCCTAAACTGATATCAATTTCATAAGCTTGATGATAAGGGGATGAAGCCAATGGAGGAACCTCCACCACCTAGAACATAAAGGCTACATCGAGCTATTTTGTTTTGTTTTGTCTTGTTATTTTCAACTATGTTAATTTTGTAAAAATACCACTAGAACCACAATGCAACATTCAAAGTCATGTATATAGAAAGTTATGTCAAGTTAAGTATACCTCTCAATTTTGTAAGGGACTCTATCCTCCTTTTATTTTAACTTGAGAACAAGTGTTTAGTCAATCGTGGGGATATGATAAAATCCATTTTTGCCAACCACGATATCATATCAATGACATTGTAGCTTATCCTACATCATTGTCGATACAATCTATTAGAAACTGTGTGATCCTATAAATACCAACTGATGAGTGGCGAGATACCCCTACACTCAACCATACGAATACGAGCGTAGCACGCGCGATCCGGTCGAACTCCGCAGACTAAGTGCCTACACGCCCATGGAACACTTAGGGTTAATCATTCATTATCTTTCCAAACTTACTTGTAGTTGTCATGGTGATGGTTAAGTAAGTATGAGGTATATGATTTTTATAGCTTTTTATGTTTTATCTCCTATGCTAATGACTTGAAGGGTAGAGAGATTAATTCCTAACTTTAACTAATGAACTAAGTATAAATTACCTAGCGTCAGCATCCATTCCCACTTACCATACACACCCTGAACTAATGCAACCGTGGCTACCCAACGCTAGTCATTGCTGGCATCACCACCCGTAATGCACGTGTTCGAAGTGGTCGTACTAAGGCACTTAACTAGGAGAGAAGGGTTGAGAGAGAAAGCAATAAATAATAGGTAAGAAATAACAAGTAATAAATAACAATAATAAAATCTTATTCCATGCACTGCAAGGTTTATCCAAGAAGCTCGTCTTTATTGTCTTACACAAACTTGTGTTCAGGTACAATGTTTGCTCGAATAAAGATCCGTTCACTTTAGGACTCCTACTGTGGGCACATGGAAAATATTCTATCTCTAGAGTGATCAATCTGCCAGAGTTTCCCTACTATCTAGCCTAGGATGATGAAACAAGGGGGAGCCGCCTCTTATTTATAAATATGACAACGCACTGCGATATCGCGTACGCGATATCGCGAGGGAGGATGTGATATCGCGTACGCAATATTGCAGCCCATGTGATATTACAGCCCATGCGATATCACGTCCCATCATACCCCCATGACTAAATGAAAACTCGTCCTCGAGTTCCTTACAATAATATCGGGAAGGTATGGGATTATTGACTAAAAATGAAACTAATGGGATGACATGTGAACGGATCATCATTACAAGACTTGACAAAACTGGTGTTCATGACAACAAGAGTGAACACCTTATTACATTGACATCAGGCCTTAGTTGGCAGCTGAGAGAGAAGAGAGAAAAAAGTGTTGCTACTACCAACGCCAAGATTGCGCCTTTCGTTGTCCATCCGTAAGCACACCATCGGTCTTGCTTCTTGCATAGCTACTTCAGCACTGCTCCATTCCAAGTGGTCTCTCTAGATCCGGTCTGTTGTTGCATGATCGCCATCTGCACACACAACACAATTTTATATTAGCAAGGGTAAATGAATCATCATGTAATTGATACTTTGCTTTGGTGTAAGTCCATTGGCTAGGTTGTGGTATGGCTGATACGGATCTGGAGATATATTAATGATGACTACTGAAGGTGTAGGGGTTAGGAAAAAATTGAAAAAATCAGGGCTAGGAGAAAATTGAAAAAATCGGGCCTTGTACCCCCATGACTAATCGCGAACCTTCAGTAGTGTTAGAATGGAGAAAGAAAGAGGAACAAGAAAGATGAGGAAAAAGAGACAACTATAGCATTGATGAAATGGATTTAGAGATGGGAATGAACAAAGTAAAAATAGATTGCAAAAATGTTAGGGGAAAGAATTTAACTAGTGCCCCAGATAGGAATGTTAGTGGGTCCTCCCCAAAGCAGGCTCATGCCCTTAATGCCCTGACAAACCCACATTCAAAGAGTCCATAGGCTCTAGGAATGTCATTTGGAACAAGAGTTAAAGTCTTAACCATAAGAATTTACCAAAAAGGAAATAATGTATCTACCAAAATATATACTAATGATACAACCAACAATGAGGTGAACAATGGAGAGAAGGATGGAGAGAAGAAAATGGAATGGAATCCCAAGAACAAGGTGGTGTACAACCCCTTGTGTGTTTCATGATTAATGTGACTTGGCAAATCTCATTCCAACTCCGGCCTCAAACCAACCACATCCAATGACTTCGCATCAATGCACCCAGTTAATCCATCCCCTTGAATAACAAGAATTCTTCCCCCAAGAGTCACCACCATTTCGATGAAACAAGGAGGAGAGAATGGGAAGCAAGAAGGGCCTTAGTTAGAGGGAACATTTTTTGTTCCATAACCAGTGCTTGTAGGCCAAGGAATTATTTTTTTAAGGGGTGTGCTTTGAATTCTCACTTTCTTTCTTTTTGTATTTTGTGTTTTTATGCGTGAGAACCACACCATGCAAAGAATTCTTATTTTTATTATCTCAGCTTCCGATCATTGGGTAACATCGGAATGACAAGAAAACTCAAGAAGAAAACATCCAAGCACCCAAGAGAATGGCCAACACAAAAGCATCAAGTTCCCTTAAAGTCACACCCTTTTCAAACCTTGAGTCCTTAGTTTGAGAAATGCCTAGTCGCCGATTCGTTAAAGTTCTTATTATGAAGGGGACTATACATTTCCAAGCCAAGAGAGACCATAGAAACTGGTGGATGGATAGATGAAGTGAACTCATTGCCTGCCATATCAAAAGAAACATACCTTAGTATCAACATCATGACTTAAAGGTAAAAATCAAATATTAGCAATCAATATGAAAATAGTTCATACCATCCAGAAGAACACTTATTGGGTGACAAACTTACACGGTGGATCACACACACAAACACACAAAAAATGAAAAAGTATAATGATGTTGAAAAAAAATAAGAAAAGTTAAAGAAATTTGTAAAACAAAAATGTGTAAGACAAAAACGTGTAAAAAAATGTGTAAAACAAAAACGTGTAAAACAAAAACGTGCAAAACAAAAATGTGTAAAATAAAAACTAAAAAGAACGGAGGGCCCCCAAATGATTAGCATAGGTGGCCATCTCCCCCATGACTGAATTGCAAGGGACAAATATGAAATAATGAGCATCTATTTGAATTTTGTAAAAGTGTCTAACTTCTTCCCACTGATGTTCTCAAATTAAGGGGTGAAAGTTGGCGACGCTCATACTCCAATGTATCTATGCCTCCGTTGTTAAGATGAGTTGTACTCCCAGTTCATTCCTTGCATATTGGTTTTCTCTTTCTAGTAGCTGTCAACCACGGGGTGTCTACTACTAGTGTGGTTGCTACATACACGCACCTCTGAATTTGTGTTTCTTGGACACATCGATTACATGGAAGAGATGCTGAACATTTTTCCATGTCATCACCCTCTGAGTCACTGTATGTGATGCACGAAACTTTCTTCTTCTCGATCTTTTCCTAAATATTTATCTTAGATATCTGCAAGGAAAGATCGCGAATCCCTAGGTACGCATCTACTGTACTTAGCCATGACCTTCCCATTATAATTGGGAAGCACCCATTGTTGCAGTTAACTTCTATCACCAGGAAGTCAGCTGGGTAAGACCAACCACACGGAGTGGTAATGATCTCCTCCACCAATTCCAAGGGAATGGTGATGGACTGGTCTGCCAGCTCTAGTTGAATGTTACTCTTCTTAAGTTGGGGCAAGTTCCAAGCTTGATACATCTCTTGTGAAATTAGGTTAACTCCGGAACCTGAGTCAAGAAGAGCCTTACGTGGTTTGTTCCCGGTGATTTGTAAATAGATTAAGACACTTCCAGGATTAGTTAGTTTCTTAGGAAAGTGGCCTACCTTGATCCAGTTGGTTATGGTATGCGTTAACATAATCGTATGTGTATAGCTCTGTTGGACTGAAGGGTGCTTCGAAGTTTTAAATGGTGGAGGAGTGTACATAGGCTCAACCGCTTGTTGTTGTGAGAGCTTGTCTGGGCTTCTGGTTTTGAAGAAAGGTCTTCTCTTTTTACAATTGTCAGAACCAGTAGCAGGTTGAATGTTTACTGCTCTCGTAGCATGGCGTTGCTACGATTGAGTGGGGAATTCCCCTTGCATTGTTGGAGTAGGAGGTGTTGTGGGAACTACCGGTGGAAGAGGTGCGGATGGAGTTGGAGGATGGTAAGTATGAGGGGTGCCTCCCAGATGAGAAGGAGTCCTCCTAAAGTACTCCCAAACTTGGTAGTAATGTTGGGGAGTTGTGTGACTCATAGAGTCACTTGGAGCAATCGACTGCTGCACATAATAGCCATAAGGATCAGGTTGTTGGTAAGGGTATTGTTGTTTCGACGATGGGATCCCCCATGACTGTGGGTATTGCCACTATTGATGTTGTCCGATGGGTTGTGGTGGAGTTCCACTTGGATAGTGCATTAGTGGTTGGTGGAACTACCTTGGGTTACCTTGAGGATAAGGTAACCTTCAGGGTGTCTGCCGTTGGTTAAGTCTCAGATTAAGTGCATACACCCCAGACTTTTGTAGATGTGAGATGATTGGACAATATCCCTTGGGATGATCATAATGGTAGATCTTACACCCATAGTCATCATCTGTGTCTGAATCCACAACTTCATCGGAGATAGTAATTTTCCCCTTACCCTTGTTATGTGTAGGGCCTGAATTTCTCCGCTTTGTCTTATCTTTGTTACTACTTTGTTCCTCCTTAGACTCCTCTACAATTTTCAAGGCAGTTTCAAGTCTGGAGTCTAAGGAATCCCACAATTGATCCATCTTAGCTGATACTTCTATTGTTAGTTTTTGAATCGACAAGGTTTTTCTATTCACCAACTCTTCGAGTGGTGACTCATCCTCTTCATCGCAAAATTTCACCCCCTTCTTCTGAAGGGAGGGATCACGGTTGTATTATTCTACACTCTCTCTTTTTCGTAGTTCACCTTCTTCTTTTGCTACTTGTTCCAACAAGTGATGAAATTCATGGGCTCTAAGTTCTGATAGTCTCCATTAGGCATAAGTCCCAAGGGTTCTCCTCGTCTCATGTCTGAGCCCATCTACGATGTGGCGAAGTTGATCCCATTGAGCATATCCATGGCCCAGGCAATGATGTAACAATGTGTAGTAGCGGGCCATGGCAGCATCCAAGGGTTCATGAGTTCCTTGCTTCCATCCTTGGACCTGCTTATGCAAGTTAGACACTCTAGAGTATGTTTGATACTTATCATTGAAGAGTTCTAACATCGTACTCCACCTCCTAATGGTTTCTAGCTCTAAGGACTGGTACCAACTCTCTACTTCCTTGGTGAGTGTCCTAGGAAATAACTTTAGTTTCTGCCACTCGTTTTCTATATTTTGCAAGGCACAGGCATCGTAGAATTCCTGTAAATGATGCTGCAGATCGGGATTGTATCCCCCCTCAAAACGTGGGATATTATTCATGTCTAAGCGTTTGATCCGACTATCTTTTAAATGCCTTATTGGTATTCTTACTACCTTCGTTATATTGAGTATACTTCGGGTTGCAAGTAGGAACTCGTCATGATCATCTCTTTCATGACTCCTGTGATGTCTTCGTTGTTCCCTGCTTTCCCATCATTCATGCCCTTGTCCTCTCTCTCGACTTTCTCGTCGAGGTCTCTCATTTTTCCTACCTCTATCCTCACCGTTATGTTCATGATGGTTGCACCCAGATGTGGAAGGAGAGGGTGAATGATGAGATGAAGGAGAAGAGGAAGGGGAACCATCATCATGGCGATGCTTCTTGCCTTCTCTTCGGCTGCTACGGCCCCGATTGTGGTGACGATCTAAGTGCTCATCTTTATTATGAGTTATTGTTCCCTCTGTGAACAGTTGGTGTTCAAGGGGATCAGAACCAGGGTTGTGTATCGTGGATCATAGGTTCTGATACCCCACCTCCTCATTATCGTTAGGAGGGGGAACATCTTTTGATAGCGAACCCGTTATAAATGGTTCACCATCTCTGATTTCACTAAGGATGTACGAGACCTCCTTTCCCTTCAACAGTGTATGTTGGCTCTCCTGCCTTGAGTCCATCATACGTTGTGCTTCTATGGGATAATAATCCCTTGAGTCAAAATCTGCTACAACGTATTCAGCATAAAGTTGTGTCATGCCAATCTATGCCAGAGCACGGAGAAGCATGTTTGGGACTTCTCGATCTGGAGGTAACACTATGTTACCTTGCAAATCTCTCTAGCGCATCTGTTCATCTTGATGGAGGATAAAAGTAAAGTTAGGGATATACTCATCGGGATGAGTATATGTCAACCTATATTGTTGAGGAATTGGCGAATTTCGGTTATGTGTTTTTGATTGCCGACTGTTTCGTGTATGGTCCTTAGGTGGTGAGTTGATTTTGTTAGAAGAAGACATTGTGTCTTATCGGTGTGCTATTTAACCGTTATATACATTTTTCTTTTAATTAACCCAAAGGTTCGTTTAGGCTCTCAATGATGTGAGTGATATCCTATGTTCTATTCATCACACAAACACTAATTCCCCAGCAACGGCGCCAATGATGAGTGGCGAGATACCCCTACACTCAACCATACGAATATGAGCATAGCACACGCGATCTAGTCGAACTCTGCAGACTAAGTGCCTACACACCCATGGAACACTTAGGGTTAATCATTCGTTGTCTTCCTAGACTTACTTGTAGTTGTCACAGTGTATGGTTAAGTAAGTCTGAGGTATATGATTTTTATAGCTTTTTATGTTTTATCTCCTATGCTAATGAGTTGAAGGGTAGAGAGACTAATTCATAACTCTAACTAATGAACTAAGTCTAAATTACCTAGCATCAGCATCCGTTCCCACTTACTGTACACACCCTGAACCGATGCAACCATGGCTACCAAACGCTAGTCATTGTTGGGATCACCACGCGTAATGCACGTGCTCAAAGTGGTCGTACTGAGGCACTTAACTAGGAGAGAAGGGTTGAGAGAGAAAGCAATAAATAATAGGTAAGAAATAACAAGTAATAAATAACAATAATAAAATCCTATTCCATGCACTACAAGGTTTATCCAAGAAGCTCGTCTTTATTGATGTACACAAACTTATGTTCAGGTACAATGTTTTCTCGAATAAAGATCTGTTCACTTTAGGACTCCTATTGCGGGCACATGGAAAATATTCTATCTCTGGAGTGAGCAATCTGCTAGAGTTTCCCTACTATCTAGCCTAGGATGATGAAATAAGGGGGAGCCGCCTCTTATTTATAGATATGACAGTGCACCGCGATATCGCATACACGATATCGCAGGCGAGGATGTGATATCACGTATGCGATATCGCGAGGGATGCGATATCGCGTCCCATCACCAACACTTGGTTGCATCAATGACAACAAATTTATTTCATCCCTTAGCAAAAATCTTGTAGTTTGTTTTCTTAGCTTACACTTAGCAATAAAGTGAATACTTGCATTATGGTGTTAAGCAATTATACGATATCTTTATTTGAGTGAATTGTACTTGGGCATGGTTCATGAGCTAAAATGAAGATTGAGATTGTTTTCCACCACTATAGCATCCACTTAGTTCTTTTATTTTACTTAGCTAATTTTGTACTTAGTTTAATTTTCATGCTTATTTTAGCTTAGTCCTTTACATTTCCAAAGTACTTTACTTGTCATGCTCATTAGTAAGGTAGAATAAATACAATTAGTTTCAAGTGTTAAAGTGTAATCATTTGGTAACCCAGCAGTGGTTTCACTTGATTCGCTTAGTAGTGAACTCACTTGGTAATCCCAGTAATGGTTACATGAGCCCAAGATGTGTATGACAAGCCAAGACCAGATGCTCATCACCATAAGCTAGAATAGATTTATATTTCTATTATCACTTAGAATTAGATTTTCATTCTCAATTCTCATTATGAATACAAATAGGTGTAAATTGAGCCAACAACATCAACATATCATATGCCTCACTGAGAGTTAAACCATACACTTGAACTTCACTAACTCAAAGTGGGAAGACAACAATCACAAACCTGCTATCAACTCCTAGCATACTTACATTATCCACCCACAGATTACGATTTGGTCACACGCATGCACTCATGGCTTGTATGATGGAGTGTTGAGATACCCTACCACTCATCAATCATTGTGAGTAATATTTTTTGATAAGTTATTAGACAAAGAACTAGTTCTTGGGTTGAAAGCAACAAGGTTAACGTAAGATGTTAAGCAAGTTTTTAAAAAAATCACTCAACTATTGATCACTTAGTTACTCTTAGACACTACGTGGAGTTTACAAAAATACCTAATAAAATTTTTTTATTTTTTTATTAATTTTGTAAACGAATATGATTTAGTGATTTGTACAAAACTATGGTTGTGCTTGCAAAAATTTGCCTCCCTTCAAATTTGATTGTAGTAACTAAAAGATTGTATGAGGAGGTAATTATTAAAATTACAAATAGCAATTGAGAGGAAAAATCTCAATTCTAGAGAAAAATTAAAATTAAGCAAGTTTGTCCACTTTCTCTAATTCTTTTTGGTATCTTTACTGATGAAATGTAGGAATGGTTGTACAACATACAAGATAGTCATGCTATCAAAATTGGATTCCAAGTAGTGAATCTTCTTTTATATGCAGATGATGCTACCATGATCTGCACTACTACAGAAGGTATGTGAAATATATTGTAAATTTTAGAAAACTATTACCATTCATCTGGTCTTTAAGTGAACGTAGATAAAATCAAATTGATGATCTGGAGTACAAGAAATAACTATTATAACTTCTATTTTAGAGGTACCAATGTGCAAATAGTAGATTATTTTAAATATATGGGTCTCATTTATATGAACAATTATATGTAGGGAAAGTAGATTAAAGAAAAAATAGTATGAGGTTTCAAGGTTTTGTATGCTTTTAGAAACAAGTGTAAGGATTTAGGCCTCTAGGCTTGGAAGCTTAAAAAACAATTTATTTAGACTATCACCTATCCTACTATATTGTATGGATGTGTTGTTTGGGGACCTAGACTTAGTGTTAAACTTTGAATAGATATTGAAAAAGTGCAAAAAAAATTTCTTCTCGATGAGTTAAAGGTGAAGATGTAAACACCTTACTTAATGTTGTTATGTGAATGTGATTTATTACTTTTAAAAACAAAAGCCTTATGTCAATTTATTACATATGCTCATAACTTACATATCTCAAGGCAAGACAAATTCTCTAAAGTAGTTCTTGAGGATCCGCAAGACCATGATTGGTATTTTTAGGGGATGCAATGGTTGAAAAATGAAATATATCTTGGGAGGACATGCAAGAAAATCCTAAGTCTATTCGCTAACTAGTCGAGCAGAAAGTTTTAACATAGATGTAGGCTAATGTGAAAGGCAAGAGGCAATTTTATTTACACCAATTAGATCTAATAAACTAGATGTAGAAGCTCACTATCTCTTAGTTGTTATTTCCATCAAGTCTTAGAATGCTATCAATAAGCTTTGCCTAAGTTCTTATCATCTTAGAACTGCAAGTGGAAGATTGATTAAACTTTCTCAAGAATAGCGCATTTGTAGATTGTGTAGATAGAAGCCCCTAAAAATGAGTTAAATGTGTTTCGTTCTTATGCTATGACTACCTATTTGAGATAGCATTATAGTGTTCCAACAAAAAGCCTGTATGATTTGTTTTTGATGCCCCCATTAGTGCTTGGTCAATTTGTAGAGTCTATCTTTATTTTTCATAAAAATGTAATATCTATCCAATAATAGATTTTGTGGGACTTTGTATGTAATCAAGCTTCATTTCATATTTGCAACAAGTTTATACTACCTTTTATGATGCAACCTTTAGTGACTTATGAATTGTAAAGTCATGAAAGCTACTTAATTTAATTCAACCTTTAGTGACTTATGAATTGTAAAGTCATGAAAGCTACTTAATTTAATTCAGAAGCTAAACATGAACCCACAAAGGTGCAAACTCATATACCCAGAGAGACTATCTCCATTTTGTCATTTATCTATTTGTCTCTTGTAAAGCCTACTCAACCCTTTATGCAAGGGGACCTCTGCTAAGAAACCCATGTTAAATTCAATGGAATCATGTTTCATGAATACATGCAATCCCCTTTAACTTTTCTTTCAATGTTTGAAGCTTTGCCAAGACTTGTTTTCACATTTCAAAATTACCGGATACATGTTTATGTATTAATTCCAATTGTTGTGTTAAATGTTAACAATTACATCTGAATTATCTTCTTATTATTCATTGTGGATACTATCTCCCTTACAAATTCTGTAACATGTGCAAGTGAGCTACGCATAAATTTAAGACCTCCGGAAACTACTTTCCAAAATTTGCCGCGGTCAACTGGGTATTTGTGGTTTGATATAAAATCGAGCAAAGGAGCCTTGGAATGCTATTCGATGCCTCAGATGGGGCATCGAATAGCATTTTACAACCCGCGTTTAGATTGGAGCAAAAATATGTTCACGTGGCAATGCAGGATTTTCATCGAACAGCAACCGCCTTATTTCGTGATTCGACTATTCAGCCTTTTAAAACAATAGACAGCGAAAATAGAAACCACGTACCACGCACCAAAATAGCGACATACTCATCATCGGATAGGATAAATGAGAATGCAACCAAGGCAGTGCAAAACTCTATGAATGTTAAAACGGACTGTTTTCACCAGTTGCCCGTCTAGCTCAGTCGGTAGAGCGCAAGGCTCTTAACCTTGTGGTCGTGGGTTCGAGCCCCACGGTGGGCGTCGCTTTTTGTTTTCGCAGAATCCAGAATGCATTTTCGAATACAGTACATCTATGAATCATCGTCACAAACTATCTATTTTGCGAACCTGAGAGTATTTCAGTATTGAACCATTTTTACGAGCGCAAAGCTCTTAGGCTCTTCACCTTTTTGTCGTGGGTTCGAACCTCACGATGGGCGTTGGCTTTTGTTTTTGCGGAATCCTGTATTTTCGAATACCGTACAACATCTCCGAATCGTTACAAACTATCTATTTTGCGAACCTGATAGTATTAAGTATTTAACCATCTTCGCATTTGGAATTGCTTAGCTCAGGCAGAAACCACTGCAACTACCGGTTCCTCTACGTTCGCATAAAATATGACACAAACTGTGCATCATTTTGGGAAATTTTATTCTTTACTACATCATGACAGGAAAAGCATTTACAACCGGTTCTGAGAAAGAGGCCAAGAGACCTGCGGCACCGGAAATCTACAGTGCAGCCCTGGATTCTTCATCAACAGCGTCAGGTTCGGCAATGGGTATAACCTTGGCAAATTTGGGGACGGGCTGAGAAAGTTTGGGAACAGTGACAGTCAAAACGCCGCTGTTAAGAGAAGCTTTGATGGCGTCCATGTCTGCGTTCTCAGGGAACCTGAACTGCCTCACAAATTTTCCAACACCGCGCTCGACTCTGTGCCATTTCTGGCCCTCCTGCTGCTGTTGCTCCACCTCTTTCTTGCGCTCGCCGCAGATTCTCAGAACCCTCTTTTCCTCCACCTCGATCTTCACCTCATCTCTCTTCATCCCTGTCAATCGTCTCTCAAAAATCAGTACATTCCACCAAATTCGTAGTGAAACGGGAAAACTGAAACGAAATCTGTTTTGTGTTTCAGAGTCGCGGAGTACCTGGAACGTCGATGGTGATGATGTGGGCGTCGGAAGTTTCTTTCCAGTCGGCCTTGGCGAAGGACAGAGTCTCCATTTCTCTGGAAATGGAGGACGGCAAGCTTTCTACGACACTGAAAGGATCCACCAGGAAATCCCACAGATCGCCGTAGCGGCTCCTGTATGGCAGAAACGCCTCTGCAGGCGCCATCGCTAACGCAGAACCGATTGTCACAAACAAAATGAAATTCAACATCTTATTCGCTGTCGCCATGTTTTCGGCACTCTCTTCTGTATTCTTGTTGCTCTGCTTTCTCTTTGATACCTACCACAGCTTCAGGGGAAGAAGTTATATTGCGCAAGCGACGCTGCGAGAGCACTCTGGAATATTCGGCCTTCGCTTTCCTCTCTTGTCTCTGGAGGCTTCGTTTCCGTCTCTGTTTGCTGCAAATCCACGGTTAAGGGCATACAACGTGTGACCGCTGGAGGTCCTCATTATTAATGGGAACCTTGCCAAGAGTTGCCAATGGGTGGCTTGCAGAGTCGGATGGGGGAACTGTAGAACAGCCAATTATGAGCCAGCTTTGTCCAAGAACTTTATGGTAAAATTGTCCATAAGGTACACGTCAGCGTCATTAGATAAAGCAAAACTTAACATCGATCAAGATTTGCAACCTTTTTTTTATTTAAATAAATGGTAATATTAGGTGTACTTTTAGAAAGAAACTCATGATCATATGTTTGGTTAAAAATCTTATGTCATCATAGTTGTACTTTCCTTGTTGATGCTACATTGTATGATTCTATAGAGCTGTTTCATGATCATCCTTTTCAGTTCTTAGGTAAAGATATTGGAGAAATTTTAGCAAAAGGCTCAATATTTATTTGTGAAGATCTTAATGCAAGGATAGGTTCACAGCAAACAAATTTATTTGATGACAACATAATGTTGGCAATTTAAACATTGTTCTACAAATGACACCATTAATAAGATGACTTAACAACTATTAGAATTGACAAAAAAATTTTATTTTTTGATTTACAATGACCTTGCTAGATTTTCTTAATTTTCATCATTTACTTTGATTTGTTTTTATACTCTTATGAAAGTTGGTGAAGATTTATTGAAGTCTTGCCATCATGTAGGGTTTTTGTTGCAAATTCAATTATTTCTTAGATAATATAAAATAAGAATAGAAAAAAAATTTCAATGCAAACTCACCTTAGAGGTCAAGGAAAATTATATGAATGCACCACAGAACAAATGGACTCTTGAAAAATGATATAAAGAGCTTGAACAAATTTTGTGTATTCACAACCACATTGTGTTTAGAAGACTTGGTTTGATGAGGATTGTATGTAGGCTAGGAAGAATACTAAAAATGCAAATAACAATCATAGACAAAGTTTACTTAAAGGCAT
This sequence comes from Gnetum montanum, assembly GCA_015680685.1. Lineage (NCBI taxonomy): Eukaryota > Viridiplantae > Streptophyta > Gnetopsida > Gnetales > Gnetaceae > Gnetum > Gnetum montanum. The sequence continues at coordinate 365,550 of MNCI01028249.1, forward strand.
ACGAATGCTTGATTTGAACCAAGTAAAGGAAATTTATCATGGAGCAACAAGGATATTTTGCGTACATCATTAAAAAAACCTAGACAATTTTGGCAATGTTTGTGCCATGAAGCCTCTTCATCATTTTATTTTTCTTTTAAAGATATTTGCTCATTTTACAATAAGCTATTTACAGGAGAAGATGATAATTCTATTACTAATGTACAACAAGCACCTGTCCAATATACACTTGAGGAAATTGCAAAAGGTATTAAAAAGCTAGCATCTATGTGAGAGAGGTAGCAGGGTTGCTGGTAGCCTGCTACCTCCCCCACGGTTCGGGGGCCGTGGGGGCACAAGGGGTCCTCCTCTCCTTGTGTCTTCGGAACCATACTGGCATGGCAGTTCCATGCATTAGTAAGAGGAGGCTACGACCTACCTCATTACCCCACTCGGTAGGACCTTGCCTGGGAGGGTTGCGTAGTTCAACTCTGCGTTGGGGTGTTTTACCGGGTGTGTTATGGGACGTGTTATGGGTATGTTGCGTGCGCTC